>CM062818.1:1721936699-1722536699 GCA_031772625.1 Pinus tabuliformis | reverse complement strand
TTATACTTGGAATGAGAATTAGGGAAACAACAAACTGATGAAAACTACTCCTGAGGATTTGTAAGGGAGCTGTAGAATGAGCTTCAATATGAGATTGGCCTTTACTGTGCACAATTGTGATAAACAACAGACTTAAAGAGTTCAGACAGTCTTTTTAAATAAATTCATTGAGCTGAAAGTCTGTGGGTGAACTTTAGAGGAATGGCATTGATTTCGGCCAGATGAAGGGAATTTTACAAAGGAATTTGGAAATGAGAGAAAATATATGGGCAGTATGCGGAAACTGCCGACGGAGACGAGCTTAAAAATGGTTTTTAACAATGAATTTGTAGAGGAGCTCGCAGGGTTTCTTTGAAACAAATGGTTAATAAGTGAGCTAATAGGTGGAATTCAAGTGCAGGAGTGCCTTTGGTTTTGGTTGGCAGATGTTAAGCAACTGAAATGAAGAAAAATGGCGAAAAACAGGGTTAATAGGTGAAATATGGGTAAATACCTGGTTTTTATGGCGCAGAGGGCGGTTCAGGAGGTTCAATGGTGAGCTGCAGGGTCGGTATATGGCATTGAATTCACCGGGTGGTGTACTGTGCAGGCTGCTGGGCGATTTGGTCGTAAATTTCATGCATGTCACTCCCAAATTAACTAATAGAAATGAACAAAAAGAGTCGTTTTCACGTATTTTTATCAAATTTCAGACTTTTTGGCACTTTTGGCGCTTTTTGGCGATGACATCAGCATGATTTCATTTGGCGGGTAGCGGGTACGGTATGTTGATGTGGCCGTTGACTGAGGCGATGATGTGGCAGAGGACAGGTTAGTGGGGTGATGACATAAGCAATTGATGTGACAATGACACAGGGCAGCGGCGGGCCGACGCGGACGTGATGTCAGAGGTGACATGGTAGAGGACAGGTTAGCGGGGTGATGACGTGAGCAGGTGATGTGGCAATGACACAGGGTAGCGGCGGGCCAACGCAGACGTGACGTCAGAGGTGACGTGGTGCTGACGTCAGTGATCGAAGGGCGGTTTATGGTTTTCTCCCGCACCACCTGTGGCCCTGGGCGGTATTGGGGAGGGGGCCTCCGATCACGCCGGGAGAATGACGCGTGGTGGGGGTACGACAGTAAAACCGCCCATCCCCTGGACACTAATCTCTGGCAGATCGGGGTTCAGAAAAGACCACCCACCGTTGGATTTGTAGAGTGGGGCATCAGACGGCGGACGGGGCATAACGAACGGCGTGCAACTCTGGAGCGAGACCCTCCTTAATATTTAATGTTATAATATATGCGCCAAGGTTAAACTTTGGATAGTGGGTTTATGCGGTTATGCGCCGGGGGTATGGTTTAGTTGTTTAATAAAAAATTTAAACAAAAACCCGAAAAGCATGCACGGAAGGAATATGACAAAGTTTATGAGTGAAAAAGGGGGGGGTTAAGGCATGGTTATTAACTTAATCGGGTGTTAAGTTAATCCCAAAGTCTAGGACATAGAGGGGCTAATATTAGTCCCAAATGGACTTTAATATTCCCGCAAACTTTGTGCCATGGGGTGGGATATTTAAATTTTTTGGGGTTTTATATAGTTTTTTGTAGAACTAGGGGTGGGAAAGTAAGTTAGGGAGCTAAATAATAGAATCAGAGGTTAATATGAGTTTGTGGAATGAAACTGTAAGGAGAAGATGCTATGTTTATAAAGTGAAACTTAGACATAAGAGATGAACGGAGTTTAGAATGAGGATTTTTACACAAGAAATGTGGCTTCTTTTCCTTAAAGAAACTCAAAACTTGACTTAGTATTTTACAAAAATGAAGTGAAAGCAGGACTTATTGGGCAGATCCCAAGGTCCTTGAGGGGATGTTAGTCAAATATTTTCTGGGGGAATGAAGGGGAGTTAGACATGCTTCCATTGTTATGCACCCAGCCAACTGCTTTGATATTTCTGTCATTGATGAGATGAATCTTCCTTAACAAGACAAAATTGATCATAATCTTGCTTCTGCAACCTCAAACTACCTACCCAGCCTGATACACCTAACATTTTTTCTTCCTTTTGATTGGGTGCACTTAGACTAGCAAACCTTGATTGTCCTCTTTTCTTTTGACTGTCGTCCTACCTAAATCTACCCTTATCTCTTCCAAGGGCCTAGATTAAGCAGTTGGGCTCCTTAATTCCTATACCTAGCTACTCATCTGCCAAGCTTGAACTATTTGGACAGACATTCTTTCTCTATTCTACAACAGCAATTTAAACATGGGGTGGTCCAGATTGAACTGTTGGACCATCCATCAAATGTGATAACAACAATAATTGCACATTGTGGACTTGCAAATAAGATACCAGTGGCATTTTTGCTGGCCACTTTCCTGGTCCTTTGGTTTGGGTTCATTTCTTTTCTTTCTTCTGACCAATTTACTCTTTTTTCCCTTTGATTATTCTTTTAGGGCATACCCTCTTTACATTTTTTAATCTTTCTTTTTCTTTTCACAAAATATGGAACCTTTGCAGCATAAAAATATGAACATATTTGGCACTTCCACTGTAAATCATGAAAAATGAAACCTATTGGTATAGGAACCTAACAGTGGCTCCACTTGGCGATGGCTTTTCCTCGTGAAAAGCCAAGAACAGCAGGTCAGATGGCCTTACTGTTAACTCTTGCTGTAGTCTGAAACTTCCTTGTCTTGGAGACCATTGATTTGAACCTTTGTAGTTTGTATGCAGTCCTTTTTGAGCTGATCTATGTGAAATTGCAGCTCTGCCTCTTGCTGGTTTCTCTGAGGGCTTATCATCATACTTCCCAAGTCCTTTTCTTGATTTCTAATGGTGAACTCAAAATATACATCAACAGTGGTGTAATTCCCTAATTTTTCCTCAAAATTTGTTGCATTTTGTTCTATATTTAACTACCGTAAACAAAAATTGATGGAAATACAAATATTTATGTACAATATATAGTTGTGTTATGTTCATCAAAGGGGATCAAAATAATGCTTGAGCATTCTCGCATTGACTGGGCCTTCTTCAGTATCTGTGCCATGCAAACTCTTCAAAAAATAGGTATTGTTACCTTGTACAACATGAATAAAATAAGGTTTCTTCCATAGGAAATCGAATTTGCCATGCTTCCTTTTATCTTCTCTCCTAGAATCCCATCTCAGCACTTTGTTCCCTATGAAGAAATCTTCAACTTTTGTTCTTTTGTCAAAAATCTTTTTGAGTTTATATTGCAGAACTTGGGTTCTTTGATATACTTCTTCTCTTGTCTGCTGCAAGTGAATAGTTTGATTAATCCTTCTCTGAATATCATTAGGTTCTGCTTGCATTTCTTGCAATAACTTGATTACAGGTATTCCCAAAGATAAAGGGAATCTTGCTTCCATTCCATAAACCAATTCATATGGACTTGTACCAATGGATCTTTTGGTGGTCAATCTGTCTGCCCATAGTGCATTCACAAGTTTTTTATGCCAATTCTTTTTGTTCTCCTCCAAGACCTTTTTGATGATGTTGATGAGGCTTTTGTTGGAGGACTCAGCTAGGCCATTACCTTGAGGGTAATAAGTTGTGGAATGGCCCAAAGTAATGTGGTATTTGTGACAAAAATTGATCATTCTTTTGGATTTGAATGCAACAGCATTATCTGTAATAATATTTTCTGGACAGCCAAACCTAGACAAGATATTGGTTTCTAAAAATTGCATGATGATTGAGTCATTGGCTTGCCTACATGGGATGGCTTCTATCCATTTGGTAAAATAGTCTGTGGCAGTCAAAATCCACCTGTGTTGGCCAGAAGAATAAGGATGAATTTCACCAATGAAGTCCAAACCCCATTGTTGAAATGGTCTTTCAGTGGAAATGGGTTTGAGGGGTAGAGGTAACAACTTTCTCTTGCCTTCAAAGATCTGGCACTTATGGCATGAAACAACATATTTTTTCAGATCAGCAAAAAGGGAGGGCCAATAGAATCCAGCCCTTAGGATTTTATCAGCTGTAGACTTCTAGTATAAGTGTCCACCACAGTCCCCTGTGTTGGAAATAATACTGAGGGGGGGGGGGGGGGGGTGAATCAGTATTATTTAATTCTTTTCAATATACCTTCCAGATTTATACTTTAAATTATTCTTCAGATGTTGATCATTAACTTGTATGTCAGAACCAATGAACAAGAACAAGAAAAATCGACGATCACATCAAAGAACACCAGATATAAGGTGGAAACCCAATGTGGGTGAAAACCACCTGTTGCAATATGTCCCTATATTTTTTCAATTAGAAATTTCTTTTTACAATGATTTTGTATTAGTGCAGTCCTTTACTAGTACGCAGGTTGCAACCTGCAGAGAGCTACAACTCTCTCTCTTTTTCCAGACTCTCTTGGAAGGGAGCTACAACACCCTTAGTTCTTCTACTTCTTTGAGGACCACGTTTCATTAATTTTCAGACTGGATCCAAGAAGATCAAATAACTATCAAGTACATGTGACTCACCCAATCTCCTTATACAATCGACCAATGAATCACCCAACTTCTCAGAATGCTGTAAATAGAAAAGTAATACCATTAATCTAAACCCAGAACTTTGCAGCAATAGATAGAAGACAGTCAATAATTATTTCAAAAGGGGTCCGCAACTTCACCAATAGCAGCCTGCGGATGTTCGCAGTTCTTCTGTGCCTTGACTGCGCAGATCCGCACTTGATCCGACTTGTGCTCTGCGTACCACTGCACTTAGCTCTTCTGCTGAACTGCGTACCACTGCTTAGATCCACACCTATACTGTCTGCCTGACCGCGAGCCTCCGCACTTGATCCTTCTATTTCTCTGCGTACCCATGCACTGAACCTTCTGTCGCTCTGCGTACCTCCGCACCTGCACTTTCAGATGCGCTGCGTACCTCCACACTGTCCCTTCTTCTGTCCTTCGTACCTCCGCACCAGAGCTGTGGATCGCCCGCAGACCTCCAAATAAACCCAAATTAACAGTCCACCAATGTACCACAAATTGTCAGATCCACAAATTTAATCATGCGCCCAAGAGATCACACCCTATCAACAGATCCACCTTACAATTTACAGATTGCACCTTGATATAGATCTTACTTTTCAAACCGATCACCCAAAATTTTAGATCTTAAGATATTCGAAATTCACAAGTGACTAGCCAAATGCTCTCCTTTCCTTTTTATAGGCAAGCCCTTACTAAAACCATGAAGCAAAACCATAGAGAATCAATACAAGGGACCCAAAAACCTGGGCTCAATAATTTAGAATCAATACCACGGACCAAAACCATAGGATCAAGCATGTCGGACAAGATACCATGAATTAATCATAAAAATTCCCACGTGCATGCGCTTCTTTGCATTGGAGTGAGTGAATTTGAGGTCCGCACCTTTTGAACGGAGTACCTGCGGGTATGTCCACACCTTTTGTTCGGGGCACCTGCGTGTCCGTAGTTTTTCTTAGGCTCACCTGCGGGTATCTCATTTTCTATGATTTTGAGAGCTTGAGCAGAGATTTATCACTTGAGGGAGTTTCCATCAAGTACAACATCTGTGCCATAGAGCCAAACCTGAATCATAATGCCAACAATCTCCCCCTTTGGACTCGATGGCAATCCCAAGATCCTTAAAGGCATTCTCCCCCTTTGACATCAAGGGGAAAGGGTTATGCTCCCCCTGAGATCATGCTGAAGTCTTTGCTTTGCTGTGTTGATCATGCTCCCCCTGACTATAGACCAGATCTGCAAAAGAAATTTTCTTTAAGAAGAACCATAATCCACCATACACCATAAATGACCTTGACAAAAGAGATAGAGACATATTAGCAGCAATATTCAGATCAGCATCCATGTTCTCCTTCTGAACTTTCTCCTCCAAGATCTTCTACCATAATGCCAACAATGCATTATTAGAAGAATATATGCTCCCCCTGAACCTATGCCATGCGATCTTCGACCAATTCATAAACCAACGAATGTACGTGTATACCCCATCAAAACTCTCTAAACAGATAAGATTCAACAACAAGATGATACATCAACTACCCCCAGCTTTTGCCTGAGGTATTCAAAGCTCTCCCTGGGTAGTGGTTTGGTGAGTATATCAGCAACTTGTTCCTTAGAAGGAACATACTCCAACTTGATCTTTTGTTCAAGCACTTGTTCCCGAAGAAAATGATATTTGATTGGTATGTGCTTGGTCTTTGAATGCATGACAGGATTCTTTGAAAAACTGATTGCACTTGTATTATCATAGAAGATAGATATAGGTGGAGTACAATTGATTTGCATATCTTGCAATGTTTGCATCATCCAAAGAAGTTGTGTGCAACAAGATGCGGCAGCCACATATTCTTCTTCAGCTGTAGATAAAGCGATTGAACTATGTTTCTTGCTGAACCAAGATACTAATCTGGAACCCATGAAGAATGCACCTTCACTAGTGCTTTTTCTGTCATCCACGCTTCTGGCCCAATCTGCATCTGTATAAGCATGGAGTGTGAGATCTGTATCTCTAGGATACCATAAGCCATAGTTTTGAGTTCCTTGAAGGTATTTGAAAATTCTCTTAACTGCCTGAAGATGAGTTTCCTTTGGATTTGCCTGAAATCTTCCAACTATTCCCACTGCATGCATGATGTCTGGTCAAGTACCTGTCAAATAAAGTAGACTTCCAATCATGGATCTATAGGTTGGTTGATGTACTGCTGCTGACTCATCATTTGTGCTGAGGCTGCATCCTATCACCATAGGGGTACATACTGGTTTCGAATCCTCCATCCCATATTTCTTCAAGATCTGCTTGAGATACTTGGTTTGTGAGCTCACCAAGCGTGGACATTTCAAACTCCTTTTGCATCACCAAGGCAAACTTTTGACTCATGTCTTCATCATTGCTACCAAAGATGATATCATCTACATACACAACAAGTATTAGCAACTTTTCATTATCAATCTTTACATATAGATTACTGTCAGTTGATCCTTTTATAAAACCTTGTTGATGAAGATATTTATCCAAACGATAATACCATGCCCTAGGAGCCTGTTTAAGACCATAGAGAACCTTTTTGAGCATGCATACAAGATTTGGATCATTCCCAAGGATGAAACCATCTGGTTGCTCAATGTACACTTCTTCTTCTAAGTCTCCATTTAGAAAAGCTGATTTCACATCCATTTGAAATACTTTGAATTTCTGAAAGCTAGAGAGAGCAAGGAACATTCTGATGGCCTCAAGTCTTGCAACGGGAGCAAAAGTTTCTTCAAAGTCTATTCCTTCTTGTTGAGCATACCCTTTACAAACAAGTCTGGCCTTGTTTCTAATCACTTCTCCATTTTCATTCAACTTATTTTTAAAGATCCATTTTGTCCCTATGACATTCTTATCTTTTGGTCTAGGAACCAACTCCCAAGTGTTGTTCTTTTCGATCTGCTCAAGTTCTTCATCCATTGCCTTGACCCAGAATTCATCTTTGCATGCCTCCCTTACATTTTTTGGTTCAGTGGAGGAGAGTAATGCTAAATAACTTGAAGCTTCTGCAATTGTTCTTATTGTTTGTATGCCTGCCTCCTTTTGTCCCAAAATTTGAGGTTCTGGATGACTCTTTTGAACATACCTGGATGGAGTTTTCTCTTCTATTTTTGTCTGTTCCTATGGTGCCTCTTGAGGTTCTTCTTCATCATCAGTCTAATTTGGAGGGTAGTCTTCATCCTCTTCGATATTTTCATAATTTACTTGCCTAGGAATGTATCCTTTTTCATCAACCGCTACATCAATGCTATCAATAATTCTTCCAAGTCTTTTATTATAACACTTATATGCTTTGCTGTGGGGAGAATAACCAAGGAGAATGCCTTCATCTGCTCTAGGTTCAAGTTTTCCAAGCTGTTTATCATTATTCTTAATATAGCATTTGCTTCCAAAAATTTTGAAATGCTTCACCGAAGGAGTCTCACCATACCATAGCTCATGAGGAGTTTGAGTGCTATTCACTCGGACATTTGTTTTGTTGAGAATAACAACTGCAGCAAATGCAGCTTCACCCCAGAAGGTTGCGGGAGTTCTAGACTCATCAAGCATAGCACGAGCCATTTGTTGAACCATTCTGTTCATCCTTTCCACCACTCCATTTTGCTGAGGAGTCCTAGTTGTATAGAATTCCCTCCTTATTCCATGTTTGTCACAAAAATAGAAAAATTCATTTGAGGTAAACTCCCCACCTCTGTCAGACCTAAGGCACTTAATTTTGTGATCCGATTCATTTTCATCCAAGGCTTTGAAAGCTTTGAATTTTTCGAATGCTTCGTCTTTGTGCTTCATAAGTCCTAACCAAACCATCCTGGAGAAATCGTCAATGAATAATATTAAGTATTCTTCTCCTCGAGGTGACCTTGTCCTAAATGAAGCACATACATCTATATGGACTAGCTCAAGAGGCCTGCTAGCTGATCCTTCCTTCTGAGGGAAGTTAGTTCTGGTTTGCTTACCAAACTGACATGATTTTCATATTGTGTTGTCTAGAATTTTGATGCCTGGAAGACCACAGGCTGCCTGGTATTTGCATGCTTTCCTTATTTGTGAAAATCTTAGATGCCCCAACCTCCGGTGCTATAACCAATGTTCATCGTCCTTGCTCAAATAGCATTGTTGTTGTCCTTCTTCAAATATGTATAAATTATTTGGAGTTCTTCTACCTTTGATCATTGTTTCTCCTGTATCGAGATCATGAACACTACATCCATTTGATCGAAATATTACCTCTGTTCCTTGATCAAACATCTGACTGACACTCAGTAGATTTTGCTTCAAGCCATTAACATATAAAACATTTCCAGCTTTGACCTTTTCTTTCAACTGAGTAGTGCCTCTTCCTTTTATGACTGCAAGGGTATCATTTCCAAAAGAAACTTTCTTTCCCTTTTCTAAAACACTATATGATTCAAGTTTTCCTTTATCACCTATCATATGCTTTGAACATCCACTGTCAATGTACCATTGATTTTCCTGTCCTTCTGCATAAAAAGCTATCCCACATCTTTCTGGTTGTGGATCCTTTATTCTCCATGTTCTGGTGTTTGAGGCTTGTTCCTTTGTCTGCCGAAACCTGCTCCTGCATTCAGAATCTTCATGACCAAAGTTATTACAAATAGAACATTCAATTTCATTTTCGAGAGCCAAAAAATTATTATAGGTCCTTTTTGTAATGCCAGTCATACTTCTTTTCTTTTGAGCTTCTCTGGTCATGATTGTCTTATAGACAACACATTGAGCTACTTTGTGACCAAAGTTATGGCAAGAGAAACATTGGCCATTGAATAAACTTTTGCGATTATCGAATCTACCAGCGAAATTATTGTAGTTTCTATTGTCATTCATTCTTGAGGCAAATTGAGAAGATCTTCCCTGTGGTTGATTGTAACTTTTATTCACCCTTAAGGTGGATTGCCTTTGATTTTCCTGATAGTCTTTGTTTATTTTTGATGGAGTTCATCCCTGTTTTACCTGGTGATCTTCATTGGTATTTGGCTCATGCCTCCTTGCTGCATCAAGATAACTCTTTGAGGTGGATGCTTGAGATGTTTCTCCATTGTAGCCCAGACCTGTCTTGATTAGGGGAGAGCCTTGTATATTGATGATCTCATCCAGAGTTTCAGATCCTTTAACAAATTTGAGATTGAGAGCTTTTGTTTTCTCAATTTCTTTTCTAAGCCCAACAATTTCACATTCTAACTTCTCAAGAAATTGTTCCCTTTCATCAAGTTGGAATTGCCGAGTACCAATGATCATATTCTTTTCTTCTAAACATATTTTAAGTCTAGAAATCTCTTCATGAAAACCATCTACATCTATAGCATCCATGTAATCATCATCTTCAAAAGCCATTAAAAGTTTATAGTTATTACCTCGTTCATCTTCATCACTATTTGAGAGACCATCGCTATCTTCATGAGTGTAGTAACTTTTCTTAGTTGCATTCTGTTTCTTGTTCCACCTAACAGGTTCCTTCCCTTTATCCTTATGCGGACGTTTGGCTGCATAGTGACTGACTCTCCCACAAGCAAAGCATTTGAAGGCTAACTTACCTCTGAATCTTCTAGTACTCCATTGAAGATTCTTGACAAAATTTGATTCTTCTTCCTCTTCTGATGCATGTCCTAACTCATAGTAGTTTCCTTTGCCTGAAGCGTTGAAAGTTTCTCCTCTCCTATCTGATGGTCCTCCTTTCCTCATTTCATTAGCAGTTAGAATCCCGTGTAGCTGTGACATGGTAAGGTTTCAAAGATTCTCCTTGTCGTCTATTGCAGAAACTTTAGATTCAAATCTATAGGACAAAGATCTTAGAACTTTCTCAACCACAACAGCCTCTTTTATTTCTTTGCCCAAGTTTTTCATACAATTAACAATCTCATCTACATGAAGGAAATAATTAGCCACATTTTCATCATTGTGCATTCTGAGATTTTCATACTAAATCCTGAGGGTTTGAAGTTTTGTTCATTTTACCTGTTCATCTCCTTCATAGCTCAGAAAAATCTTGTCCCATATTTCTTTTGCGGATTTATACTGCATAACCTTGACAAATTTTGATTGAGATATGCATCCTAATAGAGTATTGACTGCCTTTGCATTTGTTTCATATTTCTTCTTCTCAGCCGGATCTGTAGGAGTTGCTGAAGGAAAAGTGTACCCTGTATCTATGATATCCCAAACTTCTGTACCAAGAGATTGAAGATAGGTAGTAACTCTTACCTTCCAATACACGAAGTTTGTCCCATCAAAAATCGGTGGCTTTATTGATGCTTCCATCTCGTAGTTGCTCATGATGAACGATCTTCGTTCAAGCGATCAAGCTTCTCTGAAGGACCTGCTCTGATACCAATTGTTGGAAATAATACTTGGGGGGGGGTGAATTAGTATTATTTAATTCTTTTCAATATACCTTCCAGATTTATACTTTAAATTATTCTTAAGATATTGATCATTAACTTGTATGTCAGAACCAATGAACAAGAACAAGAAAAAATGACAATCACATCAAAGAACACCAGATATAAGGTGGAAACCCAATGTGGGTGAAAACCACCTACTGCAATATGTCTCTATCTTCTTTCAATTGGAAACTTATTTTTACAATGATTTTGTACTGGTGCAGTCCTTTACCAGTACGCAGGCTGCAACTTGCAGAGAGCTACAACTCTCTCTCGTTTTCCAGACTCTCCTGGAAGGGAGCTACAACCCCCTTAGTTATTCTACTTCTTTGAGGACCACATTTCATTAATTTTCAGACTGGATCCAAGAAGATCAAATAATTATCAAGTACATGTGACTCACCCAATCTCCTTATACAATCAACCAATGAATCACCCAACTTCTCAGAATGTTGTAAACAAAAAAGTAATACCAGAAATTTAAACCCAAAACTTTGCAGCAATAGATAGAAGGCAGTCAATAATTATTTCAAATGGGGTCTGCAACTTCACCAATAGTAGCCTGTGGATGTCTGCAGTTCTTCTGTGCCTTGATTGCGTAGATCCGAATTTGATCCGACTTGTGCTCAGCATACCACCGCACTTAGCTCTTCTGCTGAACTGCGTACCACTTCTCAGATCCGCACATGTATTGTCTGCCTGACTGCGAGCCTCCACACCTGATCCTTCTGTTTCTCTACGTACCCATGCATTGAACCTTCTGTTGCTCTGCGTACCTCCGCACCTGCGCTTTCAGATGCACTACGTACCTCCGCACCAGAGCTGTGGATCGCCTGCGGACCTCCAAATAAACCCAAATTTAACAGTCCACTAATGTACCACAGATTGTTAGATCCACAGATCTGATCATGCGCCCAAGAGATAACAGCCTATCAACAGATCCGCCTTACAATTTACAGATTTCACCTTGATATAGATCTTACTTTTCAAACTGATCACCCAAAATTTCAGATCTTAAGATATTCAAAATTCACAAGTGACTAGCCAAATGCTCTCCTTTCCTTTTTATAGGCAAGCCCTTACTAAAACCATGAAGCAAAACCATAGAGAACCAATGCAAGGGACCCAAAAACCTAGGCTCAATAATTTAGAATCAATACCACAGACCACAACCATAGGATCAAGCACATCGGACAAGATACCATGAATTAATCATAAAAATTCCCACGTGCATGCGCTTCTTTGCATTGGAGTGAGTGAATTTGAGGTCCGCACCTTTTGAACGGAGTACCTATGGGTATGTCCGCACCTTTTGTTTGGGGCACCTGCGTGTTCGCAGTTTTTCCTAGGCTCACCTACGGTTATCTCATTTTCTATGATTTTGAGAGTTTGAGCAGAGATTTATCACTTGAGGGAGTTTCCATCAAGTAAAACATTTGTGCCATAGAGCCAAACCTGAATCATATTGCCAACACCCTGCATGAAATTCCTTGAGAACTTTGTCAGTTTCATTCAATGTTAGACAATTAAGCAAAATACCTTTATGATTTTTCCAAAACAGGGCAGTGTCTATAATACAAAACTTTGATGCTTTCATTTTTAAGAATCTCTTTTTTGTTCTGGACAACCCTGCAGGAGCTTGCAAGTTTAACAATACAAAACATATGTCAGCATACCAGGGTGAATGTAAAAAGGCTTGATTGATCTGTGGAGTCGCCCTCTCCTTTTCGTTGTCCAGCTCATTGATGTCAAGGGCTTGGAAATTGGTTTCAGTCATTAATTTGGCTAGTCCCTGTCCTTTTATCAGTTTGGTGGGCTTGATTTCAATGTCATATTCTAAGATGTTGCCTATCCATTTGCCCCTTTTGCCTTCAATTCCTTTTTGAGTTAAAATGTCCTTGACCACTGCATTTGGAACATAGGCTATGACATGTGAGTACAAAATATAAACTTTGAAATCCTTGATGGCTTTTACAAGGGCATAAGCTTGTTTTTCCATGATCTGATACTTTAAGGGAGAATCTCTGAGAGCTTTGCTGAAGAAGGATATGGGCTTCTCACACCCTTGGTCATCTTTTTTCAATAGGACAGTAGCAATTGTATGCTCAGAGGCAAAGAAAAAAATGATGAAATCTCTATCAAACTTGGGACTGGTGAGGAATGGTGTTTTTGTTAGGGCTATTTTGATGTCCTCAAAGGCTTGTTTTTCTTCCATGGTCCATTTTACTTTAGAATATTTCTTCAGCATATTGTTCAATAGTCTTATGAGCTCAGCCAAATTAGGAATGAATCTTCTTAGGAAATTAATCTTCCCTAGAAAGGCTTGTAGTTCTTTGATGTTTCTTGGATGAGTCACTTGGAGAATAGTTTGAATTCTGTCCGGGTCAATCCTAATGCCTTCTTTTGAAATAATATGACCTAGAAGCTTGCCTTCCTCTAGGCCAAACAGTGATTTCCTTGGGTTCAAAGATATGCCATATTTCCTGCAAGTTAAGAACACTTGCCTCAGATGTTTTAAATGTTCTTGGTCTGATTTCGAAAATGGGGTGAGATCATCAAGGTAGATTACTAAGAAATCATGGATCTCTTTGGCAAAGGCTATGTCCATTGCTCTTTAGAATGTATCCCCTGTATTTTTTAGTCCAAAAGGCATTTTGACATATTTGAAGGTACCCCATGGTGTTGTAAAAGCAGTTTTGTTTTGATCATCTGGGTGGACTAAGATCTGGTTGAATCCTAAAAATCCATCTAATAATGAAATTCTAGAGGCTTCCACTACCCTCTGTAAAATATGATCCATCTTGGATATGGGGTAATGGTCTTTGAGAGAGACTTTTTTTAAATTTCTCAAGTCAACACACAATCTTATCTCTCCACTTTTCTTCCTAGTGGGCACTAGATTTGAGATCCACTCTAAGAACCTGATAGGTGCAATGATTCCAGCTTCATACATACGTTTAACTTCTTTTTCAATCAAGGGAAGGAGGACAGGGTTCACCCTTCTTAGCTTTTGTTTAAAAGGTTTTTGATTCTCTTTCAAAGGTATAGTGCGTTGGATGACTGAAGTATCATAGGATTTAAGGTCCTCATAACTCCAGGCAAAGACATCTTGGAATTCTCTAAACAACTCAATGTATTTTAACTTCTGATCAGCAAGCAATGATTTGGATAGTTCTATCATTTTGGGATTTTCTATGGTTCCAATGTTACAGTCCTCAATTTCAGTATTCATTGGTTGCATTTTTGGCTTTCTAGGAATGTCATTTGAATCAAATATGTCCTCTAAAGGAGTTAAGCCTGTGGGTAGAAAATTGTCCTTTAGCTCAATTACCTCTTCTTCTGCCTCAACTATTTCATCAAAGTGGGTTTGTTTCAGCTCTTGTACATTTTTGTGATCAAAAGTTGTTGGGTGCAAAATCAGATTTGCTGTCTCAGCTGATATGGTTTGCTCACTTTTGCCTATCACTTGTTGTGGATCATCCATGGTATTTGCATCAATGTTTATACTTGAGAATTCCTCTTGCAAAGTCAAGAAATTATTTATTTGTATATCATTTTCAAAGACCTGCCAATTTTTGACATTATCTGGGACTGCAGGCCTGTGTTTGATTTCAGCTGTGAAATGATGGTTGGGCTCAAATGGTAGCTTGCATGTGCTGGCAAAGGTTGCCAAGCTATGTGCATGTAAATTGTGCTTTCTTGAGATTTTGGTGAGTTGAGATTCTGAGAATGTGTGAAGTATTTCAATGGTTGCTCTTATGTAAGCTCTCAGCCTAAGATCATTTGTAACAAAATTTCCCTTCATCTGCTGTATAATCAAATCTGAATCACCTAGAATTGAAACTTTAGTTACCCCTAGACGTCTGATCAGTTTGAGTCCTAACAAAAGGGCTTCATACTCAGCCATATTGTTTGTGCATCTAAAATTTAACCTATATGCATGACCTTGAGCATGGTCATTTTGCATATTATATATCCAAACCCCTACCCCTGCTCCTAGTTTGTTTACTGAGCCATCAAACTCTAAGTACCATAAGATTTGTTGGTCATGACTAGCCTTGAGAGTTTTAGAAGCCTCTTCAATGGGCAGATTAGGTTCTTGCAACTGATCTATTAGGTGATTTTCATTTTTTGGATCAATTATATCAAGGATTTTTTGATCTTGGGCACTAGATTTTTTATCTATGCCTTGTGTTTGTGCTACTTCTAGGAATTTGACATCAGCTTTAGGACATATATCAGCATTATATAAAATGAATGAATCCATATCAGAGTGGATAGAATAGATGGGAAAGTTTTGGGGCTTTTCTTGACTGCTAACCACATATTTCATTAAAGTTTCTCGGCATAATCTCTTTGGTTGCCCAAAGACTGAAATAGTGGCATAGGACATGTCTAGTTACAAAGATCCTTGGAGTTTGGCCCCCCAAGATCTTGATAAAAGCATACCATACTTGGGTGGAATATCAGCTACCAGCACATCCATCAAAATTGTTTTGGTTGGGTATTGGACCAAGGACACACACAAATCTTTAATTAGGCCTAGACATCTGACTTGGCTGGAATCAAATGAGAAAAATTCTTTGTATGGTCTTGTGATATCTAGGTCTAGTCTTTCCATCATAGACTTAGGCATTAGGTTATGTGAAGCTCCTGAATCAAACATTGCATTGTGTAGCACCTTGTCATGAATGTTTAAACTCACATAAAATGGTGGAACTCCTCCATTTCCTGTTTTACCATTAACTTCAGGACCAAAAAGTAATTCTGGTTGATCATCTAAAACATTGACAACATCCCTATTCTCTGGTATTTGGAGTGACCTATTGATTTGTTGTCTATACACTTCATGTTTGGCCAACTCAGAGAGAGGAATAGCTATTTTCAGCTTACCAATTTCTGCTTCTAAATTGAAGGGTTTCTCCAATTGAGTTCTTGTGTTATGACTAGCAGACTTTTCCTTTTCAGTTGAATCTTCAGTGATTTTCTCTTGATTGGGAGTGTTGTTTTGAGGTACCTCTATTTTGAAATTATTTTGAGGAGTGTTGTTTGAATTTCCTTTTGTAGGAGGGAATGTAAATGTCTGATTTTTAGAGGGTTGTACATCTGAGACATCTTCCATAGTAACTTCCTTTGAGTTTGACTTTGTTTTATCAGGGGATTATGTGAGGACAGCTTTATCTTTTATTTTCTTTGGCTGTTTAGTATCCTTTGGTTTGATAGGTTCAAGCACATCTATGGTTCTAGTTCTTAACTTGTACTGTTTGTGAACCTCATATACTACTGCATCATAACCTTCCCTAAAATCAAATGATTCTCCAGATTTGGTTTGGAATTGATTGATATTATGATCATCTTGGTCTTCTTGGGTTAGAAAAATTTGTTGCTCATTGTTCAAACCCATCAAGTTTATGTGAGGGTCCTCTGTTGGTTCACTAGATATTGAGGCTTCGGCATAGTTTTCTTGAAAGGGAGGTCTGATGTTCTGGTTGGGGCCAGCCCTTCCAAAATTTGGATTTTTATTTTTTCTAAAGTTTGGGTTTCTTGTAGTGTTACTTGGTTGACCTTCCCATGATGATTTTCTTTCAATAGTTTCCACTCTGTCTCCAAGTCTGTCCATACCTTTGATTATTGCATCGAATTTTTCTCAAATTCTGAAGGTTCTTCTTTCAGTTCTTGCTCGATTTCATTTAGAAATCAGGTTTGGCTCCCCACTAACAGCTATATTATGCATGTCTGCTAAACTTGGAGGGGCTCTTTCCCTCAATTGGTATGCCATGTTAGAATCAAATCTATCAGGGAATTTGATCAAAGCTAAATCAGGCGGAGGTCTAAGATTTTGAGGAATAGCATTATAAACATTGTTGAATTTGGCACAACAGTCTAGGACAGTTTCTTGTGGGCCTCTTTTAGTGTCATACTCTGATAAAATATGCAATGGATCTTTTTTCTTTTCCCATCTATTGAGGAAGGATTGGTAAAGGACATCCAGATTGGCTATGGAATTTGTAGGAAGAGCTCTAAACCAGATCCTTACATCACCTGTTAAACTTTGGACAAAAATCTTCATTCTTACATCATCATCATCTATTTCATAATTCTCAAAATAGTCCTGCATTTTCTTAGTGTGTTGCTGGGCTGTATAGGAGCCAGTACCATCAAAATATGTGATTTTACTTTGATAATCCTGAGGCATAGCCCCTGGATTTGCAGGTAGTTGTAAAGGAGCATAACGATTTGCCATATTTACAGGGATAAATGGGACAATAGGAAGAAATGGAACAGCTGGAACAACAGGGACGGTGGTAGAAATATGTGTAGTAGATGGAGGTGTGGAAAAAGCACTTTGGGAAGTGGATGAAGAACTAGGAGAAGTAGCAGTAATGTGAGGATGGACTGAAGCTTTAGCAGGGGTTGGAATATAGTTTTGCTGAACTGTTTCAGGACTTGAATCAGTAAAACCTTCTTGTTCTTCTCGTTTCCTAAGGATCTTAGGGATTAAGTTGGGATTTTCAAAAACCTCTGGAGGATCTAGGTCAGGATTTGACCTGGTGTAACGAGTTTTCTTTTTTGGAGCCAGCTTCCAAATTTGTTTTTGGTGTTTTCTAGGAAATGTTCTAAGATTAGAAAGAAACTGATCCAATTTTTGGGACAGCTGTTTAAGGCCTAAAACTAGAATGAAGATTGACTGAAGCAACTTTTATATAGTCCTGTAAATGTAAAGCAAGAACAGTTTCTAAGGCTTCCTGGCTGACATTCAGACTTCACCTATAGCTTTAAGGAATAAACAACAATTGCAAAAATTCATTCAGGTCCCTAGTGGAGTCGCCAATGATGTTATCACTCAGGTTGTTCCCTGGTTCCTAAGGGAATACGGCCGAGGTAACCACTAACCAATATTTCAGTTGTAGGTCCTAGCCTACCTGCAATCAAAGAGGGCTCTCTCTTTATAATTTAGCTTTATTTTGGAGCTTTTTAGGCTAGTTATGATGCACAAGGTTTTTCTTTAAATTTGGTTGGATGGTGATTTCAGGCAGAACTAGGAAGCAAGTCCAGAACAGTCTAGACTATTGGGCAATGGAGTCAATGATGGTGTACTGCTGAAAATGTTTTTGGGTAAATGGTAATGCTACAGAGTGAGACAGGCATCTATGGAACAATTCTTCAAATCTGGGAAATTTATGGAATGAAATCAGGGAATGAAAGGCAATGAAGTATCTTTCATTATGCTGACAGAGGGAAAGTGTGAGAATATTATCTAGGAGCAATTAAGAATTCCTAAACAGTATTCAAAATGAAGGAATTAGTGCAAACATAATCAATTAAGAATTCATATTTATGACTACTTCTGAAGAAAACATATGTGATAGCAGAGATTAAGCATAGGGTGCAATTAAACAAATCATGAGTTAATCTTTCTCTTTGTTATCAAGATCATGAAACACATGTGAAATTTGCAAATACAGAAAAGACAAAACACGGTTTAGAATAACTTATTGTTCCATCAAATGACACATGAATTCTGTAGGAGAACGCAGTTCATCACTTCCACATTCAAACGGTGCAGAGACCATAAACTTCAATAGCTATTTGTATTAGAGAGTCTGAGAATTTACAGCGCAGCTCTTAGAAAGAAAATCACCAACCCCAAATACATTCTATGGGGAGGTATATATACAAAAATGAGATGCAAAATATCTAATCAATGAGTCTTCATGCAATAAATTCCAAATAAGTTCCCTCACCAACTCTTCAAAGGAAGTAAATGAAAGAAATAAAGGCTGCAGTTATTGTTGGTGTGCTAGCTGTCCACTTTGTGAGGGAAATTTTACTTTTTGGATTAACAGAGTCGGCTAAAGCTGCGCCTTTAATTTGCAGTTTTTGGGCTTGTTGTCCTAGTGCTTTGCTGAGTCACTGCTTTGATTTCCTTTGCTTGTTGTCTTCATGCTTTGCCCGGTGGCCTGTGTACTCAATTTTGCTGACCTGTAAATGATCAAAATCTGAAGCTGATTTAGAAAAAGGAAAAGGGCTGAAATTACCTTGGCAAAATTTCCAGCATTGCTTGCTACCAATCCTCAGTAGGCAGCTGATGTCTTTGTATCTTTATGAGTGTTTCATCAGCTTCTGTGCATCTATAAAAATTGGGTGGCACCTCAAACAGATGATTAATTTCATGCTCAATATAAAACAGGTTCTCTAATTTGTCATAGAGAGTCTGTCTAGAAGGAGGCCCTGTTTCTTCTGAAGAACTTGAAGATGCTGTAATCTGAGTTGACACATAATTATTTAGCTTGGTGGCATACTGTTCATGGGTAAGCAATCTTCTAGCGCTAGTCAATAAGCTGGGTAATCCCCTGCTATGCAATGCTGCAAGCTTTAGCTTAAAATTATCTATATCTGTTTGCATTTCATGACACTTTCTTTCCAGAGTTTGCACAAAATTTCTTAAGGTCAAAACCTTTTTTGCTGTCAATATAGTATCTGTCCTACTATTGATTTTCATAACTGCCAGCTCCTCTTTGGTATGATTGTTCAGAAAGTGAATCATTTTATTAGCCTGCTCAGGCATAACTCCCAGTGCTGCTCTAGCTCTTTGATTCTCAAGTTGGGCTAGGCCTATCAATTCTATCTGTTCATGTATGGCCATAATTGACCGCCATTGGTCAGTGATTGACAGGATGATTTTGGCCCACAAAATCTTCTTTATTTCAGCTAGAGGCTTGTCTAAAGTAAGCTCCTTCTCTGAGGCCTTTACTTTGATGTCCAAGGCTTTTATTTCTCTTTGTTTCTCAGCTACTCTCATCTTGGACTTATCATAGCTTGCTTCTAGCTTGGCCAACTTTTCTTTAGCCTCTTTTACCTCTGTCACCTAAACTTCTAGCTCTTTGACAGCCTTCATCATTTCTTCCATGCTCATGCTGGATTCAGGTGTTGTTCTTGTTGCTGCTGCTGCAGTTGTTGTAGTTGTTGGGATAGCTGGAGGGATTTTTGCTGCTTGTGTCGGAGGAATAGTGACACCAGTTGGAGCTACTTGAGGTGGCTGGGAGGTCGACTCTCCCTGCTTGCCTTGTACTGCTCTTTCCAATTCTTCCTCCATCTGAATTATTCTTTGGTTCATCCTCATGAGCAGATCCATTGTATCTTCAGCTTCTTTCTCTTGCACCAGCTCTGCAGTTTGAGGGTGCATAGTTGCAGGCAACCTCAATTGTTTTTTGAGGGCAGCAATATCATCTTCTTTTTTCTTCATAAGGGCCTTGACACCCTTAGGATTCTTAGGATCATGTCCTAGGTCCACAATAATTTCCTCCAATGTTTTTATTCTGTTATCTTTGGCCGAGGAAGACATTCTCTCCAAATCTAATTGAGTATTTGTATTTTTCAATGATTCCTTTAGTTGATGGGCCAGCATGGCCTTGTCTGCTAGAGTGGCATAGACCATTTCACCTGTTTGCTTGTGCAGTTCTATTTGGTCCATGGGATGTATGTCCTTGGCAAGGAACTCTAAGTTTATCTTTACATAGTCTACAGCTGACTCAGGCTGTGGTACCTTAGGCTTGAAATGACTAAGGATCATTTTTTCTTCTTTGAAGTCATATGCTGCCATTAGTCTTTGTTGTTTGGAGGGTGTTGCCTTGAGAAATTGATCATATAACTATACACTTAACAGTTCATTTTGAGCTTTGATCTCCATGAAAGTTGCTTTGATGCCAGGTGGCTGCTTGCTTTGTTGTGTCGAGGAGGACACCTCCATACCATGCTGCCTCTCTTGCTCTTGTTAGAATGATCTAGTAGGTGTCTGCTGGCTTGTTTCCCTTTCTCTCCTTGGACTTTCTAGGACTTCTTCACTAATTTCCTCCTGAACTTGAGGATCAACTCTTTGCCTCTTGGCTTCAGGCTGTTGTCTAGACCCACTAGTAGGTGTGGGCTCTTCTCAGTCTCGCTTCTTACCTCTTTCGACATTAGCAGGAGTCTGTAAAGCTGGCACTTGCAGTGCCTCTGTTTGCTATGGAGGGGCTTGCTCTTGAATTTTCTCCTTTGAGGTGGTAGGCTGTTCTTTGATTGTTTCTTGCTCTGCATCCATCACCTCCTTTCCTTTTGATGTACTTGTTGCTGATGTAGATCTTTCTTGGGTCGCTTGAGAAGCTGCAGCAGTGGATGAGCCCTCTCCAACTTGGTGTGGCAATTTGAATGTTACCTGCTGAAAAGAATCCAATTCAAGAGTTTTTTCCAAATCTTTGACATTTTGCTCCATTATGTCTTCTTGAGTGAGTTCCTCAATTAATGTACCTTGCACTCACTCATCTTGATTAGCAAATTGTTAAATGTGTGGGATTTTGCAATGTTCATATGCTGTCAGCCTATATTTAACTTTTCTGGCACTGATAAAGCCATCCGGGTCATAAGGGACCCACCAGAAACTCCTTTTTAACTTAAATTTCTCCCTCAATATTTGATCAGCATCTTGCCAACCTTCTTTCTTGTTCATAATAAAGGGGCCTAGATGGTCTTTAAATTTCAAGCGAGATTTCTTCTTGGCACTATGAAAATGAGTGAGATCTAAATTGATGTGTTGTCTGTAATATTCCAAGGCAAATAGTCTCATTGGTACATATCTTGGGAGCCTGTAGGGACAGAGCTCACAGCCATAGATCCTAATGACAGTGTGATTTTGGTAGAGATACCAATCACCTATTTTGTAGTTCTTGGACAACTGCAATATCTTCTGCATGTCATATGATAATCTAGGAGGAGGGGTTCTTTTCAAGAGACAGGAGACTGGGTAAACAAATTGGTCAATGAACTCACAGTAAGAGTAGGGAGAGTTTTGGACCTGATGAAAGACTGATGACCAAAAGATAACAGACCTTCTTTCACCCTTTGAATCCAACTTCTTGATGGGACATTGGAAGCAATCTGACTGATAATACATGAACAAATGATAGATATAGGATGAATATTTGAAGACTCCCTCCCTATCCAATTTTAGTAGCTGGTCATGCATTTTATTGGCAAAGAACTTGGCATAATTGTATTTGACAACAGGGGGCTGTCCTAGGCTATAGCAGACAACAGGACCAGCACTGTTTCATCAATGTGCTCACTTGTTTTAAAACCTAGCACAAAGGATATCATATCTACCACCAGCTTGCCCACTTCATTGAAATTGATATATAAGAAAGGAGGTGGCTCTGCAGGCTGGCGGTTTGCTCTCATGAATGTCTTGGCAATTCTGGCAATCTCAGAGCTGGAGAGTTTGGGGCCTTCATCAAGTAAGAATTTCATAGAAAAAGGGACCAGAAGCTGAGTCTGCTTGAAATTTAGCATTTGGTTAATGGAATCAGGAGTGATATGGAAGAGTATGCTCCCAGATGGAGACTTGATAGCTCTTTGAGTTGGGTCATAGTTCTCAGGACACATATGAATTATCTCAGGGAAAATGTTGACATAAGGAAGGAAGTAAATAAGCAAATTAGATCCCATATCCCATACATATCACAGTTGCTCAAATAACTATTTCTCAGCTGGCAGAAGGTCTGTAAGTGATTTCTGTCCCCAACCAAATCCTGAATGAGGTAATCCCTATCAGCTAAAGGCATTGCTTCAAGCTCTTTGTTAGGTGCATTGATAGGAGTAATATTCAAAGCTGTGGGAGTGGCCATCTTGAAGTTTCTCTGTGTTTATACTTGGAATGAGAATTAGGGCAACAACAGACTGATGAAAACTACTCCTGAGGATTTGTAAGGGAGCTGTAGAATGAGCTTCAATATGAGATTGGCCTTTACTGTGCACAATTGTGATAAACAACAGACTTACAGAGTTCAGACAGTCTTTTTAAATAAATTCATTGAGCTGAAAGTATGTGGGTGAACTTCAGAGGAATGGCATTGATTTCGGCCACATGAAGGGAATTTTACAAAGGAATTTGGAAATGAGAGAAAATATATGGGCAATATGCGGAAACTGCCGACGGAGACGAGCTTAAAAATGGTTTTTAACAGTGAATTTGTAGAGGAGATCGCAAGGTTTCTTTGGAACAAATGGTTAATAAGTGAGCTAATAGGTGGAATTCAAGTGCAGGAGTGCCTTTGGTTTTGGCTGGCAGATGTTAAGCAACTGAAATGAAGAAAAATGGCGAAAAAAGGGTTAATAGGTGAAATATGGGTAAATACCTGGTTTTTATGGCGCAGAGGGTGGTTCAGCAGGTTCAATGGCGAGCTGCAGGGTCGGATTATGGTGTCGAATTCACCGGGTGGTGTACTATGCAGGCTGATGGGTGATTTGGTCGTAAATGTCATGCATGTCGCTCCCGAATTAACTAATAGAAATGAACACAAAGAGTCGTTTTAACGTATTTTTATCAAATTTGGGACTTTTTGGCGCTTTCGGCACTTTTTGGTGATGACGTCAGCATGACTTCATTTGGCAGGTAGCGGGTACGGTATCGTGACGTGGCCGCTGACTCAGGCGATGATGTGGCAGAGGATAGGTTAACGGGGTGATGACGTGGGCAGGTGATGTGGAAATGACACAGGGCAGCGGCGGGCTGACGCGGACGTGACGTCAGAGGTGACGTGGTAGAGGACAGGTTAGCGGGGTGATGATGTGAGCAGGTGATGTGGCAATGACATAGGGCAGCAGTGGGCCGACGTGGACGTGACGTCAGAGGTGACGTGGCGCTAACGTCATGGGTCGGAGGGTGGTTTGTGGTTTTCTCCCGCACCACCTTTGGCCCTGGGCGGTATTGGGCAGGGGGGCTCCGATCACGCCGGGAGAATGACGTGTGGTGGGGGTACAGCAGTAAAACCACCCATGCCCCGGATGCTAATCTCCAGCAGATCGGGGTTCAGAAAAGACCGCCCACCATTGGATTTGCAGAGCGGGACATCGGACGGCGGACGGGGCATAACGAGTGGCGTGCAACTCTGGAGCGGGACCCTCATTAATATTTAACGTTATAATATATGCGCCAAGGTTAAACTTTGGATAGTGGGTTTATGCGATTATGCGCCGGGGGTATGGTTTAGTTGTTTAATCAAAAATTTAAACAAAAACCCAAAAAGCATGTGCGAAAGGAATATGACAAGGTTTATGAGTGAAAATGGGGGGGGGGGGTTAAGGCATGGTTATTAACTTAACCGGGTGTTAAGTTAATCCCAAAGGCTAGGAAACAGAGGGGCTAATATTAGTCCCAAATGGACTTTAATATTCTCCCAAACTTTGTGCTATATGGCTATAGTGCCATGGGGTGGGATATTTAATAATTTTTTGGGCTTTTTATATAGTTTTTTGTAGAACTAGGGGTGGGAAAGTAAGTTAGGGAGCTAAATAATAGAATCAGAGGTTAGTATGAGTTTGTGGAATGAAACTGTAAGGAGAAGATGCTAAGTTTATAAAGTGAAACTTAGACATAAGAGATGAATGGAGTTTAGAATGAGGATTTTTACACAAGAAATGTGGCTTCTTTTCCTTAAGGAAACTCAAACATTGACTTAGTATTTTACAAAAATGAAGTGAAAGCAGGACTTATTGGGCAGATCCAAAGGTCCTTGAGGGGATGTTAGTCAAATATTTTCTGGGGGAATGAAGGGGAGTTAGACATAGTTCCATTGTTATGCACCCAGCCAAATGCTTTGATATTTCTGTCATTGATGAGATGAGTCTTCCTTAACAAGACAAAATTGATCATAATCTTGCTTCTACAACCTCAAACTACCTACCTAGCCTGATACACCTAACATTTTTTCTTCCTTTTGATTGGGTGCACTTAGACTAGCAAACCTTGATTGTCCTCTTTTCTTTTGACTGCCCTCCTACCTAAATCTACCCTTATCTCTTCCAAGGGCCCAGATTAAGCAGTTGGGCTCCTTAATTCCTCTACCTAGCTACTCATCTGCTAAGCTTGAACTGTTTGGATAGACATTCTTTCTCTATTCTACAACAACAATTTAAACATGGCATGGTCCAGATTGAACTATTGGGCCATCCATCAAATGTGATAACAACAATACTTGCACATTGTGGACTTGCAAATAAGATACCAGTGGCATTTTGATTGGCCACTTTCCTGGTCCTTTGGTTGGGGTTCATTTCTTTTCTTTCTTCTGACCAATTTACTCGTTTTTCCCTTTGATTATTCTTTTAGGGCATACCCTCTTTACATTTTTTAATCTTTCTTTTTCTTTTCACAAAATATGGAACCTTTGCAGCATAAAAAGATGAACATATTTGGCACTTCCACTGTCAATCATTAAAAATGAAACCTATTGGTATAAGAACGTAACAGCAGGTAAGGAAAGGAAAGGGAAGGGGGAGGCGTCCCTTTCCAAATCAAATTCTTCTCATGGAGGGAAGAAGGGTGGCAATTCTAAAGTGAGATGCTTTAATTGTCACAAGATGGGACATTATGCAACTAATTGCCCATAGAAGAAGTCCAAGAAGGGATCCTCGAAAGGATCGGAAGGTGAGGCATTAGCCTCTTAGTTCGAAAATGGACTTCATCCTCATCGCATGCATGGTGTCATTGATGATGGGTTGTGGTGGGTTTGTTGACAGTGGAGCCTCATTCCACATGACCGGTGATAAAAGTTTATTGAGTGCCTTGGAGAAGAAAGACCTCAATATTTGCATAGAGATGGGTGATGATGAAAGGTATAATGTTTCAGGAGTGGGCACGATTAGTTTTCAGAGGGAGCATGGAGCTCCTACCACCTTGACTGATGTGAGGTATGTGCCTGGAATGAAGAGGAACTTGGTATCAATCGCGGTATTGGAAGACCGAGGCTATGATGTGTTTTTTATTAAGAGAAAGGTTTGCCTTAGACACATGACCATGAGACAGGTGAAACGGATTGGTTCACGGATTAAGAACCTATATGCTCTTGGGGTTCAAGATGCATTCAAAGCCTTGAGGAGCAAGGAAAACGTTAGAGACTTGGTGGTTGAGAGGGAGAGTAAATTACCTCTCAACATGCAGTCCAAGAAGAAGTCTAAGACAATTGTGGAGGAACCACAATTGGAGAAGAAGCTTCAGGAAGTTCTGGAGTAGCCACAACTAGAGAAGCTTAGAGGAGACTGAGTGGAGGCATCCACTCATGCAAAGACCTCTAGTAGGGGGGAGTTTCGAGCAAAGTGGGTAGAGGGATCACATGTAGCCATACCTCCAGGTGTGAGGTGGGGCGATGTGGAGTGGTCATCCCAAGAGGGCTGAAATTGGGCAGGGTCCATCGAGAGGTTTTATCACATGGATCATACCTTCCTATGGGAGCCCAAAGTACATAGTAGCGAGAGGAATCAGTGGGATTGATGTAGTCAAAGATCAAAGTGACAGAAACTAAAGAAGTCAGATATTAAATAGCATAGAGGCGCAGAGTTTTCAGTCAACAAAGGCAATAGTAGTCAGAGACTTTGATGACAGAGGCGTCATTTTGATTCAAGTTCGATGATTTTTTCTAGAGTTGTTGGAGCAACAATAATAGAGAGAAGCGTTGCATGCAGAATATTCCAAAGGTTCAAGATTGGGATCGAGTTGAATTACTTTCTTGTTAAGAGGGAGTGTTAAAAATAGCAATAAGAAATGCTAAAAATAGAAATGCAAAAAATATAATATTCCAATTTTAATTTGTCTTTGAATCAAAATTCGAATTTAGTCTCACCAGCTGCTTGAAAAATAATTAATTAATTCATTATGGATTAATTATTTGGAGAAATTCAAGTTAGAAGTCTTTGTGAAGTCATGCAACAGTTATCCCTTAAATTAAGAAAGTTATCCGTTAATTAAGGAGATAAGATTGAGTTATATTTGAGCTATAATTAGTTAAGTCAATTTATTAAGTTAAGTCCAGTTAAATTGGTTCCAAAATGTTTGTGGAATTAATAGAGAGTTATCAGTCAGTTGATGCATGCATGCATGCGACTAGTGCTAGTCAGTTAACTGAAGATTCTCTCATCAGAAATTCATGCATGTCTATTCTGAGAAAGATCCATTTGAGATAAAAGACAAGGACAATATACTATCAGTTGCTTATGTTTGCTTATAAAGGAAACCAAAGCATGTAGTGAGGGCAAGTTTCCTTGTGGATTGTGCAGTTTTACAGGGTGTGAGATCAGTGTGAGTGATCAGTGTTAAACTTGGTAACAAAAGGATCACTCAGAGAAACTGTGCAAGGAAATAGGAGGCTTGGAGGGTAGAGGAGAAGGTTTGTGAGGAGCCTTCTTTGCCTGTGAGCATCCAGGAGGATTGTACTAAGAGCTGGCTAGCTGAAGAGAGCTAAGGCTTTGTGTAATCCTGATGTATTTCCACCTTCTATGATAATACTGATAGTGGGGTTTTTAGCTAAGGCTTTCCCCTAAGTACTTTCTATGTTTCATGTGCATTGATTCTTCTTCTGGTTACATGTGTTCAGCTCTGATTCGGGTAGATGTTTAAGCTTCCACAAGTTTGATAATAGAAGTAGATTATAAAATTTTGCTTTGGTATATTGGATTATCGAGTTAATCTACAGTCATATTTTCTACATAGATCTCATAGCTTGATTTGTAGATAATTTGCAGGAAATTCTAAAGTTCGTACCTAAGTAATAAGAATTTTGTCTCTCCAAGAAATGTTGGCCCCTATGTATGTTTTTTGTTGATGATTATGAGTGGGATTAAACTCTTCAATATAATAATGTTTCTTTCTCCCTAGTTCCTTATCCCAAGTAGGTTTTTTAAGCTTATCCATAACAAATTTTTTTATCTCTATACTGTTTGTGGGACACATGTGCAAGAAAATACCACATTGACTAAGCCATTTTTTATTTTGTTGCATCCAAGTCTTCTTTATTTTGCAGAATATGTCATTAAAGACAACCTTATGTCATTTGGCCTCTTCCATTTGCTCAATTTTTTTAAATATCTTATGACTCGCACCGTAACGATTGCTTCAATAGGAGCAACCCTTATTTCACTTAAGAAGATATCATAAGGAACTACACTTTTAATTTTGAATTTTTTTGTAATCAAGTATTTTTGAATATTCTCAATTTGTTTCCACTGCATGCTAGATGTACTACTTTCCCACACTTCACAACCACAGAGAATCACTAGAATCACTAAAATCCTAAAAATAATTTGAGTGGTCTTCAAGTACCATAACTCTACCTCTCTACAATTGTTTTGAAAAGCATAAAATGCTTTCTAGCCCCCCAAAGTTCTTTTCTTTCTACAATCATCCTAGTTTATATTTCTGTTGAAGTCAATTCCCAGATATCTGTAATCTGTAACTTCTCCCAGAGTGTTATCTTCAAAGTATAACTTATATTGGTTATGTTTTCTTTGGTTAAAGAAAAGCACTACTTTCGTCTTTCTAATATTTTCTTGCATCCCCACCCTTCTACAAAAGTGCTCAAGGGAAGGTAAGTGCTCTTGCAAACCAAGAGAAAATTTAGCAATTAGAATAATTTCATTCGCATACAAAAGAAGCCTTATAACAAACTCGCCTAAATGGATACCATTACCCCTTGCCAATTTAACCACTCTTCAAGCTTGTCAATATATAAACAAAAAAGGATAGGAGACAATGGGAAACCTTGCTTGACCCTGATATCACTTCTAAAACTTTTAGAAATTCCTGGTAATGTTCTAATTTTGACTTTCACCTCTTCATACAGCATATGCACAACTGCTCTCAAATGCCTAGGAACCCCAAGTTCCTCTATTATGTGCCAAAGTTTATCCCTGGGAACCATGTCAAAGGCTTTTCTGAAATAATAAAAACAACAAAAACCTTCTTCATTTTTCTCCCAAACTTTTTCAATGACGTGTCTTAATGTTATACCATGATTAACTCTCAAATGTTTAGGTCTAAAACCTACTTTCTCTTTAGTACGTTTATCTCTTTCTTCTTCCCACTTGGTAATTTTATTTTCTAGCATTCTTTCAAATAACTTTGAAAACAATGGGTTTATCATTATGGTCCTATAATTAGAGGTATTATTAACGTCAATGCTCTTGAAAAGAGGTATTGCAAGACAATTTCTGTTATGAAACTAGCTCACAGAAAGATAGAAAAGATAGATAAATGCTTTAGAAATAAGCCTCTTCGAGGGGGAAACCTCCTTTACATTACACAAATGACAAGACTTCCTTTCTATATATAGGAGTCTAAGGGGTCATAATATAATCAAAGCCGACATAACAATAATAATGTAAGGGCACAATAATAACAATAGTGGGCTTCTATGGGGCACAATAGTAACAATATGGGGACTACATGGGTACAAAAGTATAATAAGGGGGTTGTACTAATAACAATAAGGGGTTACATTAGTAGTATAGGGGCCTAACATGCCCCTCTCCTTCAAAAAGATTTGTCCTCAACGCTTGAGTAGTTCTTGATGCTTCTGTATAAAATTCTTGTCCTCCCATGTGGAATCTTCAGTGGGGAAGTTCTTCCACTTGATGAGATACTTTGAAATTTATCGATTTCATAGCTATTGGGTTCTTGTTTCTGTGACTGCTCCAAGTTCCAATATGATTTTTCCTTCCTCTCAAAGTTCTCACAATATTGTCTAAATTGGGATCTTCTGCAACTTTTGAATGAGTGGCCACACTTCTTTGTCCTTCTTCCATTCATCCCTTGCTTCGTTTATCCAATTTGGTTGATGCTTCTATATAAAATTCTTGTCCTCCCATGTGGAATCTTCAGTGGGGAAGTTCTTACACTTGATGAGATACTTTGAAATTTATCGATTTCATAGCTATTGGGTTCTTGTTTCTGTGACTACTCCAGGTTCCAATATGATTTTTCCTTCCTCTCAAAGTTCTCACAATATTGTCTAAATTGGGATCTTCTGCAACTTTTGAATCACTGGCCACACTTCTTTGTCCTTCTTCCATTCATCCCTTGCTTCGTTTATCCAATCTGGTTGGATAATAGAAATAGCACAAAACAATGATTCCACATCCTCATCCTTTCTTGAGAGTGTATCTACAACAAGATTTTGCTTCCCTCTTCTATAGATGATGTCAAAGTCATAACCCAACATATTTGTGACCCATTTTTTTATTCTTCTAAAGAAAATATTTGTTCTAAGAAGTATTTAAGACTATCATGATCCATTTTTACCTTTAAGTGTCTTCCCATTGGGTAAGGTCGCCATTTCTTAAGTGCATGTAATATTGCCAACATTTCCTTTTCATAAATAGCTTGCTTGAGATGTAGCTGTAAAAATACCCAATCACCTACATCAAAACATTTTTCACTGCGATGTTGATCTACGTGTTGTTTCATTCGATTCTGCACCAAAGTGGCGTTATCCTTTAAAAGTTGGAGAACTTGTTGTTGATGCTCGATGTGATCTTTCACTACTTGAACCTTTTTCTTCTTGATATGTCCTTCTATCTTTAGAGTTTGAGGAGTGGTAATTTCTTCCAATGCTTTACAAGATATGGTCGAATTTATTTCTTGAAGCTCGATGTGATCTTTCACTTCTTGAATATCTTTCTTCTTGATATGTCCTTCTATCTTGATAGTTTGAGAAGTGGTAATTCTGGCCAATGCATTACAAGATATGGTTGGATTCATTTTTTCTTTCTCGATGTGATCTTTCACTTCTTTAACCTTTTTCCTCTTGATATGTCTTTCTATCTTGAGAGTTTGAGGACTGGTAATTCTTGCCAATGCTTCACAAGATATGGTCTAATTCATTTCTTCTTTCTCTAGGGTTGGTTACTGGTGTATATCCTCTTCTTTTGATGTTTCTTGATCCTTTTCTTCCTCCTCTTCATAATCTATGTAAAATTATTTTTTCTCAGCACACTTATGACCTTTAATGCATTTTCTATCACAATTGTAACAAAGCCATTTTTCTCTTTTTTCTTCCAATTGTTGTCGTGTCACCCTTGTAGGTTGTGAAAGGCTAGGAGAAACAACACTTCCATGTTTATAGTTGTGAAGGGTAGAATTCCTTGTTTCCATAATTTTTCTTTCCGCTTTTCTTGCCAACCTGAATGCCTTCTCCAATGAATCAGGTTCCCAAAGATGAACCTCATAATGAATGTTATCCCTTAAAGTCCCTATGGAGACATCAATCCTCTGCTTCTATGGAATATCATTTTCCCTTATATTCAGTTTTTGAAAGTCCTCAATGTGCTCTGCCATTGAACACTTTTGTTTAAGATTTATCAATTGGCTAAAGTAGGTGTTTCTCTTTGTATCCTCATAATGTGCTATCATTTCCTCCATGAAAATTGACCACGTGACAAGTGGTTTGTGAGAACAAATCCCTTTATACCATAAAAATTGATTAGGTTCTAAATAATTAGATGCAATACATACCTTTGTAACAGTGGTACACCATGTGGATCAAGATATTTCTCCATCTGTAGTATCCAATTTACCGAATCCTTGCCATCAAACTTCCTCATCTCACTTTTTCTTGATTTTAGGATCTTGATCTTGAAGTGACTATAACTCTATACTTGTAGATCTTTAGGTTTTGAAATCATGACCTACAGTAGCCCTCTACGTTATATTTCCAATGCCATTAGTCTGATTGAAATTGGATTCTCCAAGAAAGGGTTATGCACAATCTCCCAATATGACATGATTATATACCTTTTCAGAAGAGCAAACTTGTATGAAGTTCCAAGTGTCACTTTTTGACCTTCAGATCTGAAAAATATAAAAAGAAAACTAAAGTCCGTCCTCTTTATGCAACATCTTACGAAATTTCAATCTGATGCTCAGAGAGAAAGTTATGATGATTTTCCCAAGGTCACCTGTTTAGGATGTAATTCGGGAGTCTACAAAAGCCCTAACTTCCTCAGATCATATGTCTAAATATATAGTGAGACAAGATCTAAAATTCGGATCCAAGATTCACAACGCCTTCTTCTCAAATGGGTTTTTCTCTTTAGCTTTTGAAACTTCGTAGAGAAAAGGTTATAGCGAAAATACCACAATGACCTGTTTTAGATGAAATTATGGAGCTTGCAGAAACCCTAACTTCCTCATATCATATATTCGAAAATATAGAAAGACAAGATCTGAAATTTGGACGCACGGTTTAGCAAGATTTCTTCTCAAATGGGTTTTTTTTAGTTTTTTAAAAGTTGCAGGAAACAAGTTATAACAAAAATACCACGATGACTTGTTTGGAGCAGCGTAACCCTAGAATCCAAAGCTCTGATACCAAAAGTTATAAAACTAGCTCACAGAAAGATAGAAAGGATAAATCAACACCTTAGAAATAAGCCTCTTCAAGGGGGAAACCTCCTTTACATTATACAAATGAACAATTCTTAGATGATACAAATGACAAGACCTACTTTCTATATATAGGAGTCTAAGGGGTCATAATATAATCAGAGTTGACATAACAATAATAATGTAAGGGAACAGTAATAACAATAGTGGGATTCTATGGGGCACAATAGTAACAATATGGGGACTACATGGGTACAATAGTATAATAAGAGGGTTGTACTAATAACAATAAGGGGTTACACTAGTAGTATAGGGGCCTAACAATTTCTCCAATCTATGGGTGACCCTTGTTATATGATGTTGTTGAAAATTTTTGTAATGTGAGGTGCAAGAATTTTTAAGCCCCACTTTAGATACTCTTTTTGGAGTTCAGCTAAGTCTTTTTCTTCTTCAACACCCAAATTCTTGATACCCATCTCTACCTCTTGCACTGTGAAGAGTTCAATATTAGTGTTGACCAAGGGAGGAGGGTCAACCTTTGGATCTCGCTCATAAAGTTGTCTTGCATAGTAAAACCATTTAGAAGTTGTAATACTAATTTTCGTTTGCATCTTTCTCGGTTGGGGCTCCTTCCAAAATAATTTGGGGTTATTTTTCCCAAGGAAGATTAGTTCTTCCCTCCTTAAAACCATGAAATCAACCTTTTTCTTTCTTAAAATATTCTTGTAAGGTTTGAGCTTTATGTTATCCTTGTTTGACTCTTTCAACATTCTCTTTACCTTTTTGCATTCTTTGTGAAACCAAGTGTTAACCATAAAGCAATTTCTTTCAAACTTCTTAATTTTTTCTCTTTTGCATCTGTAAGTAGGCTTCGAATTAAATGTGTTAGTTCGTGACTATGAAGGCCATGGATCAAAATTTTCTCCTTCTTGAAGAGCCTCTCTAGTGTTATTTTGAAGGTATTACAACTTACTAGAGTCATAATAATTCTTCCCTTTGGGAGTTTTTGTTTAACAGGCTGAATTTTTTACCCTATTTGCTTCTTTCCGGTCTAAAAGAAGCTTAAATAAATTAGCTTGTGATTTGCTTTTAAATCCCAAAGTTTTTCTTCGATAAAAAAATTCCTCTATTTTCTCACACAAGCCATGCAAGAAAATTACATAATCTACTACACTTTCTCCATTATAAGTAGTGTAAGTGAAATTATCATACTTTTCCCATCTAGACAAACAATTAATGGCTAAATCGAAAGCCCCACATGGAGTAAGAAATTTTTCACCAAAAATATTGCATCCCTTATCCTTTGAAATTCTTTCCCATTGACGATTACTTTCTTTTGTAATCCAGATAGGGTCGCAATCTTCTTTACAACAAAGAATGCTAGCTTCATCACTTGCAATGTTAGCATTGAAATCACCCATTATAAGGACTTGGCCTAGATGAGAATATGTGTGATACCCGCTTTTAAAGATACAAAGGGATATTTTTGGTCAAGCCCTCTACTTTTGTAATTTTTTGAAACTTGCAGTGCAAAATAGCATGCTGCACTTCCAATGTGATTTCCATTTTTCGATATTTTAAACCAAATGAATTGTTTGCTTTGAGTCTTCTTTTTCTAACTGAATGAAACACCCTTATTTTTCCCTCACTAATACCATGGTACCCCCGTGTCCTTTTCCATTCCCTTTTTCCTTGTTCCACACTACCATCTTCTAGTATCCTTCAGATAAAGGTGTCTTGCACCCTTCATGGTCAGGTGTTTCTATGAGGAAAATTATGTCTCTATCTTTCGCAATAGGCCCTAACCTAGGTCCTCATATCCATGGATAACCTATGTAGTTCGAACAAACTAATCCTAAGGAAACCTAGGTATGACTTTATTGCTATTTGTTTTGACATACAAGACTCACAATTTATTCTTTATCCCCGCTTGTTTTAACTTCTTGTTGCTAATCTTTTACATTTCCTCCCTCCTTTCCTCTTGTTTTCTTATAATTAAATATTCTTCTAGAAAAAGGCATGAACCCCTCAAGAGCCACTTCTTTCTTAGAATGATATATTTATCATGCAACCTATGCAAAATGACTCTTATGGGCCTGGCTTTCTCACAGTAAACCTTACCCACCCTCCATGCTTAGTATATTTGTCTTTGCTAAAGAAACTTGTCTTTTAAAAAGTCCCTTGCAAGGTCAAGAGTACATTCATTTATCCCATAGTATTTCACCCCTTTAAATGTTTGGGTGTGGAGCCTGATTATCTTCTGTATTCAAAGGTATCATCGCATTGGACCCCAGTTCGTAATGGGGCGGAAACTTCGCCTGTTATATATTTGCTACAGGGGGGTCCATGGGAGGTTGTTGCGACCTTTGGGAGCACACCCCCCCAACAGGGGGATTGGGGGCAGCGCCCCTGAAGCTAAAAATAGATGTAAAATTTCCTTTTAAAATGATGTAATTTCATAGTCAATTTGGTCCGTTCATTAGGCAAAGATCTGATAGTAGAAGTTATGTTTAATTTAGTGTTTTTTGCCCTATAAGGCAGCCCCTCACTATATATGAGGGAATTGTATTGCGTCTATGTAGATCTGTATTTTTAGTGAGGAAGAGAGAGGAGATTGAGAGCGAAGAGGGAATTACAATGGATCTGTTGTAGGTTATATCTCTTTAGTTTGCTGGATAATATAAAAGGAAGGACTAGTTGTTTCTCTGTGGACGTAGCCCAAACTGGGTGAACCACATATATCTGTGTCTCTCTTGTTTTATGCATTTTTTGTGTTTATATTTCTACAATGTTTATGTGTTCCATTGCTCCATAATATATAATTTTCTAGCAACTGGTATCAGAGACGAAGGTATATTTGGCTAATAAACTCGTAGGATAAAAAGGTTCCTAGTTCGAGTGGGAGTAATGGCAGAAGATGGTAGGTCTAGGGTTGAAAAATTTAATGGCCAAAACTACCAGCTGTGGAAGATGCAGATGGAAGATTATCTCTATTAAAGAGATCTATACCAACCATTGAGTGGAAAGGCAAAGAATACGACGAGTATGAGAGACACAAAATGGGATATTCTCGATAGAAAGGCACATGGAACAATACAGCTGTGCCTAGTAGTGTCGGTAGTGTTTAATATTTCAAAGGAAATGATAACAGAGGGTTTAATGTCGACATTGGCCAAACTATATGAAAAACACTTGGCCTCAAATAAGGTATTTCTTACGAAGTGTTTATTTAATATGAAAATGTCAGAAGGTGGATCTATTGCTGATCATTTAAATAAATTTAATACAGTTACTAGTCAGTTAAGTTCTGTAGGAGTAACTTTTGGTGATGAAGCTAGGGATTTGTTATTTCTGTGCTCATTGCCAGAAAGTTGGAATGGTTTAGTTATGGCCATTAGTAACTCTATCTCTGGATCTAGTTCTTTAAAGTTTGATGATGTTTTCGATGCAATCCTTAGTGAGGAAATGTGACGGAAATGCTCCAGTGAGACATCGAGTAAGGCTTTGACTGCAGAGACTAGGGGAAGAAAAAGGAAAGAGGAAATAGCCCTATATATCATAGCAAGTCAAGAAAAGGCAGTTCCAAGTCCATATCGGGGATAGTGTGCTGGAAATGCGAGAAGAAAGGACACCTAAAGGTTTGAAGCATGTTGATTTAAAATTCTATGAGAATTGTGTTTATGGAAAAGAAAAGAGAGTCAGATTCCTCAAAGTTGGGAAAGAAAAGAAGAGCGAAAAATTAGAGCTTGTGCATACAGATGTATGGGGACCTGCTCGGGTATCATCTCTTGGTGACTCTCGTTATTATGTTACTTTTATTGATGATGCAACCAGAAAAACCTGGATTTATTGTATTCGAAATAAATTTGATGTATTTTATACTTTCAAGAAATAGAAAGCTTTGGTTTAAAATGAGACAGCAAAAAGGTTGAAGTGTCTCAGATTAGACAATGGAGGTGAATATTGCATCAAAGAGTTTGATAGGTATTGTTCAGAGAATGGAATTTGCAGAGAGAAGACAGTTCCAGGAACAGCACAAGAAAATGGTGTGTTAGAAAGGATGAACAAGACAATCATGGAGTGTGCAAGCTGCATGAGATTGCATGTAGGATTGCCTTTACAATTTTGAGCAAGTGCTGTAGATACTATTGTTTATCTAATAAACATAGGGCCTTCAAGTTCCTTGGATGTTGGTATTCCAGAGGAGGCATGGATAGGTAAAAAGTTAAACTACTATTTTTTAAAGACTTTTGGTTATGAAGCCTTTGTCCACATTAATAAAGAAAATAGAACAAAGCTTGAGGCAAAATCAAATAAATGTACCTTTATTAGATATGGTGTTAATGATTTTGGTTATTGCTTTTATGATTATGAAAAACAAAAAATAATTAGGAGAAGAGATGTCATATTCAATGAAAAGCTTTTGTATAAGGATCAATTACAAGAAAAGAAACATGAAAAAAGGAAAACAAAGAATACACAGTGCTTGACGAGATCACAAAAAAAGTGATGGTGCTTGAAAATCATAATGACCAACATCTAGAATAATAACCACAACACCAAGAAGCACCTCAAACACTTGAAAGTGGTGTTAGAAGATCTACCAAGATAAGTAAACCCCCTAAATGATACTCTCCTTCATTATATTATGTATTGTTGACTAATTATGGTGAACTAGAATGTTATGAAGGAGCAGTGCAGGTAGAAACCAGGAAGAAGTGAGAGAAAGCCATGAAAGAAGAGATGGACTCCTTAGCACATAACCAAAGTTGGGACTTAGTCAGGTTGCTTGCAGGGAAAACAACATTACAGAATAAATGGGTTTACAAGTTGAAGGAAGAAGATGGAGGTAGAAAAATCTATAAAGCTAGACTTGTGGTGAAAGGGTTTGCACAGAAAAATGGTATAGACTTTGATGAGATATTTTCTCCTGTTGTTAAAATGACTTCAACCAAAACTATTTTAAGTCTAGTAGTAGTTGAATATTTGCATCTTGAGCAGTTAGATATAAAGACAACCTTTCTCCATGGGGATTTTGAGTTAGAGATATATATGCAACAGCCATAAGGATATGAGGTAAAAGGCAAGGAGAAACTAGTGTGTAGGTTGAAGAAGAGCTTGTATGGCTTAAAAGAGGCTCCAGGGCAGTGGTGTCTAAAATTTGACAGGTTTATGTTTGAACAAGGTTATACTAGATGTCACTCTAATCATTGTGTTTATCTCAAAAGGCAAAATGATGGCAGCTATATTATATTTTTATTGTATGTAGATGACATGTTTGTTGTAGGTTCTAACATACAGCGAATAAATGTGCTCAATAGAAAATTAGCGAACTCATTTTCAATGAAGGATTTGGGTGCTGCAAAACAAATCCTTGGTATGAGAATAACTAGAGACAGGAAGAATCACAAATTAACATTGTCTCAAAGTGAGTACATAGAAAAGATGTTGAAAAGGTTTAATATGCAGAATACAAAACTAGTTAATATACCTTTGGCTAGCCATTTCAAATTAAGTAAGGAGCAGTGTCCTAAGACTCAGGAAGAAATGGCTCATATGTCTAAAGTTCCATATGCATCAGCAATTGGAAGCTTAATGTATGCAATGGTCTACACAAGGCCTGATATTGCACATGCAGTGGGAGTTGTAAGAAAGTACATGAATAATCTAGGAAAAGAACATTGGATGGAGATGAAGTGGATTCTCAAGTATTTGAGAGGTACCACAAATCAAGAATTATGCTTTGGTGCTTCAAATATTTCTCTACAGAGATATGTTGATGCTGATATGGCGGGTGATAGAGATAACAGGAGGAGCACAATAGGATATGTGTTTACTGTAGGTGGAACAACTGTCAGTTGGGTCTCAAAATTGCAAAGTGTTGTTGCACTCTCAACAACAGAACTAGAGTATGTTGCTGCTGCAGGGGCTAGTAAAGAAATGATTTGGTTACAAACGTTTCTGGATGAATTGGGTAAGAAGCAGGAGTTGGGTAGGTTATACAGTGACAGCCAGAGTGCCATACATCTTGCAAAGAGCTTTGCATTTCATTCCAAGACTAAACATATATAGCTCAAGTACCATTTCATACTGTCAGCATTAGAAGATGGATAGTTGAAGCTAGAAAAGATATACAATAGCCAGAATCCTGCAGATACGTTAACAAAAGTTGTAACCAGGGAGAAACTGGGAATCTGCTCAGTTTAAATTGGTCTTCAATTATGATGAAGAAGATTAGAAACAACCAGGTCCAAAGTGGATTCATTCTCCAAAAAATGAAGCAGTGGTGGAGTTGCTATAATCAGTCTCCAAGTGGGAGATTGTTTGGGTGTGGAGCTTGATTATCTTCTATATTCAAAGGTATCGTTGCATTGGACCCCAGTTTGTAATGCGGCGGAAACACTGCCCGTAATATATTCATTGTAGGGGGGTCTAGGGGGGGCAGTTGTGACCTTTGGGAGCACCCCCCTGGAGTGAGGATCAGGGGCAGCGCCCCCGAAGCTAAAAATATATGTAAAATTTCCTTGTAGAATGTTGTAATTTTGTATTCAATCTGGGTCGTTCATTAGACGGAGATATGACAGTAGAAGTTATGTTTAATTTAGGGTTTTTTACCCTAGAAGGCAACCCTATATATGAGGAAATTGTATTGCGTCTATGTAGATCTATATTCTGAGTGAGGTGATAGTTCCAGTCTTTGCAACCTATCACCAGGGATCAACATGAGCTCTTACTATGTCTGGTTTTGTTAGATGTTTTGCACATGAGGTTCAACACAAAACATGTCACAAGTGTCTCCATCAGAAGAAACTTGGAAAAATATTTCCAACGGTATATCACATTTCTGTAACCGGCTCCCGGATTAGAATATATGAACGAAATGGATGAGTGATTCTTGGTTATGCATGTTTTGAGGTCAGTTGCTGCACACAATGAAAAGTTTAGTACAAAATCAGTTTCTGAAATAATGGTAACGAATTTTTCAAAATTGAAAGAGTTTTTTGTTCATCACATACCGAATAACAAAAACCTCCTTCATTTTATGCATAGGTGCTACTATGTGGGATATATATAGTGATATTTGGAGCCTATATTAAAATAAAGCAAAATTTTCATATTTTTTACTGTTCTAGTCATTTTAGTGCGGGACCATTTTACAATAGATGGAAAGTAATTTTGCAAAACTCAAGGAGGTTTTTGTTAATAACAAGCCATAAAACAAAAACCTCTTTCAATTTATTCACAGGTGTCACAAATTGGGATATGTGACTAGATATTTACAGCTCATTTTCACATATTTAAATTTTTAATGATTTTCTGTTTTAGACATGATTTTGTGGAACATATTGCGAGCAACTAGAAACAAATTTCCCAAATTTGAGAGATTTTTTTCTCCAGCATGACCTTATCTACAAAAACCTCTTTGAATTTTGTAACAGGTGCTACGGTTTAGGAGATACGAGGTCATCTTCAATACCTATTTTCAGAAATTCAGCCCAAGTTTAATGTAACTAATTCTATTTTGAAGAAAATGGTTGAGGTCAATTCCCTTAGTAAAAGGATGACAAAATGTATATATTGTATGAATTTCATAGTGTAGGGGTTGGGTTTTGGCAGAAGGTTGGACTTTTGTGAATGCTTTGAGCATTACTGTACACTCATTTTCAGCAGTTTGGCAAAGGAAGAGACCAGGGTTTGCAGCACTTTATGGGATTCTTGTGGCAACTTGATTTGGTATTGTGTTTCCTTCTGTAATTGCAAGTTTACATGTGTTTTATGTATGCCATTATCTCTCTTTGTTCATATTAACTGAATGAAGCAAGGATAAAGGTAGAATCCATTCATTTTTAGTGCTCTACCTAGGGTTTTGTTTAGTTATTTATGTTTTTAGTTGTTTGAAGAGGATCCCTGAGACTTTCGTGCCCTCTTGAACTCCTCACCAATATAAAGCCCTCCATATCACTCAATTTGAAGTACCAAACCATTTTCCTATCTCGCCCCATAAAGATCTCTGCAAAACTGAGTCCACTCCCCAGACCCAAATCTTCCTTTCACATTTGAGCCAGCAAAACATCATCAAATTCAATCAAATTCTTATGAAAATATACCTAGACTAAAATCAGTCTCTACATCAGTCATCTCAAGCCTCATTTGCTATATTTTTGTGAGATTGACAAGGAGAGAGCCCTCTCCTAACCTGGTAGGGCTAGCTACTAGGTTAAGCATGGTTTTATGTTACCCTAGATTCTGCCTTTCTCATCCTGAGGTAGATTTAGGCCCTAACATAGTGGCGACCATACTGGGAAAGAAAAGTTTGTTTATCATTTTTTTTCTTTGTAGGCTACAGACAGAGCCTGAAGTTAGCCAGGTAGCCTTCGAACTACACTTGCTTTGTGAATGCATAAGTAGATGAATGCTGCTCTAGTCAATCTCCAATCTAGTTTATGAACTGAACATCTGACTTGAAAATTGCCCTAGTACATTAAACTGGGAAAGAGGTGATAGATCTTCTCTGGGAAAGATCATTCAAGTTGCAGTTCTGATTGCTGATGGTGGACAATTGTTAGAGATATATGAAGGCTGAAACATTCACCTAGCGACTCCAACTCAATCCAGAGATTCCAGTGCTCACTGATCCATTCATGCACTAAAATAAAATGGTAGGGTATGTGGAAAACCCTGCGCTTTGTGAAGTTTTAAAAGAAGTTAGAGATTAGTTAGTGGATATTGAAATTGATGAAGTATTTTTCATTGTCGTGCTTCAATTTTTGAGATCTCCGAAGTTTCCTCCTAAAGCTAAAACTGGTTTCTTTGAGTCAGTTGTTGAAAAATTTGAGAAGCAGATTTAGTATTTAAATGATCAGATCCAATTATATGAATTCCGAGATCCCAAAAAGTTCTTGGAAACTCTCCCTCCTTCAAAAAAAGAAACAATAGAGCTGCCCGTGGATGTTTTCATTGACAGTTTGTAGCTGGAAACATGTATTGAGGAGTTGGGGCAGCAAACAAAGTCTGGTTTTTTCAATCCTATTGCAACGTACATGGAAATTTTTTTCAATTTGAATGATAGATCAAATTTTCTTTTACATAACCAGACTCATTATGTGCATGTATGGCTGTCAGCATTTACATTTGTGTCCTGGTTGAAGCACTTTCAAGCATCATCCTTGTCACAGTTACTTGATTGGTTGACATGGCATTACAACATTACTTGATATATCAATTTTGTAGCAAAGTGGGCTAGATTTGTATATAAATAAGCTGCCCGAGGCAGCATTTCAGTTTTCAGTATTTGTTTATGTACATGTTGTAGTATGTATATGTTTTTGGATTGGTATGAGTTGTTTTGGGTTTGCAATTCTTTGAATCCATGCCCAATGGATGGGGCACTTGGTCTATGGTGTTCTTGCAACCTCCAAGGAGCTGCCATCTACCATGGAGCTGATGTTAGTTCCATTCTTCGCAACTTGTCACCAGGTATCAACACGAGCTCTTACTATGTCTAGTTTTGTTAGATGTTTTGCACATGATGTTCATTACAAAACATGTCACAAGTGTGTCCATCAGAATAAGCTCAGAAAAATATTTCCAATGGTATATCACACTCCCATAACTGGCTCCCGGATTAGAAGATATGATTGAAATGGATGAGTGATTATTGGTTATGCATGTTTTGAGGTCAGTTGCTGCACACAATGAAAAGTTTAGTACAAAATCAGTTTCTGAAATAATAGAAAGGAATTTTCCAAAAGTGAAAGAGTTTTTTGTTCATCACATACCAAGTAATAGAAACCTCCTTCAGTTTATGCACAGGTGCTACTATGTGGGAGATATACAATGATCTTTGGAGCCTACATTAAAACAAAACAAAATTTTCATACTTTTTACTCTTTTAGTCATTTTAGTACGGGGCCATTTTACAACAGATGGAAAGTAATTTTGCAAAACCCAAGGAGGTTTTTGCTAACCAGGAGCCATATAACAAAAATGTCTTTCAGGTTATTCACAGGTGTCATGAATTTGGATATGTGACTAGATATTTACAGCTCATTTTCACAGATTTAAATTTTTAATGATTTTCTGTTTTAGAGATGATTTTGTGGAACATATTGCGAGCAACTGGAAACGAATTTCCCAAGTTTGAGAGAGGGTTTTCTCCAACATGACCTTATCTACAAAATTGTCTTTCAGTATTGTAACAGGTCCTATGGTTTAGGAGATACGAGGTCATCTTCAACACCTATTTTTAGAAATTTGACCCAGGTTTAATGTAACTGATTCTAATTTGAAGAAAATGGTTGAGCTCAATTCCCTTAGTACAAGGATGAAAAAATGTATATATTATATTAATTTCATAGTGTAGTGGTTGGATTTTGGAAAAAGGTTGGACTTTTGTGAATGCTTTGAGCATTATTGTACACTCATTTTCAGCAGTTTGGCAAAGGAAGAGACCAGGGTTTGCAACACTTTATGAGATTCTTGTGGCAACTTGATTTGGTATTGTGTTTCCTTCTGTAATTGCAAGTTTACATGTGTTTTATGTATGCCATTATCTCTCTTCGTTCATCTTAACTAAATGAAGCAAGGATAAAGGTAGAATTCATTGCTTTGTAGTGCTCTACTTAGGGTTTTGTTTAGTTATTTATGTTTTCAGCTATTTGAAGAGGATCCCTGAGACTTTCATGCCCTCTTCAACTCCTCACCAGTCTAAAGCTCTCCATCTCACTCAATTTGAGGTACCAAACCATTTGCCTACCTTTCCCCATAGAGATCTATGCAAAATTGAGTCCATTCCCCAGACCCAAATCTGCCTTTCACATTTGAGCCAGCAAAACATCATCAAATTCAATCAAACTCTTCTGAAAACATACCTAGCCTAAAATTAGTCTTTACATCAGTCATCTCAAGCCTCATTTACTATATTTTCCTAATACTGACAAGGAGAGAGCTCTCTCCCGACCTGGTAGGGCTAACTACTAGGTTAAGAGTGGTTTGATGTTACCCTATATTCTGCCTTTCTCAGCCTGAGGTAGATTTAGGACCTAACATGAGGAAGAGAGAGGAAATTGAAAGCGAAGAGGGAATTACAATGGATCTGCTATAGGTTGTATCTCTTTAGTTTGCTGGATAATATAAAAGGAAGGACTAGCTATTTCTCCATGGATGTAGCCCAAACTGGGTGAACCACATATATTTGTGTCTCTCTTGTTTTATACGTTTTCTGTGTTTATATTTCTGCAATGTTTATATGTTCCATTGCTCCGTAATATATAATTTTCTAACAACTGGTATCAAAGCCAAAGGTCTATTTGGTTGATAAACTCGCAGGAGAAAAGGGTTCCTGGTTCAAGTGGGAGAAATGGCGGAAGATGGTAGGTACATTAATAATTATGTTTGCTGCTCTATCTTTCCATTCCTTGCTTTCTCTATCTTGCATGTTGCCAACCCAAATGTTTGCTTCTCCTTCCCTATTAGCAGAATTGTTAATAGCTTGAGCCCAAGTTTTGGAAACCCTTGTGGAACCTCCTTTCCTTTTGTCTCTTGATTTCTCTTCATGGTTATCTATTTGGGAAACCACTTTCCCTTTATCCTGGGATGGTTCCAAATTCACCACCTCTGTACTTTCCACTATAGATTTCTTCATGTTTTGCACATTTGTCTTCATGTGTTTCCATTATGTCTTCCCTTCAAGATAGCTTCATGTAGAATGCAATTTTCTCCTTGAAAACTTTATTACTTTTTGCTAAAGCCTAATTTTTAGTTGTTATTACATGAATTTTATGATCTCTTTTATGCTCTTTAGCTTCTAAAACCTCCAAACTCTTCTTTGCACTTAACAATTATTTCACATAAAGATCAAATGACCATGTGAGAGGTGTGGATGTGGGGCTATAGAAGGCAGAATAATCCATGACATTTACTCTAGGACTGTTGTTGCCATATTCTTTCAAAGGGGAATTGTTTGAATATTACTTATTACGAAGGGCCTGATTAATTTTCCTTTGAGATCGTTTTTTCATTATTTGCTCCCATTTTAGGCAGGCTAGTCTTTGATTTAAAATGTCCCGATATTATTTGACATTGACCCAAACCCACTTATCATTTGTTCTCACAGGTCCTGAAATTTCTTGTCCCGTTGTCACGTTTGAATGCATTTATGTTGCACTATCCTTTCACCAACTATAGAGTTTGATCAAAACATGTTCCCTATGGCCTAGGAAAGACACTCCCAATCTTCTTTTTGTTCCTACACTGATAGTGGATGCTTGATGGGGTATTGCCTTTGCTCGATATAGAAATAAGGGGCAATGGAAATGGTGGTGGCAACCTTTCCTTCACTCAAATTCTACCAATTAGAAAGTCTTGCTACAAATCCTTATATTTGTGAATCGACATTGGAATCTCCTATCCCTTTATATATTTTATAGAAACTTTTTTTCTTTTAATTTTTGAAAAAATGTGGTATCAATCAGAGACGAGCATTATTGTCAATATTTTTCTCCACTTGTGTGCCACTTCTTTCTCCTGAATTTGTTGTCTTCCACTCAACTCCATTCAATTTTACATTCGCCTTCGCCTTCACATTCCTTGTCTTGTAATAGGAGGACGACCTCCAATTTCAAATTCAAAAGGAACGAGTCAACGTACTGTACTCATCCTCACATTGATCAAGATCTGTGTCAGCAAATGAGATGGAGCTACGATAGTTTACCCCATGCTCATTTGAAAACATGTTTTTCCTGTTGTGTGATGTTTACAGAAGACTGATACATTCCAGTGCACATTATGTTGCACATGTGGATTGTAGAAGGTATAGTAAAGAGCAAGGATGTGGACAATTTAATGGATACTACACACAACTATGTAAAGTTATTTGCAGATTGTTCCTTATTCCAGTTGGTTTGGAATTCACAATGTTGCACGTGACATGGAGAATTGTGTATCCCTGGAAGATCAATATTGCCCTAACATCCATTCCCTTTTCCCTGCCATTGACATTTGCGATAATTGCAAGAGCCTCTCCCTTTAGGCGATACACATTTCCTAGTCTATAGGCCCATTAATGTGGTTGGGTTGTATATGCCCATCGTTAGATTTAAATAAGTACATTATCTAGCGATGGGCATATATAGCCCGACCACATTAATGGGCCTATGGCCTATTAAATATTGGTTTCCCTCCCTTTATAGTAGTAATACGATGTCTCTTCCACCAAAGGAATTGAGATGTCCAAACTTTGCCACCAAAGGAATTGAGATGTTCAAAACTAGTTACTCTAAGACACGATTTTGAATTGGAAGTGATTCTGAAAGCATTTTTCCTTTACCACCTATCTGTTAGGGTGTTAGATTTAGGTAACACGAGGCTATAATTATTGCCAGAGTCATTGTGGAAAATGAAACAACTTGAATTTCTTTGTCTAAATTATACTGAAATTGTAGATGTGCATTCAAGGATTCACAATCTTTAAAACCTTCAATTTTTACATCTGAAGGGATACATAAACTTACAATCATTTCCATGTGAAATGAGAGCTCTCAAAATTCTCAATTTTCTAAATATCAAGGGACCTCTTCATTAAAAAAGCATTACCATTTGGAATCACATAAATCAATGATTTCAAATATCTGGATCTTATGATCTATTGTCAATTGGAGGTGATTCCTCTTGAAATTATAATGTTGTCAAATTGTCAAATTCTACATTAAAGAAGAGGAGTCTTCGTGTAGAATGAAATTTTAATTTAAGGAGGCTATAATCATAATTTTTATTATATAAAATAAATATTCAAATTAACAATGCTTTTAATGCCAAATGAGTATTTTAATAATTTCCAATTAAATATATATCATATTTATATTATTTTAAAATATTAATTATTTATTTAAAAAAATATTTAAAAGCGCATATCTATATCTATATATATATCTATATATATATATATATATATATATATATATATATATATATATATATATATATATATATATATATATATATATATATATATAATTTAAATATTTATAGAAAATATTATTAATCATAGATGATTTATTATATATTAAAATAAAAAAATTATAATAATTAAAAAAAAATAACGTCCAATAGTGGTGAGAGGGTGTTTTGTTAAGACACTCTACAATGAAGGTTCAAAACCTCGTGGGAAAAGATCAAACCATGCTAACAGACGAATGTGATCTCGAGGTGATTTAGATGGCTTAAATGCCCATAAATTAATATATTTCATTAGATTTTTGTGATTTATTTTGTTTTTGAATTTTTCTTCCCTAAAACAACCTACATAAAAAAATAATTTCATTAAACGTGTAGAAAATGATGAGATTGATTTTACAAAATCAATTATATTTATTTTTACAATATTATTTCATTAAAATAAATTTGTCAAATTAAAAAATAAATTTAATATTATTTTATCAAAATGATCATTTAAAAGAAATATTAATCTAATTAATATTTATTTTAATTTTCTTATGATTTAGATATATTTTATCTAAATAAATTAAGTTAAAATACTTTTAATATTAACAATAAATTAATGAGTTAATGGAAAGAAGTACATATCATCTTTCCCTCTCCCCTTTAATAAATATAAGATGTGCTTTTATTTATTAATGTAAGAAGGTATGTTTTTATTTATTGAATACAAAGTTAATTGTTCTCTCTTGTCACAAGTGGGATTCTTTTCGTATTCATTTTATTTATATCTTTGATATCTTTATCATTTTAGTGTTTTTCTAAAATTGTAAGCTTTGGGTTGTAGTTATTTTAGGGAAATTTGGTAGTTTCAATGGTTAGTTTAATTATTAGAATCTCTTACGTTAAAGTTCATTTTTTAAATCTCATTAAGTTTTTTGGGGTTACATGTAAAATGTACAAGATTAAGTTAAACATCAAAAAAAATTATGGACATTTGGAACATCTCTAGTATGAACCATCCAAAATTCATGTTTATCTAGAATAATTTCAAGAGTTATCAATGCTTTTTTCATAGGGTGAGATAAACTAAAAAATTGTTACATCCTTAGAGAAATTTGGGAGATTTAATGGTTAGTTTAATTGTTAGATTCTTTTATGCTAAAGTTCAATGAGGCTTCAAGAAATTAAATATGATTAAGTTTGTTTTGGCTACATGTGAAATGTATAAGGTTGAGGCAAACATAAAAGTTGTTGTGGGCATTTGTAACGTCTCTAGCATGAACTATCCAAAGTCTCATGCATGTTTAGAATAATCTCAAGAGTTATCAATACTTTCTTCATAGGGTGAGATAAGCTAAAAAATTGTTACAACTTGTAAGTATATTGCATTATCTCTTTTAAACCATTACTTAAGACTAAAAGTGTCTATACCAGCCTAGATCCATCTTAACTCTGAATCTACCAAGCATCGAGGGGGTCAAATATATGTGAAGTAGAAACCTCTTTTAGATTGAAAATATATTTGATCTCTCCCGGTGCTTGGTAGATTTGGAGTTAAGATGGATCTATAATATCAATGTAACGATGATGTCAACATTAATATTAGATTTTATTGGAAAGTATTATAAAAAGATTAATATCAACAATTAATACATAAGAATATTAATAATAATGTAAAAATATAAATTTGCATAGTTAAAATTCAAAAACAAAATTAAATTAAAGATATGACAAAATAAAAATGTATATAAAATATTATTATGGAATATTTAATGCCTATGGAGGATAGTTTAATTGGCCATTGCCATGTTATAAAGTAATGTAAACCACAATATTTAATGTTCAAATCCTCATTGGGTCAAATGAACAAAACTAACATATATGGACTATTTAATGTATTCTGACGACCACTTTATCACATGTTGATTTTCCATGGAGATTAAATCAAGTTTTTAATAAAAGTAAAATGAGAATACATTGATATATATAGATGTGAAATTTATATGATTATTTATATTTATCATTATATATTCATATGAAATTGTATGATATATATATTTTATTTATACATTTACTTTTACTTGTAATAGATCCAACATTCAAAAATGTTGACAAACTTATGTACATAACATTACTTACTTGCATTACACACATCACCCTTATACTGGGTTGTAAAATCCAAATGGGGAGTTACAATCAAGAAATGGAAGGAAAAAGTTTTGAAAGAGGAAGCTAAGTTTAATTTAAAAGAGGAAGCTAAGGCATTAAACGAATGTTTAAATTTAATTCTTTCCTTTAAAAAATAAAGAAAAGAATCAATGCCACAAGTTCCTAGATGCTTAATTTTTTTACATGCTTTGAAGTAAGCAATTGATTAGTAAATATGATCAATTTCATCAATTAAATAAAACATTAAAACTATATTTTCAATAATGTCATTACCACTACGTAAATTCATAAAATAAACAGTCATATGTTACTTAGCTCCCCAGCCAATGCTCAGAAGTAAACCTCAATTAAAAATATTCTCGAGACTTGTGTGGAGATTTGCTTATGCAGAGATTTTAGTGTGTGAAAAGCTTCATACATTGCTTTACATGAAAATATCCATATGTTGTTTGAAAAATTTAAACACGAGCCAAGAATTAACAATTTAGAACTTTTTAACATTATGTCTTCGATACTAAGGCTCTTTTTTGCCAAGAGCACAATATGCTAAATGATAGTTTAAAGATCCGACAAATTTTCAAGAAATGTTGTTAGAAAAAATAAATGAGATCATTAGCTACTTTTCATTTCTTTTGATTATATTATCAGTTCGTGATATTGTGTGATCTAACAGTGTGTTATTGCTCTGCTCAATGGTGCTAGAATTGATGTGTTTGCAAGTCTTTTGCAAAATCGGAGTAAACGGGGAACACTTAGCAAATCTGAAATTAATATTATTATTTTTTCTTCTGTGGAGCATATGTGCGGAAAAATGGAGATGAAGACCAAACAATGCTTATGCGAATCAATTTCTGAGACTATTCCCTGACCAACTAGTTTGAGATTCATTTCCATTACGGTGTGCTTATATGAAGTTGCAACATGGAAATGCATAATCAATTTTCTTGAATTGTGATTTGCATAGTATTATTTAGTGTTAGCTTTTTTATAATGTTCATAGCAAGATGATTTTGTCACAATTTGATAATGTTGAGATTTTTGTGCATCCTCAAATGTTTATTAAGCTATCTTGTTACTATTTCTTCAATTAGTGTTTTCCTGTGTAGAAATATAGGTCACCCACATGCATATTGCAAAACACACTCTGCAAAATCCATTAATAATAAAAGAAGCATTGTTCTTGTTCCAAAGTGCTAACCAACCTTTCAAGTTTCATTGTGCATACCTCCACGCTCCACACAATCTACCAATATCAAATTGCAAATTCACTAACTCCAAAATAGTTGAAAACACATTACAATTAAAACATGCCTCTGCACTTGCATCATTCTGACAAAATTCTACAAATAATTTATTCCACACATTCATTTGTTCTTTGCATAGCCTCCACACATGCAAAACCACCTCTGCACAATTTCTTTTGTATTTAATAACACCCTTCGATCAATAATTGACATTTGAAACTCTTAATAATGTATGTGAGCTTCAAACATCATGGGGAAGAGGAAATTAGTGCGAAATACGTTCCTAAATAAGAATTAAAAAAAATATTTGTACATTTATTATTTTAATAAATTTTTCCCAATGCTTTGGGCACAACGAAAGCTTTGCACACATGCATTTATTTTGTGCATACACTTTTTCTGAAAAAACATTTCACAACCACATCCGCACAACCACTTATGTACTTGCAAAATAAGTTACTAAATAATAATTAAAAAATGGATTTTTATATTTGTTATTTTAATAAACCTTGTGTGGAGCTTTGCTTGAGAAAAACTTTAACTTTGCAAGTAGCTTTGCATACTTCTTGTTTGCACAAGAAATGCTTCATAAAATATTTATTCTTCTTGAGAAAACTTGATAATTACGGTGAAGGTACTTAAATTTTGCTTTTTTATTCCAAACCGAGCAATTTCATTCATAATATCAACAAGGTTTCATTGGGAACCCAATTCAATATATATGAAAAAAGTTGGTATCACTTTGCAATGTTATACGACCTGCCATTATTTCAAAGCATTAAAATATTAAATATAAAATCTTGATTTTCAAAGCATTGAAATATTAAAATTAATGTTTATTTTCAAAATTAATACAAAATGCAAAGCTTTTAAGCTTTCTTTATAATTTTGAAAGCACTAAAATATTAATATTAATGTATAAAATGTTACTAATTGAGTTAATCAATAGAATGGGAAGGTCCATTCAAATTTGGAACCACAACACGTCTAATGTTGATGCTTATTAATAGTCTAATTTTCATATTTATTTACTAATAGGTTAATGTCAATACAATTCTAGTGCGGAGTGCAGAAGTAGAGTCCAAAAATTTATTGTATGAAGCATTCTTGTGGCTTTTCTTACCTCTGCATATGGATTTTATGTGAAAATGCAAAGGCTTAGATTATGCAAAATAATAACCCTTGAGAATAAGCACAAATGTCAGCAAACACCTTTTGCAGACCGAGTATGGTTTCTGCACTTCAGCAAAATCAACTTCTTATGCACAAAAAACTTTGCTAGTCAACTTATTAAAGGTTGTGCTCTTTGCACAGTGAAAGCTTTGTTTATGGTTATCTTTGTGTAAATAGGCATATGTGTGGAACTGCAAATCATGTCCATTGTGTGGAGGAAGCTTTCAATATTTCATTTTGCAGATCTTCGTACTCCACAAAATGAAATCTTCCCTTACAAGGAAAGTTGTTTTTCATAAAGCTTTGTTGCTAATTAATCCGTTAAAGGTTACATAGTGCAACACAAGTCCAATCAAAATCAAAATGGCATAAAATTAATATATCACTTTCATTTCAAAATACAACAAAAAATTTCCATTATGTACAATAGACAAATACAAAGAAAACTTAATAAAATCCCTTCTTGGAGTCATAGAAAAACGAACTATTCTCATGCTTCATGTTATTGGCATATATGTATCGATGTGATAATACATGTGCAGTATGAGACCAAATCCAACATTGAGCTAGGAAATTGCGTAGAAAAGAGAGGAAGCCCAGAGCCACTCAACCTAGAGATTGCATAAAACCCATTGTGCTCAGAAACTTCTCAATGCATGAACCAGAGAGTTGCTCGGTCCTTCCTAGAACTGCGGAATATTTCATGGAAATGAATGGCTGTTTTTCTCAAAAAGGGAAAAAAAAAAAAGAAACAAGAAAAAAAACATCCCTCAAAAATAAGGATTTATTTTAGCAACCTGAAGGAGGCACTGGAGTTATTTTGGAAATTTCCGCCAAGTGTCTGTAAAGCCCTGAAATTTTTAACAAGATATAACTATTCCAAATATAAGAATATATCAATTTGTTGTTGAGTACCTACCTGATGTTGAGTACCTACCTGGCTGAAGATGCTTCTGATTTGCTCCAGTTCCTGCTCCCATTACCAAAAGACCAAAAACCTCCCAGCCAACTAGGTACAATCTTAGCACCCAGCCCCAAAATACTTCAAATTCAAAGTATTTTGGCCCCCGTGCCTAAAAGTCTCAAGAACAATTGCTCAAGCTCCATTATTCTCTATGTCTTCCTCTTTTTAGTGTTCCTCCTCTGCCTCCCTCTGTGTCAAAGAATGTCCCATTTCTACAATACCCTTCCTCCTTTTATGCCCTCAGAGACTCCTCCATCGCTTCCTCTTTCTTTATTGTTTTAATTTGATAAGTTTGTATGTTGTAGAGGTGGTCACCGCCTTCTCCTGATGATTTAGCACCGTCGATCTGCTCCGTCCAATCCAACGGTCGACGAGCGATATCGCGCGGCCTCTAGCACAATATTTATCACTTCGAAGGCACACAATAAAAGTAGTTTTCTCCCTCCTCCGTTTTCTACGTGTCGAGATTTGAGGCTAATCGCACAGACTAGGGATATTACCACTTACCACTTTTTGAGCATGTGATATACCACTTCCCGCTCATCAAATACAATCCACGTGCTTTAATCAAAACTTTAAATAAAGTGCTTAAGGAAGGTTTAGCACTTAACCACAAGATTAACTTAACCCCAAATTGTCAGTGACTAATGATAAACCACATAAACATTGAGATTTATAATTAGATCATTAAACCAGAGAAATACCCGTTAAGGGCCCAGGACATCGATACACAGGTGAAAATAAAATTTTGCACCAGGAATTAACACGCAACACAAAACTCGTTCAATTATTCAATAAAATAGGAATTACAGGGTCTTGGCCCTCTCAGCTCAATTACAACAATATTATTTGACCTCTGTCTCAACCTCAAACTCTATCTCTGTCACACCTCTCGCTACTCACTCAATTCTCAATCATCTCATCTAATCCTTCTCCATTACATTCTGTTCTCATTTATGATTCCAATCCTAGCCTAACTGAATTGACAACTCAATCCCTATTTTAGTCAATCTAACAATTAAATCTCTATTCTCAAGTTCTGTTACACACCTACACTAACAAATTATCTCTTAGTCTAAAAATAATGCAATATTCTAATTATTACATAACTAAACATAAAGGCCAATTTGAGAGACCACTTAGGTCAATGAAATTCATCTCTTTTAGCCACAACATGTGAACATACAATCACATTGTTGGCTAAGTCTGGATGCTCCTGCATCAAACTCCCGGGGAAGAAAAGAATCATCCCTCAGACTTTCAAGGTTTACTCCATACTTCTGTAACTCTGCTGCTGTCAACCAACTAGCATCCTCTACTGGTTGTCCCTTCCATTTGACTAGATACTGAAAATAAACCTACCCTCTGGTTCTTTTGGATACTCTTTCTTAGTTTTCTTTGGCATTTTTTCTTCCCAGTTCAAAGTTTGAACTTCATATTCTGTAGCTTCCTTCTATAGCTCTATCTCTGTCTCTTTGTATGGATACAAATCTGCAACATTGAAGATAGGAGATATTTCAATCCCTTCTGGTAATTCAATTTCATAAGCATTAGTTGAAAACTTCCTCACAATTCTGCATGGTCCTATCTTTTTCATCTTCAGCTTATTGTAAGTTCCAACAAGAAATCTTTCTTTTCTCAAGTATACCATCACTAAATCTCCCACTTGGAATTCTTTTTCTTTCCTCTTCCTATCAACTCTCTATTTGTATTTTCCACTGCTTTCCTGCAATCTGTCTTTGACATCTTCTTGTAGTCTCTGCATCTGCTCTGCAAACTCTTCAGCTTTTGCACTTCTTGTCTCCTGTTTACCCAAAATTCTGATATCATACACACCTCTTGGATTCACCCCAAACACAATTTGAAATGGAATTATCCCAACACTTCGGTTTGGAGTGTCATTATAAGCAAAATAAACTTGAGCAAGTGCTAAATCCCACTGCTTAGGATTTTGATACACCAAACTTCTCAGTATGTTTCCCAAGCTTCTGTTTACCACTTCAGTTTTTCCATATGTTTGAGGATGGTATGCTGAATTGAAACTAAGATTAGCACCTATTTTCTTCCAAATAGTTCTCTAGAAATTCCCAACAAACTTTGTATCCCTATCGAATACAATACTTACAGGAAATCCATGTAATCTTTCAACTTCTGAAAAAAAACTGATTAGCAAGATGTGTTGCATCACTAGTCTTTTTACATGCAATGAAATGTGCCATTTTGGAAAACCTTTCTACCACAACATAAATAGAGTCATTCCCTCTTTGGGTTCTAGGTAATCCCAAAAAAAATTCCATACTAACTACATCCCATAGTCGGTCTAGTATTGGCAATGGGTGGTACAATCCTATATTCTGGAGTCCCCCTTTAGCATGCTGACATATCCTGCACTTCTCAACAAATTTCTTAATATTAGTTTGAATCTTTGGCCGATAGTAAAAGTCATTTACCTGAGAAAAGGTTTTTTCTTGCCCAAAGTGCCCAGATAATCCTCCATTGTGTTTCTCCTTGATTATGTTTTCCCTCATAGAACATTTGGGAATGCACAATTTATTACCTTTGAGCAATACACCTCCTTGGATAAGATAATCCAACCACTACCTTCTATTATGAACTATTGGGTTTTATATAACTGCATAAATATCTTTGAAATATGCATAATATTTATACATATCAACCATGTCTTCAAATCCTACAACACCAACCCTTAACTCTTGCACAATGAAATTTACCCTGCTTAGAGCATCAACGAATTTGTTCAACTTACCACTTGTGTGTTTTATCACAAAAGTAAATCTCTATAAAAACTCTACCCACTTGGCCTGTTTATGGTTCAACTTTGGCTGGTTGTTTATGAACTGCAATGCATGATTGTCAGAATACAATATAAACTCTTTTGGTAGAAAATAATGTCTCCATTTCTTTAAAGCTTGCAGAATAGCATAAAATTATTTATCATAAGAAGAATACTTCTTCTTAGCTTCATTTAATTTCTCACTAAAGTATGCCATTGGTCTCTGTTCCTGACTCAGAACTGCTCCAATTGCAACTCCACTAGCATTTGTTTCAACTTGAAATACCTTTTCAAAATCAAGTAAAGCTAAAACTGGTTTCTCTGTAATTTTCCTCTTCAACAACTTAAAATTTCTGTCTGCTGCTTCTGTCCACTTGAATGGCTGGTTAGTCTCCTTGATTATTTCAAGAATTGGTGCACAAATCTGACTAAAACCTCTAATAAATTTCCTATAAAAACTTGCAAGACCATGAAATCTTCTTACCTCAAATATGTTTCTTGGAATAGGCTAGTTCCAAATTGCTTGGACTTTATTTGGATCCATTTTCAAACCTTCTTTAGAAACTACAAATCCCAGATAGATTAGTTCTTCTTTCATGAAACTACATTTATTCAGATTTATCAGTAGTTTCTCTTTTTGTGGAGTTCTTAAAACCAACTTAAGATGCTCCATATGTTCTTCTTTGCTTCTACTGAAAACTAAAATATCATCAAGATAAACAATGACAAACTTGCCTGCATATTCCTTCAAGACTTCATTCATCAATCTCATGAATGTGCTAGGTGCATTAGTGAGTCCAAAAGGCATCACTAACCACTCATACAACCCACTACTTGTTTTAAATGTAGTCTTCCACTCATCTCCTTCTCTAATTCTTATTTGATGATATCCACTCTTCAGATCTATTCTAGTAAAATACTTTGACCCACTCAAGCAATCCATTAAATCATCCATGCGTGGTAAAGGAAATCTATACTTGATTTTGATCTTGTTTATGGCTCTGGAATCAGTACACATATGCCATTCACCACCTTTCTTTGGACTGAGTACTATTGGTACAACACATGGACTAAGACTCTCTCTGATTAGTCCTTTATCCATCAACTCTTTCACTTGTCTTCCAACTTCTGCTTTCTCTTGAGGAGTAAATCTATATACTGCTTTTTTTGGTAAACTTGATCCATGTATTAGGTCAATATGACAACTAATACTCCTAATTGGTTGCAATGCATTTGGCAACTCATCAACAATAATATCAACAAAATCACTCAATAGAGTTTTGAATTCTTCAAGAAAGTCATCTAACTTTGTGGAAGTTAAAATTACCTTAGGTCTCCCTATGACAGCAAAATGCATTCCTTCACCTTTTCCAACCTCTTGCAACAACTTCTTTCCACTTATCAGCATAACATTGTTTCTAGGTGCTTCTTTACCTACTTCATCCTTCAATGGTAGCAGTGTATGTTTATTTCCATCCTTTTCCAGAGTGTAAGTATTTCTTCTCCCATCATGAATAGCTTTCCTATCAAACTACCAAGGTCTTCCCAACAACACATGGCATACATCCATTGGCATCACATCACACAATATTACATCCTTATAAGTACCAATCTGTATCTCTACCTTGCATTGTTCTGTCACAATAATATGATGTCCTTTTTGCAACCATGATACTTTGTAAGGACTAGGGTGTATTGTCTTCACTAATTCTAGCTTGTCCACCATTTCTGTAGAAACAAGGTTATCAGTGCTTCCACTATCAATTATCACTCTTCAACATTTGCCTTTGGATTTTCATGTAGTTCTGAATAACTCTTTCTCTGAGTTTCTTCTCCAATCTCTTTCTCTACCTTAAGCAATACCCTTTTCAACAACAAGGGTTATCCTACTGTTGAAGCCCCGAAAATCGGGTTGACAACAAGGGGGATACCCGCCCGGTCTGGACCTTGGTTGGCAGCTCCTTATTCGTTTGGTATAGCGGGTCCGACTGGGGATAATGGGACCAGTTTCCCAATCTAAGGGTGTGTGTGTGTGCAGAATTGGATATTGCTGATCTAAGAGTACTTAAAGCGAATCTAATTCAAACTTTTAAACTAACTCTATGCTATTGTAATCTAATGAAAACAACACATCTAATCTATGCTAACCCGGGGTGTATTTCCTCTATTATGCGATCTAAAGAGATTTCGAATAATAACTGGTAATAAACATCATTCAGCTATTATAAGAACATAAATCAATTAAGATGAACCATTTTACATAAAAAGTTAGGCAAAACAGTTGTGAACAATATATCGCATAATAAGTTATTCATACATCAAACATAAATAAATGGCTCCACCATACAAAAGTGCCAAATGGTAACTCAAACATTCATGCAATAACATATAAACAACTAAAACTGTATATTACTTTAAGAATATAAGCAGAAATGGTCAAGAGATAAAAGTACCATTTATGACTGGTCCTACTCATAAGCTTCAAGCAACAATGATCTATCTCTCTTTGTTCTAATATCTACCAAGAGTACATAAGTGCAACATCAGTGGCAGACATCAAAATGCAAACATCAATAAACCTTGATCCATTCATTCACCAAAACTTCCTCTGAGGGTGCAAAAGTGCATGTTTTGAGGATGAGTTTTTGACAAATTTCTGGACCCTTCTCTAAATGCATGAGAAGGGTTTAAATACTGCTAACTAAATAACTTAATTACATAAATTTAGGATACGGTTTAAATGACTGCCCTTTTTCTAAACAAACTTATTTCTAAAAACTGAATCTAATTCCTAACTATTTCTGCATTTGCTCCTTAATGTTGCGAGCATTCAACATTTGTCTGGGAAGAGTCGGCTGGTTGCCTTCTGCTTTTGTTTGAGTTACGCAAATAGAAATGGCAAGCGCTGGCACCATTTTTAGTAAACTAGAAGATATTTTTGAGAATCTTCCTCTGACTGGGTGGATTTACTGCGTGTATACTTGGTAATAACCCAGATTTCCTTCAAATCGCTTCTGCTTTTGCTATCTCGGTTTCCGGACTTGTGGATGACTAAGAAAATTAGGGACTTTGCTTTCTGAACATTTTTCTTAGCGATGGCGCTAATCGCGCATTGAAAACTACCTCTGTTCTTTGATCCGGGCCTTTCTGGTGCGTTTTCCGCCTTTAGCGCCTTTTTCTTTACCGGGTATAAGCTTCAGATTTTTTGCAAACATGCTGCTTTTGTGAGCTTTTGACACTGAGTGTTGAATCGCCTATTGATATCAGCATCTGTTCAGTAATACTCTGGAATCTGTGTTTTCCGTTGCATGGGGCATCCGTTTATGAGGGCATCTCTTCTCTGTTCTCCGAGCATTTGACGCTTTCCCTTTTCCTTAGATGTTTCCTGTATATTGCTTCATGTTGTTCCCTATTTTTCATTCCTGCAGTTCACGCAAAGGAAAAGAGTAATGATTATAAATATTGACATGGAAGCTCTAAGCTCTACGAATGTATAAAATAATGCAGAGAAATTTTTAGGGGCGAATGTTCGCCCTTTGGCGAAATTAAGGGGTTTTAAATTTTTAGTGGGCGAATATTTTGTATCATAGTACATTTTTACAAATCACCTCAAATAGCCCACCTTATTTTAAGGGAGAGGGTAAAAAAGGTAAATTTAGCCCTTGAAATTAGGAGTTACAACCTTCCATTCACCCATTTTCAAGAATAGGTTTTATTTAAGTGAATCCATTCACCCATTTTCAAAAATAGGTTTTATTTCAGTGAATCCTATGGGCCAAATACCATATTTATAAAAGAGGTATGGTAAATTAATAAAAATATAAATAAATGAGAAGTATGGTAAATAAATAAAACATTTTTTATATTTACTCCATAAGTCACCTTATATACATGCAAGGGTGTAAACAAATAAAAATATAAGTAAAGTGGAGGTATGGTAAATGAATAAAACGTCTTTTTATACTTACTCAAAAGGTATGGTAAATAAATAAAAATATAAATAAACTAGACGTATGGTAAATAAATAAAACCTCTTTTTATATTTAGTCCATAACCCTCGTTCTATTTATGAAGCCTCAAGAAAGAGGTTTTATTTAAGTGAATCCTATGGGCCAAATACCATATTTGTAAAAGAGGTATGGAAAATTAATAAAAATATAAATAAATAAGGTATGGTAAACAAATAAAACATTTTTTTATATTTACTCCAAAAGTCACCTTTTATTTACGACCACTCAAAAAATGTGTTATATTTAGGTGAAACCTATGGGAAAAATACTATGGGACAAATACCATGGACTAGATTGTAATTAATACCATGAAAAAAACATTATTAACCCTAATATTAGTATTAATCAAAATAAAAATGGCACATGGTATTGACCCATGGTATTCACCTGGAATGTAGCCTATTTAAATGGGGGAATTAAACCAGCATAGATCCATCTTTGCTCTGGATCTACTAACCCCCGAGAGGTATCAAATATCGTGATATGCAAACTAGCATAGAGTGAAAAAATATTTGATCCCTCTCGGGGAATCAAGAGTAAAAATGGATGTTGTAATTTAATGTATGTTAAACATTTTAGCTTGGTTAAAATAAAAAATAAAATAAAAATCAACTATTAATTTTATTAATTTTTATAAATTACTAACAGTAATTTTTAAGCTCCAGGTTTATGATAACCCATGGTAATACCAAGATCTTACAAGATTTTATAATTGAGTAAAATATTCGCCATGCTTGGTGAGAGATTCGCCAAAAAATTATATATACATATTATATTATTGATAAAATCGCCTTCCATTTTTCCTATATACCATGGAGATTCGCCCATTTATTATACTTATAAATTTAGGGGGGGTTCTTAAAATTTTCCTTGAAATAATGCCACCCATTGTGAACTGACTCTTCGAAAAACACAAAACTGTCCTTCATTAACGCTTTGGCATACGATCATTAATTTCCTTTAAGGAGCGCGCCCAATTTTGGTTTACGGATAGTTTTTCTTAAATGCTAAGCCGAGGAAAATTTGCGATGGGCGATCGCAGATTTGTGTTTATCGCAGATCACAAATTGCAAATTTGTGTTTATCGCAGATCGCAGATTGCGGCGAGTCATTAAATCATTGTGTGCTGGTTATGCGATATTGTGATATGCGATTTCGCATATCGGCTGTTGGAGATTTCTTAAGATCTTTTTTTAAGAGCGCTTCTTAATGTATGCGATGCGATGGATTTTGCATCGCTTTTTTCGCAGTTTTTATTATGCTCATAAAGAAATGTTTTATCTCTTCCACGCGATGCGATATAATTTTAAGGAGTATAATACATGAGTTTTTATTAATTTTTTTTTAAATTTTTTACTAAGGGTCCCCATTTGCTTAGTGTTATTGCTAATACTAAACAAAGAAGGGGGTTGTTGGTGGCCACAACAATGGCGATTCACTTAGAAGAACCAGTTATCTCTGCTTTTCTATTGAATTTTTTCAAACTTCCAAAACAGAAAAATTTTCATAAATCTAAATTTTGTTATTGGCAGATAGAGTACATTATGCCTTATCCTAACAATGATGTTTTGTTTCAACCTCTTTCTATTCTAATTGTTTGCTTCCTCGGGGTTGTCCTTGTATTTACATCAGCCATTACTCAGTTTTGGAAGGATAAAATAAAGTCTTCTCTGTATACCAGTTTTAAGTATGCCCATTTGTCGTAGGTAGAGCCTCTACTGCCAGCAGGCGTCCATAGCCTCGACAGGGTTACCTATTACCCAACAATGATCCTTTATCCTGCTTAAGGCTATCTACAACTTTCAAAGAAAAACCCATTTTGACACTTTTGCCTTTTTTATTCTTAAAGAACAATGTCTTGGTTTGGTAGCCAAATTATGACACAGTCATTCACTTGATTTACACTTTTGTTGAGCAAGCTGGCTCGTGATGAGACCCCTTGTCTTTTGATTGCAACAATCTTGAGTCGTTTCCCCGTTTTGGTGGACAATATTGGCAAAGTCAGCAAGTTATAGTATCTGTGATCATGATAAGCCGACTCGTGATGAGACCTCTTATTCTTTAAGATATAGTGTTTCTTGGATTGTTCCTCTAAATGCTAGGATTTTCTTTAGTGGGGAGGAAGTCATTGTTTTTCCTTAAGAAAGCTCTGGACGACAATAATAGAGTTTGAAAACAGCTGTTTTACAGAAAATTCTTATTTTGCTATTGATACCTTTCATTGTGCTGATATAAAACAATTTCTTCGCTAAAGGTTGCTTTCATGAAAATTATTTTGAAGTTGAAACTAGCATCATATCTAGGCTAAAGTTTTTAATTGTATCTGTCAATAATAAAAATCATATTTTCAAAAATTTTTCTATTTATACAAGCGAAAAGCTCAAAATCTGAAAGAGAATTGGTGTCTTTTCATGAATACCGGTAGTAACCACTTACAACTGGTTTTATTATGAAAAAGAAAAGAAAAAGAAAGAAAACTATTTTACAAAAATAGAAGAAAGATCTTCTACGGGAAGTATATTATGAGAATTTGTCCATTAACAGGCAAAGAATCCCTTTTACCTGCTAAATCCTGTAAGACAAATGTTGATGGACCTATGACTTCAACAATTTGAAAAGGTCCAAGCCACATCTTTTTAAATTTTGTATGTTTTCCCTTTTCTTCATGAGCTTTATCCCATTTTAAAACTAAATCTCCCATCTGAAAAATTTTTCTGGACATTATGTTTGAATCAAAAGAGGATTTTATTAGCGCTTGATGATGAACATGGGTTTTCTTAGCTTGTTCTCGTTGTTCTTCTAATTTGATTATTTCCATTTGTCTTAGTTGTATGGAGGAAGTGGATACTTCATCGATGTATTGTACTAAAGACAAAGAGGGGGTGACTAAGTGAGTTGGAAGAACCACTTCTTTCCCGTAAACTAAATTAAAGGGAGAAGTGTCGATTGAAGCTTTTTTTGTTATTCTATCTGCCCATAAAGCATTTACCAAAGCCTTATGCCAATTCTTTTGGTTTTGGTCAACTGTTCTTTTAATAATCCTGATTAGGTTTTTATTTGTTGACTCAGCTAACCCATTGCCTTGCGGATAATAATTGGCTGAATATTTTTGTTTGAATCCTCTTTTAAGTGCAAACTCAGTCATTGCATTTCCAGAAAAGTACGATGCATTATCAAACATTAAAGCCGTTGGCAATCCAAACCTAGTGATTATAAATTGATCTATGAATTCAATAATATTTTCAGAATTAGTTGTCTTGAGAGGAATTGCTTCTACCCATTTAGTAAAATAGTCCGTCGCCGTGAGGATGTATCTATGCTGCTTAGAAGAGTGAGGAACGATCTCACCTATTATGTCCAAGCCACACTGATTGAATGGTTGCTCGATGTTTACCGGCTGTAGTGGCAGGGACGGCTTCTTTTGTCTTCCAGCAGTAGTTTGGCAGACTTGACATTTCCTCACGTGACTGTGTGAGTCTTTGAAAAGCGTAGGCCAATAATATCCTGCACGTAAGATTTTATGCGCAGTAGCATCTCCAGCATAGTGTCCGCCTGCTGGTCCATCGTGGAGTTCCTGCAAAACCTTTTCGGCTTCAGTTTTTTCAAGACATCTAAGGAGAACAGAATCATAATTCTTTCTAAAAAGAATATCATTTATGAGCTGGTATTGTTTAGCTTTCAATATCAGAGCTCTTTTCTTAGTGTGATCCAGGTGTGATGGAGCATACCTGTTCTTAAGATAATAAATGATATCAACATATAATGATTCTGCATTGTTTAGGCTTACCTCATACGTCTGTACCTCTTCAAATGAATTTTCAGAAATTTGCGATGCTCCAGCCAAGATTTTGCAGAAGCCTTCACCTCTTACAATGTTTGCTGGTTTGATCTCAAGGTCGTATTCCTGCAAAGCAATGATCCAATTTGCTCTTTTCTCGCCCACATCCTTCTGTACTAGAAGATTTCTTACCGCTGGAAATGGTACTATGACCTTAGTATGGGTTTTAAGTAAGAAAGGTCTGAAATATTTGACCGCTTTGAAAACAGCATAAGCCTGTTTCTCCACGTCTGAATAATTGAGTTCAGCACCTTGTAAATTTGAGCTAAAAAACGCAATTGGAGCTTCCACTTTTTCTTGATTTGCTTGAGTTAGAATCGCAGCATATGATTTCTCTGAGGCAAATGTGTATAAGATAAAAGATTCTGAAAAATTCGGGGTTGCTAAAGATGGAGCATTAATAATAGCTTGTTTGATCAGGTTGAATGCTTCATGTTCATCTTGACCCCATTTAAAATTTGAATTCTTTTTAATCATGGTTTGCAAAGGAGACACAATTCGTGAAAAATCTAGGACAAATCTCTTTACAAAATTGATTTTACCAAGGAAAGATTGCATGGCTTTTTTATTATGAGGTAGGGATATTTCAGAAATTACTTTGATTCTGTCAGGATCAATGTGAATACCAGATTTTGACACTATGAATCCTAGAAGTTTCCCTTCACTTAGTGCGAAAAAAGATTTCTTTGGGTTAAGTGATATTCCATACCTTAAACATCGTTGAAAGATTTGTTTTATGTCTTTGAGATGGTCACTTCGCTTCTTGGAGTACACTGTTATATCATCTAAATAAATCACTACAGATTTATTGACTAATCCCTTGAATGCGATGTCCATGGCTCTTTGAAATGTAGCGCCAGCATTAATCAAACCAAATGGCATCTTCTGATATGCATATGTGCCCCATTTTGTTCTGAATGTGGTTTTCAACTGATCATCGGGATGTACCAGCACTTGATTATATCCTGAAAATCCATCCAAGAAAGACATCAGTTCTGAGCCTGCTACTGCCTGTAATATCTATTCCATAGGTGGAAGAGGAAAATTGTCTTTTTCACAGGCTTTGTTAAGATTCCGAAAATCGATACAGATTCTAATCTCTCCGTTTTTCTTTCTAACGGGTACCATATTGGAGACCCATTTGGAATGTCTGACGGGGAAGATTATTCTGGCTTTTAATAACTTATTGAGCTCAGTTTTTATCTGATTTTCTAAATTGGGGTGGATCTTTCTCAGTTTCTGTTGGACAGGTTTTTCATTGTCGATCATAGGGATAGTGTGCTAAATGATAGAAGTGTCGTATGTTTTCAGCTCATCGTAATTCCAGGCAAAAACATTTTTATATTGTCTCAAAAGACAAATATACGCTAGTTTCTCTTCAGGGACTAGGCCAAGGCCTAGGTTAACGTTTTGTGGTTTATCATCGGTTCCTAGGTTTACTAATTCGTAGTTCATAGTTGGGCTGTAGAGCTTTGAATTGGTATACCTTTTAAACCGATTTTTCAAATCGTATAAGTCTTCTAACTTAACCACCGATTTATGTATAGCATTATCGGTGCTATCTTGTTGTATTTTTCGATCGTGATGGTCTTCGTCAATTATCTGATTGGAGTAGGATCCTTCAGAAGTGAGGAAATTTATAATATCAGGATCGTCATTGAATACTCTCCAATTTGTAATGTTGTCAGGGATGGACGGTCTAAAGATTAATTCTATTGAGAATCTATTTGGACTAAAATCTTCGGAGGGAATAAGCTTAGAGGCTACGTTAGCCAAAAGGTATGCACTTGCGTTTTGGAGTCTCGGGATTGACGAAATATTGAATGCTATGAAATTCTCAGTCAGATCTTGTACTAAAGATTGATAGTGTTTTAAATGACCTGATAGGCAATGTATAGTATTACGTACCTGTTTGACGACAATCTCAGAATCTCCGAAGACTTGAAGATACTTGACGTTCAACCCGATTGCTTTGTACAGGCCTTGCACCAAGGCCTCGTATTCTGCTGTATTGTTTGTGCAATCGAATTCGAGTCTGCATGTGAGCATGGTTTTATCTCCTTTTGGACTAATCAGAACGCATCCTGCTCCTGCTCCTTCGTTAGATTTAGAGCCATCAAAATATAACTTCCAAAACAAAGAAGTATTTATAGGTTTATCTAAAAAATTAACACATTTTGAACTATCAGTTTGGGAAAAATCTTCGACTTGGGACAAAACTGAATTTTCTAAGTAAGGTAATGTATGAGCATTGAAATTGCCGAGAAAAGAATCTACCGAGTAATTGCCTATGATGCTGCTATTATACGCTACTGCTTCATTTTCTCCCTCTAATTATGTTACTATGTACTTCTGGTGTAACTCTCGTTCAACCTTTATTTGATTTGGTTTACCATTGTAAGGTAACCACATGTGCGACCAGTCGGTTGAAAAGTATCCATGGAGTTTCTCAGACCAATCCCTGCTAAGAATTAAGCCATATAATTCTGGGATATCAGCCACTAGAATGTCAATAACCTGACATACCTTTGGGTTGGATGAAAATCTTATGGTTACTTGGTTAAGCTCACCAATCACTTCGACTTGAGATTGATCAAGCTGAACTATGTGCACTACAGATTTTTGTGGTTGAACATTTAACTTGGCACATATTGATCTGGGTAAAATATTCGTTGAAGCACCAGAATCTACCAAACAATTGTGCACATTTTTATTGAAAATCTCATAAGTGAGAAGAAAAGGTGGAGTGTGAGACCTTGATCTTCCTCCAATCAAGGCGATGTCATTTGGATCAATCTTATTGATCGCGTTGGTTGGAGGTCTTCCCATGTTGTGGGGAGCTACAGCTGTAGGCAAAGATGCAATAGGCATGGCATGTAATTCTTTCATCATTATCTTCTGTTGATGTTTCAATTTGCTCAATTCATAATGGGTAATATTAGCCCTAGTCCTTTTCATGTCGTCAATAATATTGTATTCCATTTCATCCGACACTATCAGTGTTTTTGATGGAGTTGTTTGTTCTGATTGGACTGGGCTAGATTGAGTCGCTTTAGTGGTCGTTTTCTTTGTACCGATTTTATCTTTTGCTGTAGAGCTTGCGCACTTCTGCTTAGGGGTATTTTGGGGAGGATCAAGCTGATTTTTTCTTCGTGTACTAACTGGAAATGCTTCTTGATCTTCTTCTTGTTGGAGGATGAAATCCCACATTCCTTGTAATTCCACAACTTCTTCGTCATCAGTCTGCCCTTCAGGGGTACTTTCTTCTTCTTCCTCTTCCTCAGATTCGACACTTGAAATAACATTGGGTGGTTTTACATCCATTGAAGGACCTCTTTTAAAAGCTCTGTAGGGCTTTTCTGAAGAAGTTTCTGCTACTTGTTTTTTCATGTCAATCATCTCATTAGACATAGTCTTTAATACCTTCTGAAATCCTTCCAAATCGAATGGGTCTTTTGTTTGTTTCTTCTTGGAGTCCTCCTTGAAGGTGACCTTTTTAGACTTGCGTTCCTCTATCGCGGATCTCTATTCTAGGGCTATTACACGTTTCTCCACTGCTATCGCCTCTGTCAAGTTTTCGACTAAGGTTGTTTTATTAGCCCTATCTACGAAGATTGCTATGTTTGATGGTAAGGCAGTAATATACCATTCACATCGTACTTCTTCACTGGGTTGGGAAGCAGTGGGAATTTTGTTGAGAATTTTATTGAACCGTAAGTTGAAATCTTTGATAGGTTCTCTAGCCTCGGCTTTAAGATTGGATAGGTCATTGATTAACGTTGCCGTTGATCTGTCATCACCAAACTTGGTAAGGAATTGATTTTGGAAGATATCCCAACTTGTGATAGACCCGGAGGGTAATGAAAAGTACCATGACCTGGCTATCCCTTGCAATGTATAGGGAAAAAGCCGAACAACAGCATCTTCGTTAGTAACTCCGTTGAGATTGATAGAAAGCATGAAATTGTTTATGTGTTCTTCTGCTAGCATGCCTGCTTCTGGATTGAATTTGGGTAGCCATTTCTCAGGATGGGCCGGTATTGGACTCAAGGGCGCAGGCATTAAAACTGCCCCAAGGTTGTTCCATGGAGATTGGGCCATCATTGAGCTGCTAATAGAGGAAAGTGCAGAAGATGATCCTTGTAGTTGGGAAGATGAAGATATTATGATCGCAGATGATTGAAGAAGAGGGGTTGTAGGAGTTTCGGTAGACGGATGGATGATGGTTTGGAATGAAGGTGTGGGTGGATAACTTCGTGGTGAGGTAGTTGAAATGGACGATGTAGATGAAAGAGTCTCACTGTCGGACTCTTGCGATGATTTCCTGGCTCTTTTCCTGGTGGGAAGAGGCAATTCAGTTGGCTGGATGCCAAATTTTTCACTTTTTAATTTGGTTAGGGGATGAGCAGGATTGTACTGCAAAGTCACGCTGCTTTGAGATTTATCAGACCTCTGAGTAGAAATGGAAAATCCTTGAAGTTTGTGAATCAGAATTTGAACTTCAGGAGGTTCAATGGTAGATTGGTCTGAAATATTAGGGTGTGTAGCAGCGGTTAATACTCGAGCGACTTCTGACTCTGGATTTAAACGTACTGGGGAAGTCGGGGGAGTTAATGAGGACGATTTACTCTCAGAATGGTATTTAGATTTTGATTTAGGTGCCATTCATAGTTCAGGCCCTCCTTCTAGCGCCAAATATGTTGAAGCCCCGAAAATCGGGTCGACAACGAGGGGGATACCCGCCCGGTCCGGACCTTGGTTGGAAGCTCCTTATCCGTTTGGTATAGCGGGTCCGACTGGGGATAATGGGACCAGTTTCCCAATCTAAGGGTGTGTGTGTGCAGAATTGGATGTTGCTGATCTAAGAGTACTTAAAGCTAATCTAATTCAAACTTTTAAACTAACTCTATGCTATTGTAATCAAATGAAAACAACATATCTAATCTATGCTAACCCGGGGTGTATTTCCTCTATTATGCGATCTAAAGAGATTTTGAATAATAACTGGTAATAAATATCATTCAGCTATTATAAGAACAGAAATCAATTAAGATGAACCATTTTACATAAAAAGATAGGCAAAACAGTTGTGAACAGTATATCGCATAATAAGTTATTCATACATCAAACATAAATAAATGGCTCCACCGTACAAAAGTGCCAAATGGTAACTCAAACATTCATGCAATAACATATAAACAACTAAAACTGTATATTACTTTAAGAATATAAGCAGAAATGGTCAAGAGATAAAAGTACCATTTATGACTGGTCCTACTCATAAGCTTCAAGCAACAATGATCTATCTCTCTTTGTTCTAATATCTACCAAGAGTACATAAGTGCAACATCAGTGGCAGACATCAAAATGCAAACATCAATAAACCTTGATCCATTCATTTACCAAAACTTCCTCTGAGGGTGCAAAAGTGCATGTTTTGAGGATGAGTTTTTGACAAATTTCTAGACCCTTCTCCAAATGCATGAGAAGGGTTTAAATATTGCTAACTAAATAACTTAATTACATAAATTTAGGATACGGTTTAAATGACCGCCCTTTTTCTAAACAAACTTATTTCTAAAAACTGAATCTAATTCCTAACTATTTCTACATTTGCTCCTTAATGTTGTGAGCATTCAACATTTGTCTGGGAAGAGTTGGCTGGTTGCCTTCTGCTTTTGTTTGAGTTACGCAAACAGAAATGGCGAGCGCTGGCACCATTTTTAGTAAACTAGAAGATATTTTTGAGAATCTTCCTCTGACTCGGTGGATTTACTGCGTGTATACTTGGTAATAACCTAGATTTCCTTCAAATCGCTTCTGCTTTTGCTATCTCGGTTTCCGGACTTGTGGATGACTAAGCAAATTAGGGACTTTGCTTTCTGAACATTTTTCTTAGCGATGGCGCTAATCGCGCATCGAAAACTGCCTCTGTTCTTTGATCAGGGCCTTTCTGGTGCGTTTTCCGCCTTTAGCGCCTTTTTCTTTACCGGGTATAAGCTTCAGATTTTTTGCAAACATGCTGCTTTTATGAGCTTTTGACCCTGAGTGTCGAATCGCCTATTGATATCAGCATCTGTTTAGTAATACTCTGGAATCTGTGTTTTCCGTTGCATGCAGAATCCGTTTATGAGGGCATCTCTTCTCTGTTCTCCGAGCATTTGACGCTTTCCCTTTTTCCTTAGATGTTTCCTGTATATTGCTTCATGTTGTTCCCTGTTTTTCGTTCCTGTAGTTCACGCAAAGGAAAAGAGTAATGATTATAAATATTGACATGAAAGCTCTAAGCTCTACGAATGTATAAAATAATGCCACCCATTGTGAACTGACTCTTCGAAAAACACAAAACTGTCTTTCATTAACGCTTTGGTGTACGATCATTAATTTCCTTTAAGGCACGCGCCCAATTTTGGTTTACGGACAGTTTTTCTTAAATGCTGAGCCGAGGAAAATTTGCGATGGGCGATCGCAGATCGCAGATTGCAGATTTGTGTTTATCGCAGGTCGCAGATTGCGGCGAGTCATTAAATCATTGTGTGCTGCTTATGCGATATTGCGATATGCGATTTCGCATATCGGCCGTCGGAGATTTCTTAAGATCTTTTTTTAAGAGCGCTTCTTAATGTATGCGATGCGATGGATTTCGCATCGCTTTTTTCGCAGTTTTTATTATGCTCATAAAGAAATGTTTTATCTCTTCCATGCGATGCGATATAATTTTAAGGAGTATAATACATGAGTTTTTATTAAAAAAAAAAATTAATTTTTTACTAAGTATCCCCATTTGCTTAGTGTTATTGCTAATACTAAACAAAGAGGGGGGTTGTTAGTGGCCACAACACCTACTTCAAGGGGTTCTTCCTTGTCCTCAATTTGAGGTTTTTCTTCCTTTGCCTAAGCCCCATTCACATTCCTCTGACTTGTTTCTTTATTGTGAGAACAGTCCCATGATCCATGTCCCCATTCTCCACATGTATAACACCAAATATCTCTTCCTCGACCTCTTCCTCTAGGTGTAAATATTCCTCTACTGAAGTCTCCTCTTTGTGGTGGTCTACTACTTGAACTTTCTGCTTCACCTTGAGGGTGTTGAAATATTGGTCTGGTAGTTCCTCTACCTCTTACTAAACTTTTTCCTCTATTCCTCTAATTCTGTTTCCTCAACATCTTCTCTTCTGCCTTCAAACCTGCTTGATAGGCATCTTCAATTTTCTTCAGATTCAGCAAGCTGATCTCATCTTGTATGTCATATCTCAATCCATTGATGTATCTAGTTACCTTCTCCATGTCATCCTCTGCATGTCCTATTCTAATACTCAACCTATAAAACTCTTTTGTATATTCTTTGACAGACATTCCCTTTTGCCTTAAATTTTGTAACTGTCTGAAATATTTAACTCATAATCTTTAAGCATAAATTTAGCTTTCATTTTACTCACCATTTTATCCAATAGTTTGATCTTTGACTTTCCTTTTCTTACTCTAGATGTTTGTAGCTCATCCCACCAGATAGCTGCATGACCCTTCAATTTGGTAACTAAAAATTTCACCTTTTTTAATCCTCAACCTCCTCATAGTCAAAATATTTGTCTAGTGATCTGATCTAGTCCATCAACTCCTCTGCATCGAGACTCCCTTCATACAAAGGAATTTCTACCTTTGGTTTTCCTCCTACTTTAGCCAACATCTTGATAACTTTGGTAGTTTCGGTTTCCTCCTCTGCTTCTTCCTCAGAATATTCTTCTGCAGCACTGGAAAATCCTTCCTCAGGTGCTTTCCTCTGAACAATCTCCATTGTGTCCATCCTTGTATGCAGACTCCAGATCTCATCCAATAGAATTGTGTTTGCTTTAGGTCTTCCTCGACCTATGCCAGCTCCTCTCCTTGGTGGCATGTTTACTGCAACAAAACTCAATCTTTATTCTCTGATACCAAAATGACGCAGGAGATTGACGGAATCAAGGTGATAGTCTTAAATTAGACTAATGGTTAACTTTATAATTAATCAGCTGTGTTGGACGGATTTTGTACGTGGCTTCCTCTTTCACTGAGGGTCCCGCTTAACTGTCTAATCACTACAGGTCCCACTTTGACTTTGGCTTTTAACCAGCGTGTTGATTTACACTGTTGATCTCCTCTCTCTAGATCTAACGGCTATCGCTTTCTTCAATCACCAAGTATCCCGATGATTTACCACCACCAATCTGCTTCGTCCAATCCAACGGTCGACACGTGATATCGTGTGGCCTCTAGCATAGTCTTTATCACTTCGAAGGAACGTGATAAAATAATTTTTCTCTCTCCTCCATTTTCTACGTGTCGAGATCTAAGGCTAATTGTGCAAACTTGGGATATTACAACTTACCACTTTTTGACCACTTGATATACCGTTTCCCACTCATCAAATACAATCCACGTGATTTAATCAAAACTTTAATTAAAGTGCTTAAGGAAGGTTTAGAACTTAACCACAAGATTAACTTAAACCAAAATTATCAACAATTAATGATAAATCACATAAATAGTGAGATTTATAGTTAGAGCATTAAACCAAAGAAATACTCGTTGAGGATCCAGAACGTTGATACATAAGTGAAAATGAAATTCTGCACCAGGACTTAACACGCAACACCAAACTCACTCAATTATTCAATAAAATAGGAATTATAGGGTCTTGGCCCTTTTGGCTCAATTACAATAGTATTATTTTCCCTCTGTCTCAACCTCAAACTCTATCTCTGTTACACCTCTTGCTACTCACTCAATTCTCAATCATCTCAGCTAATCCTTCTCCATTACATTCCATTCTCTTTTTTGAGTCCAATCCTATCCTAACTGAATTGACAACTCAATCCCTATTTTATTCAATCTAACAATTAAATCTCTATTCTCAAGTTATTTTACATACCTACACTAAAAACTTATCTCTTAGTCTAAAAATAATGCAATATTCTAATTATTACATAACTGAACATAAAGGCCAATTGGAGAGACCCAACTCTCTCTATTAAAATTGACTTTGACCACTCAGGTCAATGAAATTCATCTCTTTTAGCCACAACATGTGAACATACAATCACATTGTTGGCTAAGTCTAGATGCTTCTGCATCTCTTAGTCATATCTACACTCAAAATCACACCATCCTTCAGATTTGCTTGTTTTTCACACTCCCCATGGGCAGATCCAGGTCCCCTTTCTCGGATCTCACACTTCACTTCATGCACTACACAATTTGGAAGCTCAAGGCCTCTGCCTTGGCTTCTAAGCTTACGTAGATCCTATCCTGGGCTGGCTCCAACTACGCACTACGAAGTTCTAGGAGCCAACCTCCCAGCTTGGCTTTTGAGACTGCACAATTCACAGTCTCTCCTGGCCTTGGCCTAGACTGAACTTCACATTCCATAATTCCAGTCATCGAGCTTCCTAACTGACTACTGGGACTGCGAAATTCATAGTTCCCACAATCAGCTAGTGACCTCTATCAGCCATAATTGTGCAATCCTTCCCATCATGAGCCCGAATTGTTGCTTGATCTTGTCTTGAAGTTGCTTTGGTTATTAAGCTGACATTTACTTGCCATGAGTGTCCTCTTTTTCCCATAGGTATAATAGTTATTGTACATATCTCTAGAAGTCACTATTAACATGGCATCCAAGAGAGCTACATCAAAGGAAACAACGAAGAGTAGTACTAGAGAAGCATTTGAGAAGATATCAGTTGATATAACAATTTATGTAGATACTCAGTTTTTGATTGCGAAGGGTGAATCCCTGACATGGCAGCAAATCAAATATAATTTCACCGAGAATTTCAAGGAAGGCTTAGAGGACCAACAAGTTTATCTTAGTATCCAACAATGAGGCTTATACAAGGTTGCATGCAAATACCCTGCTCTCCCATGTTCGGACATTACCAACTCGATCATCTCACACATAGATGAATAGACTATGACATTGAGCAGTGCTAGTGGGAGAGAGATTGCCACCTTTAGGCCAGAGAACTTTCAACAGATGTATCATTTACTCGTGCTGGTGAGGGGCATAGACTCATTTTTCCATGCCACCCATAGCTTTGTGCACACTAGAGATATTATCAAGTGTTGGGTGAAAGAGACGTCAATGTTTAGATAGACACCCACTCTTTTTTATGAGCTGAATTCCCTCATGAAGGCTTATCAATTCTTGATCATCTTTGCCTATATAATATATGGTTAAGAGAACATAGAAACCTTTCCTGAAGGGTGGGTAGTCATATTGGATCAGTTGGTGAGTGATGGGAATCCATTCAACTGGTCATATTTGTTGGCTCATCAGTTGAAGATCAATGTGACTAACGCTTAGAATGTACCCAAGAATGAGAAAGAAAGGTTTTACATGTCCCCATACTTGCTGGATGCAATTTTTTCCCCCCATAAGTTCCCTGGCATGATCTAGACATGGACACCAAAAGGGATTGTCGTCAACATCTATTGCAAGTTTCTTTTCGACTGCAACTATCGAGGAGTGATCGAAAGGCTAACTGACCATGTTATCATCTCATTTTACAAGCTTATCTTTGAGTAGGATCGACCTTGCATGTCCCAAGAAGCAATGGAGGTGATTGCAAACATTATAAACTGGTCTGCCTCAACAGGTGGTACCTTCATTAGAGTGTTTGGTGGAGAGAAGCCTCCACATGTTCTACTAAGGTCTACCATTGACAATTTGATCATGCAAGAAGTTTCATATCACCTCTCTACAGGGTTGTTAGTAGGGCTGCATAGGAAGAATAAATTTCCATGGCCTACTCTTCCTTTGTAGATCAAATTATATGAAATTAAGAGTTTGAAGGATGTAGATGTCGAGGTTAAGGAGATAGTGAAATTTGAGTTCAGCATGAGAGACTTTAATTTGTATGATCCCCACATATTTTCAAGGACCATTGTAAGAGAGTGTACTTTCCATGGATCCATGGGACATGCGATTGGCCTGAGGACGACCCTTGGAGGTACAGTTACAATGCCTCCAATCTCCATGAATCAGTCAATATAGAAACAAATTGGAAGGATACTTGGCAGACAACAATAGCTCCAGAAGCAACAACAAAAACAAAAATAGGCAGAAATCCAATGAAGGACAAGGGAAAGAGGAAGGTTGTTGATGGCCCAGAGGGAGAGAAAAGATTCAAGATGAAGGAAGATCCTATCTTGGAGAAGGCGACTTTGGCAGTTAAAGAAAAGATGGAGTAGCGGATAAAGAGAGCAGAGCAAAGGAAGAGAGAAAAGTAGAGGCTACATGAAGCAGAACTGAAGCTACAGGAGACGGAGAAGAAGTTGAAGGAAGAACAAGAATTGAGGAGGAGAGAAATATGAGAAGCAAAAACATGAAGAAGAACAAAGGAAAGGCAGGATGACATAGTAAATAACACCCATACAGGTTGATGAGTCAAAATAGCCAACAACTAAGGAAGAGGGTGAACAGATGCAGGATCGGGTGTTTTCTTAGTAGATTAAGTGATTGATTGTTATGAAACCAACTCAAGAAAAGATAGAAAAGATAGATAAACGCCTTAGAATTCAGCCTCTTCGAGGGGGCAACCTCCTTTACATTACATAAATGAACAATTCTTGGATGATTCAAATGACAAAACCTCCCTTCTATATATAGGAGTCTAAGGAGTCACAATATAATCCAGCCGACCTAACAATAATAATATAAAGCCACAAAAATAACAATAGAGGGATTCTATGGGGCACCGAAATAACAACATGGGGGTAATAGGGGCACAACAATATAAATAAGGGGTATAACTACAATAGTAATGGGGTAATCACTAGTATTATAGGGACCCAACATGCCCCTCTCCTTCAAAAAAGTGTTGTCCTCAACGCTTGAGTAGTTCTGGATACTTCTGCATAAAATTCTCATCCTCCCATGTGGAATCTTTAGTGGATAAGTTCTTCCACTTGATAAGATACTCTGAAATTGATCGATTTCGTAGCTGTCGAGTTCTTGTTTCTGTGACTGCTTCCGGTTCCAATATAATTTTTCCTTCCTCTTCAAGTTATATTGTTTGAACTGGGAGCTTGTCGCCTATAACCTTCTTTAAACATGAAACATGGAAAACTGGGTGCAATCGAGAAGCTGCAGGAAGCTCCAATTTGTATGCCATAGTACCAATCTTTTGCAACACCTTGTATGGACCATAATACTTTGGTGATAATTTATTATCCTTCTTAGCTTGCTTTAGGGACATTTGCTTATATGGTTGTAGCCGTAGGAATACCCAATCACCTACATCAAAACTTCTTTCACTGCGATGTTGATCTGCCTGTTGTTTCATTCTATTTTGTGCCAACACGAGGTTATCCTTTAAGAGTTGGAGGACTTGTTGTTGATGTTCAATGTGATGTTCCACTGCCTGAACCTTAGAATTTTCTCTTAAATATGATGTGATGGATGGTGGTTGATACCCATAAAGTGCCATAAATGGGGTCATTTTTTTTGTTGTATGGAAGGAAGTGTTATACCACCATTCAGCCAGAGGCAACCATTTGACCCATTGTGTCTGTTTATCAGATACAAAGCAACGAAGATATCCTTCCAAACATTTGTTTACTATCTCAGTTTGGCCATCAGATTGAGGATGATAAGATGAGCTATGAGCTAACTGAGTACCAAGACAAGAAAATAATTCTGTCCAAAAATTTCCAGTGAAAATGGGATCTCTGTCACTTACAATAATCTTTGGGTTTCCATGTAGCTTTTGAATAGTTTCCATAAATGCAGTAGAAACTGTACTGGCTTTAAATGGATGTGATAATGCACAAAAGTGTGCATACTTGGTAAGTCTGTCAACTACCACCATGATGACACTCTTTCCCTCAGACTTGGGTAAACCTGTGATAAAATCCATTGAAACCTCCTCCCAACGTTGGCTTGGAATGGATAAAGGTTGTAATAGACCCGGTGTCTTAATTGTTTCAACTTTATTTTGTTGGCAAACCAAACATTCCGCCACAAACTTTTGAATATCTGATTTAAGGCCATCCCAAAAAAATTCCTTCTTAACCCTGTGGTAAGTTTTTAAAAATCCTGAGTGCCCTCCTAAGGGAGAAGTGTGCAATTCCATAAGAATCTTTTGTTTTAGCTGGGAATTCTTACAAAGGTATAAGCGATCTTTGTACCATAACGAATCATTTTGCCAGCTAAATGTATCAGACGTACTGGAATCTTGTTGTAGCTTTTGAATAAGTGCCCACACTTCTTCGTCATTCTTCCATTCCTCCCTTTCTTCGTTTATCCAATCTGGTTGGATAATAGAAATGGCGCACAACAATGCTTCCACATCCTCATCCTTTCTTGAGAGTGCATCTGCCACCACATTTTGCTTCCCTTTTTTGTAGATGATTTCAAAGTCATAACCCAACATCTTTGTGACCCACTTTTGTTGCTCTTCAGAGGATAATCTTTGTTCTAAAAAGTATTTAAGGCTATCATGATCCGTTTTTACCTTGAAGTGTCTTCCCATTAGGTAGGGTCGCCATTTCTTAAGTGCATGGAGTATTGCCAACATTTCCTTCTCATAAATAGCTTTGCTTAAAAACTTTCCCTTGATTGGACGACTTTCAAAAGCAATGGGTCTTTCATCTTGCATTAGAACAGCACCAATTCCATTTCCTGAAGCATCACATTCCACAATAAAGGTTTTTGTGAAGTCCGGTGTAGCTAAGACTGGTGCTTGGCACATTGCCTCTTTAAGATGTTCAAAGGCCTTTGTTGCTTCCGGAGTCCATGAAAATGCATCTTTCTTCAATAATGTTGTTAGAGGTGCTGCTATTCTCCCATAATTCTTAACAAACTTGCGATAATACCCTGTCAACCCAAGAAATCCTCGCAGATGCTTTATGGATGTGGGGATTTTCCATTCCTTAATGGCTTTAATTTTGCTAGGGTCTACCTTAACTCCTTCATGAGATACAATATGACCCAAATATTCCACCTCCTGGACTCCAAAGAAACATTTGGATCTTTTTGCATATAATTGTTTCTCCTCCAATAGTTGTAGCACCTTGTCAACATGTTCAACATGATCCTTCCAAGACTTGTTGTAGATTAGTATATCATCAAAAAATACTAACACAAATTTTCTAAGGAATGGTTTGAAAATTGAATTCATCAAACCTTGAAATGTTGAAGGTGCATTGGTAAGGCCAAAAGGCATGACCAAAAATTCATAATGACCCTCATGAGTTCTAAATGCCGTTTTCGGAATGTCTTCAATCTTCATTCTGATTTGATGATATCCCGAACGAAGATCCAACTTGGTGAAGTAAATTGATCCATGCAATTCATCCAGTAATTCATCAATGACAGGAATGGGGAACTTATCTTTAATAGTGAGCTTGTTGAGCTCCCTATAATTCGGACACATGCGCCATGATCCATCCTTCTTGTGCACCAATACTACTGGAGCAGAGAAAGAACTTTGACTTGGTTGAATTATACCAGCCTCTAGCATTTCTGCAACCATACGTTCAATTTCACTTTTTTGGACATAGGGATATCTGTACGGCCTGATGTTTGGAGGAACACTTCCTGGAATCAGATGAATAGCATGATCATGATCACACATAGGTGGGAGACCTTTGGGAGTCTCAAATACCTTGGAATGATTGTCCAGGACTTTTTGGAGATCTGGAGAAATAGATGATTCCAATGTGGAAACATCTAGCGAACATAATTGTGCAATTACACCTCTTTGCTCCTTTTTTAGAAGCTTTGTCATACCATTAGAGCTGATTATCTTTCCTGGTTTCCCTGCAATACCCCTTAATTCAACTTCCTTTCCTTCCGTAGAAAATTTGATGAAAAGTTCTTGAAAATTAAAAGCTATTGTACCCAAGGATTGTAGCCATTGGACTCCTAGTACAACATCAGCACCTCCCATTGGAATGGAAAGCATTGGGCTAGTCAATACATATTCTCCCATGGATAGCTTGATATTATGGCACCTTCCAGAGAAATTTATTGTTCCTCCATTTGCAATCATCACTTGACACTCTGGTGCTGGATATAGGAAGCAATTCAATTCTTTTGCTACCCTACAATGAATAAAATTGTGGGTGCTTCCTGAATCAATCAACACTATTACCTTTTTCTTCTTGATTTGTCCTTCTATCTTGATGGTTTGAGGAGTGGTAATTCCCGCCAATGCATTACAAGATATGGTCAGATTTATTTGTTCTTCATCTAGGCTTTGTTCCTGGAGTATATCTTCTTCTTTTGACCTTTCTTGCTCCTTTTCTTCTTCCTCTTCACAATCTATGTAGAATAATTTCTTCTCAGCACACTTATGACCTTTAGTGTATTTGCTATCACAACTGTAACAAAGCCCTTTTCTCTTTTTTCTTCCAATTGTTGTGGTGTCAACCTTATAGGTTGTGGAAGACTAGGGGCAACAACACTTCCGTCTTTATAGTTGTGAGTGGTATGCTTCCTGGTTGCCATAATTTTGCTTTCCATTTTTCTTGCTAACCTGAATGCCTTCTCTAATGAATCAGGTTCCCAAAGGCGAACATCATGTTGGATATTATCCTTTAAAGACCCTATGAACACATCAATCCTATGCTCCTCTGGAATATATTTTACCCTTATGTTCAATTTTTGGAACTCCTCAATGTGCTCCATTACTGAACCCTTTTGTTTGAGACTTATCAATTGGCTAAAAAAAGTGTTGCTTTTTGTATCTTCATAATGTGCTATCAATTCTTCCGTAAAAATTGCCCAAGTGATAATTTTTTTACGAGAGCAAAGCCATTGATACCATACAAACTGATTTGGTTCCAAATATACAGTTGCCATACGTACCTTTTGTGTGTTTTGCACATTATTGAGATCGAAGAACTGCTCCATCTGTAATATCCATGTGGCGGGATCCTTGCCATCAAACTTCCTCATATCGATTTTTGGAATATGGTGGGTCTTCGATCCAACATTAGAGTCTATGGAATCATGATTAACATTACTTTTGTTCACATCATGAGTTTCCTTTACAACCTTTTCACCATTAGTAAGTATTTCTTGTAGAAAATTTGTCAAATCTGTCATCAAATCTGCCATGTCTGTCTTCAAATCCGTCTTCAAATCTGCCATGTCTATCTTCAAATCTGTCTTCGAATCATCCATCTTAGCTTCCATGCCCTTTATCTTAGATTCCACGCCATTTATCTTAGATTCCACGCCATTTATCTTCGATTCCACGCCATTCATCTTAGCTTCTGTTAGCTTTTGTGAGCGTGACATTAGTTGCACTTGTTCTTGTAATTTTGATATATCATGTAGCATTTCTTCCTCTTCTTCATGAGTCATGCTAGAGCTTTCAGGTTCCTTACTAGGTGTTTGCATTTTCTTTTGGGGCATTAGTTACTGATAATAATGCTTTACTATGCCCTTTGAATTCCGTTAAACCAAGCTTACGCAAAAATAAAAAATAAAAACTACACACCTTTTTTCACTTTGTAGAAGCCTGATATTGAATCTGATGTATCTCTGTAATTTTGAATCATCCAGTTCTGAAATTGTGACCTGTAGTAGCCTTCTGCGTCCTCTTTCTAATGCCACAGGTCTGACCCAAATTGGATTCTCCAAGGAAGAGTTATGTGAAATCTCCCACAGTGACTTTCTTCTAGACTAGTTCAGTAGAGCGAACTTGTATGACGTGCCACGAGTCACTGTTTCAACCTTTGGATCTGAAACAAGCATACAAGAAACTACAGTCTGTCCTCTTTCTATAACTTCTTACGAAATTTCAATCTGATCCCCATAGAGAGTTATGACGATTTTCCCTAGGTCACCTGTTTTGAATGTAATTCAGGAGTCTGTAAAAAGACCAACTTCCTCAGATCATATCTTCGCAAATATCGCGCGAAAAGCTCTAAAATTCGGACCCAATGTTCAGAGCAATTTTTTCTAAAATGGGTTTTTTTTGCAACTTCTGAATCATCACAGAAAAAAAGTTATAGCGAAAATTCCACGATGACCTGTTTGGAGCAGCAAAACCCTAGAATCCAAAGCTCTGATACCAAATGTTATGAAACCAGCTCAAGAAAAGATAGAAAAGATAGATAAACGCCTTAGAATTCAACCTCTTCGAGGGGGAAACCTCCTTTACATTGCATAAATGAACAATTCTTGGATGATTCAAATGACAAAACCTCCCTTCTATATATAGGAGTCTAAGGAGTCACAATATAATCCAGCCGACCTAACAATAATAATATAAAGCCACAAAAATAACAATAGAGGGATTCTATGGGGCACCGAAATAACAACATGGGGGTAATAGGGGCACAACAATATAAATAAGGGGTATAACTACAATAGTAATGGGGTAATCACTAGTATTATAGGGACCCAACATTGATTGAAGTGACAGACATGGAGTTGGAATAGGAGCCCAAGAATGAAAGCATTGACCTTATGCCAAGAGCACTAGAGGTCATTTCTTAGTCTCCACCACCTCTAGGGTCAGAACTAGTCTCGAGCGAGCAAGGGGGTATTTTTCTCCTTGTTGATGATCTAGTCATGGATGTGTACAATCTAACATTTGACTAGTTGCAGAATAAGATTGTACAGGCGTGGAGGAAGCACTTTCCGGATGATCATGCATCACCTGCATTCATCAAGGACGGGGTTATAGTATTATACACCAAGAAGCCTCCAACTTCCCTTGCCAAAGCCATCTTTTCCTATGCAAGAGTGACAAGCTCAAATGTTAAGTACTTGATGACCAAGAATGAACAACTAGCAAAGAACTTGAAGGGTTCCAGGCAAGAGGTGGAACAATCTCGAGCATCAATGTAAAATGCAGTTTCTACAATGGGGGAGATGAGGAAGCTCTATGACAGATTTGTCACCATGCATAAAGTAGTTGTATATGTGCATGGTCTACAACATCGGAGCAAAGAGTTTGTTCAAACTCTCAAGAACATACATGCTGCCATCACCCATGTGCAAGAGTGGACAATGCGATAAAAAGGGACCACACTTGACTTAGTAAAGAAGATGAAGCCATAGACAAAGATGGAGAAAGCAAAGGTCCAGATGTTGATCCAGAACTATGAGCAACTTGCTCCATTCATCAATAACATACGGGCCTCGTATGTGCAGTTGTACAATAGTTTTGATGTCATGGTGAGGAAGAACAGGATCCCATCAAGTGGTTCCGTCACCAAAGCTAAACCCAAGAACCAAGTACAACTAGAGATTGATGAGAACATGGAGCATCTAAGATGAGAGGCCACCAGGGAAGACTTGGAGCTGAACACACACAACATGCAGAAGTACATCAGTGATGCTGTCAAGGTTAACACCATCCTACACATGCTTCAGAATGAGTTGGATATAGGTTCCAAGACAATATATTTGGATGCCATAGAGGCAAGAGTCCACTTTCAGAAAGACACCATCAAATAGTTTGGCGACACCATCATGCAATACCAAGCTTGGCATGAATATGTGACCGAGAATCATCAAGTGGAGGTTGTTGAGTTGGTATTTCCCCAAACTTCATAATCATAGTGTTTTGTCTTGTTAGTCTATCTCTAGCCTATTTTGTCTCACATGGGTATATGTGGAAAATGTAATATTATTTGTAAATATGTAATAAGTGAAATTCCAAGTTTCATTAGTGGAATGTGAAAGGTCATCATGTAATGTAATGAGTTACTTGTAAAGAAGTATAAGACTCATGAGAGTAGTCAAAGCATCACAAAGGGGAATCTCAAGGGTCACCCCACCCTTTGTTATAAATAGAACCTCATAACTCATAGAACAAGGCTTTTGGGAGCCAAGATTTTGGCTAGGCTTAGGCTTAGAAAAGGCTTTGGAGTATTGTGAAGAGCCTTGGATTCTCCATAGCATAGAGGGAGTATACTTCTTTGGAGGAGTAGGTGTTCTTGACTGTAATGTTCCACTATTGGGGCTAGTGGTCGTCAATGGTGTATGTATGAATGTAACTTTCGCTTATAATAATAATATCGGAGCCAGCACACTTTCATGCATATGTTGTTAATGTAGTTGGACTATTATGGTTGCTTTAGAAATATATGTTAGTTAAATTACACATATTCTTTGAACTACTTTGTATACATTTGTACGAACCATGTTGAATGTGTGTTGTTGGATTAACTCATCAATTTAATATGTGGACTATTATGCATTTTAGCTTATGATGTCATTCCGCTCTTGTGTTCCTTTCGAAATGCATACTATTATAGGCTTCTAAGGGGCACACTTCCTTTTCCCTCTATGTGTTAGAACCTTTGGGCATTGCACTTGACTCTTCGCAGGGTCACACGCTTGCTCTTACCCAAAGTTATCATACTTACCTCTGTGTGCTACCGTGGTCAAGGACTTAGACTAATACCCACTGTTGGGACTCCTACTCCAAAGGGTGTGAGGTCTAGTTAGGACTTCATATCGAGGAGATCCCCTGAATGTTGCCGGGTCCATCACAGTTAATATTTCTGGCACTCGAAGGAGGGCCAGATGATAAGTTGACCCCTTGAAGTCTGTTTTGAATTTCTGCATATATTTCATGAATTTTGTCCAAATCATAACCCCGACATGTTTCTCTAACTTTACTAATTTCGAGGTGCTGACAAGCATAATAGATGGATTGTCCAAATATAAGTTAAATGGTGAGGATGTGACAACCTTGTTTAGGCACACAGTTGCTTTTGTTGGCTTTTGTGACAGGTATGATGTACCTTCTGATGATATTGCCTGTGGGTTGTTTGCATTCATGTTTGAAGGGCGCACAAAGAAATGGTGTCACACATTGCTTGCAGGCTCTATAAACTCTTTTGATCACTTGTTTATTGAATTATGTCGTTCTTTCTTTCTTTATGACTATAAAGCCCAATTGACGATGCTGGACCCACTAACATGTCAGAGGATCTCCCTGGTAAGAAGTATCAATTAGACCTCATGGTGTAGGAGTCCCAGCAGTGGGTCGTACTGTAATGCCTTGACCGCGATTGGCACAGAGGCAAGTAAGATAACTCTGTTGGTAGAAAGGGTGTGATAGTTGCAGTGAGCCAAGGAAGGTGCATGAGATGTTATAACACAGGGGGGTTGAGATGAGTGTTCCCCTTGGAAAGCTGTGATAACACGAAGTTAAAAAAGGAACACACGAGCAAAGATGCATCAGTACATGGAAGACAAGTTAGATTGCAACCCAAAGTGATGGTTAAACCAACAACACATTTTAGAAATATTCATACATACATACATAGATAGCTATACATGGATGCGTAAGAAAATATATACATATATCATTTAGAGTAAACCAGATAGCATAGAATACAATACAGCGTATGCATGAAACATGTTGGCTCTTGTTATATTAAGAAGTGTAAGTTCTAGTCATATAATACATCCATGTCCAACCACTAGTTCTAACAGCGGAATGTTACAGCCACAACCACCTGCTCGTTCAAAGAGATATACTAGCTCTGCACAGTGGAGAAGTCGAGGCTCGTTACAATACTATCAAAGCTCTCTTTAAGATAGTCTTATCAGAAGCTTGGTTGACCAAAAGCCTTTACAATGAGTTACGAGGTTCTATTTATAGCGAAGGGTGGGGTAACCCTTGACATTCCCTTTTGTGACAGTTCATCTACCCTCATGACCCTTCATCTACTCTATGATTGTTACATCTAAATACTGACACTTGAACTTCCACTTGACAAGAGGTTACATTACAATGCACATGTGCTCATGTGAGACAAAATGACTTGAGAAAGCCATGCAAGTCATCATTGACACTTGGTCCATTGTGGTGAGACCAACTCTTTAACATCCTTGTGATGGTAGAGGTGGTAAGCTAAAGTCAAGCTTGGTCATCTATGATGGTGCGTATGTGCTCAACCATGACATCTTGCTGAGGTGAACTCTTGCCTTCATTGCATCCGGGTGCATTAGTATGGATCCTCTGTCCAACTCGTTAACTATCATGTGCATGGTCTTCTTGGGTACAACTGAATTGATAACACACTGATGCATAGTGTTCGTGTTGATCTTCCAATGAGTACTGGTGGTCATGCACATTAACTGTCAGCTACATGTTCAGCTCGAGTCAGATTTTCTCCTTGTCTTCACCTTGGTGAGTATGTTGAATGGGTGGAATCGCATGCATGCAGATAATGACATGCATGTTGCTGAATTCCCTTGCATGCTACCAACGACACTACTCACCATGTCTGCTTCGTGCTAGCTACTGGGATGGATCTATAACTTGTACGGGTGCAGTTTCATTCGTGGGTGCATGTTGCACCCCTTGCTGTACCTGTTCCTACTGCAACTCATTCTCTCGTCTATGTAGCTCCTGTTCTTCCTTGAGTTGCTGCTTCAGCACATTCAACTCCTTCACTATTCCGTTCTTTGTCTTTGCGTGATCTTCATGTCATGCCATCACCTCATAGCCTGAGTCTTCAAAGTTTCTTTCATCACAAGTGGATCTTCTTGATCATGCAACTTTGTTCCGCCTTTGTGTTGTCAACAACCTTCCTCTTGCATTCTTTGCATCTGATATGCTACCTTCAACTATTGTTCATGGTGTTGCTTGTTTTGATGTTGTTGCTGCCATATCTTGATGTCCTTGTCTACAAACAACTTGATGTCTTTGTGGGTAGGTATTTCATATACACTTGATTCGCTGCATCCCCAAGTGTGCTCTGAACGGTGTCTTCGACTCCGCTCTCCTAGAAACCATTGTACCTGTACTATTAAGAGGCAGATGAACACATGCAATAGCTGGAGACATGGCAAAACTCATGGCAAGCAATCTATTAGTCGAAAACCAAAGCAAACTTGAGAACTGAATTGTAACATACCTATGTGACTTATCGTGAAGGTTGCACAATTTCCATTGGGAGGTCGGGAGACTGACTGCCAAAAATGTGCAAGGCACAGTTTGGGCTGCTAGGAGGGTGACTAATGCCATATAGAAATTACTTTCATACAAATTCTAAAACATAGAAAATAAGCAATGCGAGAGAATAACACATAAAACACATATACACAGAGATTTTCCCCTGGATCCCAAAACCGGGACTACCAGCTTGGTTTTTCATTATGTTCCTTATACTTTTACAATACATATTTATACATTTCGAAGCATCCAATACCATTGACTTAAAACCATCGCATCCAAAACCATGGAACGAAAACCATCACGTCCAAAACCATGTGCGAAAACCATGTACAAAACCATAGGTAGGTCCGCCCAACCTAATATAGTGTCCAAAAAAAAAATTCCATGGGTGTTGCCTCGGACCCCATATGTGGGGGGCTACTCACCCCACTCAAACCCCCCGTTGCGCAATCAGTGCAACGAAGGGGGGGCTCCGTGCCACCCTCTAACCCCCCAATTAACTACGTGGGCTAGTCGTAGAATGAATATAACGCAACCCGACATTCTCCCACTTGTTGTTTTCTTTCCACAGGGGGCCATAGGAGATCTTAGTAATTTATCCAGCCCTACAATGCCCATTTTTTCTCTACACCAAGAGAACTTCTCAAAGCTCATAGATTTTTTCAATGGATCTGTAGTATTCTTCAAAGTGTCCACCTTTACCAGCAACACCTTTTTGTCTTCTATGATATCCCTCACAAAGTGATACTGAACATTAATGTGCTTTGTCTTTGAATGGTGAGCAGGGTTATTTGCCAAGAAAATTTCACTTTGGATGTCACAGTCTATCCTTATAGCTCCCTGTACTAACCCCATACTTGAACACAATCTTTTGAACCAAATTGCTTCCTTGCATGCATGAGTGGCTGCCATGTATTTTGCCTCTATAGTTGATAGTGACACTATATATTGTTTCTTACTCATCCAACTAACCACACCTCCAAATAGGTTAAACACATACCCACTTGTTGATCTTCTCTGATCTAGATCTCCAACCTAGTCTGCATCAACAAATCCATAAATATCCAACACTCTATCCAATTCTGGTCTTCCATGGTAGCACAAACCATAATCACTAGTGCTACGCAAATACCTGAAAACCCGCTTCGCTGGTGTCCAATGCTCCTATTAGGTTCCTATACCAATAGGAGTCATAATTTTGAATGACTGAGATTGAAACTTGTAATATTGTACACACCTTTGCTTGTGCAAATGTTTTTGATCCAGGTGGATGTTGGTGGCCACCCACCTATCCCATTTGGACCCCCACAACTGTCTCTTTCAGCTTTTTCAGTTTCCTAAATTGTAGCACAGTTTACTATTTTTAGCAGTTTTTCGGGTCCTGAACTTCCGGAGCCGTTTTGAGGCCCTAAACGACGTTTTTTTGGGAATCTGGGGCAACATGGGTCCATCCATGGACCCATGTTGTCTCCCAAAGTGGTAGTACTCGGATAGATCTTTCTAACGAGCTATCGTACACGTCAAACGAAGATCGTATGCCAAAGTCACGACCCCGGGAAATTGATGTACCAATTTACCCAAACAGGGCCCACAATTTGGCGTTTCATCTTCTAGGGTTATGTTTTGGAATGTGAAGGGTTTTCCATTGTTTCTCAACAATAAATAGGCCTTCGAGCCTCATTGTAACACAGTTCGGAACAGTTCAGAGGCATGTAGCCGCCACATCTCTCCTCAGAGATAAGCTACCATCGCCCTAACTGGTTTCTTTCCATTTCTATTTGTAAGAATATTTCAGTATTTTCCATTAATGAAATGAAGTATTATTTCCTCTGCATATCTGTATTTATGGTTATCTCTGTGTTTTATTGCGTTCCTGTTTAAATCCGGATCAGTTTTCCATATTCAAAACATAAAAATAAAAATAAAAATGTAAAGATGGTATGTCCTAAAATAATAATCAAAGGATAAAAAACAACAAAAAAGGTCAAAAAATATTAAAAAATATGAACCCCAAGAAAAAGGAAAAGACCATGAAAGTGAGCAAGTCAAAATGCCACTCCTAGTTACTTTATATTCAATAATGATTGTGTGCAGTTTGTTGCTTATGCCACAATCCATGATAGTCAAAATGTTTAAACTTGGCTATTTCATGTTTTCAATTTCATGTCTATAGATAGAGAATGAAAATCTAACCAAACTGTGTAAACTTGGCAGATAATTAGATTAGGTAGAGTGAATAAAAGGAGCTCAATTGATTAATCTGAGCCCTTCTATGTAATAAGGTTAGACTTAGCTATATTTTTATTGTAAAGAAAAGAAAAATGTTTATAAGGGTTTGCTAGCTTAAATGCACCCTAATAAAGAGAAGTAAAAATGGTAGGATGAGTAGATGGGTAAATAGAAGAAAGGTTTCAGAAGTTGTGATGATCGTTAGATAAGAAGCATATTTATCATTCTCATCATGAAAGTTCCAAATGTGAGTGAGAAAAGTTTACAAAGTCATTTAATTCACTTCCGCCATTCATTTTACCCCTTAACTTTACTAATTTCCCATAATCAAAGTTCAAAGTACCAAACCTTTAAAGTCAAAGAGGCTCAGAGCATATCTCTGACTTTTGGAGGCACCGGACCCTCGGCTCAATGAGTAAAAGGCAATAAGTACTAAAATCTCTTCATAAAATCATCCCCCCCTTCAGTTCATTCATCCCCCTTCATTTCCCCTCATTTCCCTAAAAAATACCTTTTTCTAAGTATTAAACACTATTTTCCTAGGAAAAGTAATCAACCCCATGAAAAAACCGATTTTCCCACAAACCCACAAAAATAATTTAGTCTAAGTTATAATGCATGTATGCGAAAAGCAAACAAAACACAAAAAATGCATTATGCTTAGCATAATTTCATTTCCACCATTTCCATATTAATTTCTAACTTTTATATGTATTAATTCCAAATAAAAACCCTTTCCCGTATGTTTATATTAAAATCCCTTATTTTAATATCCCTAGACCTAGTTTAAAATAAAAACTATGCTTTACATAAACCCCGACAAAGTCTATTTAATTAATCAATCCGCGATTAATTAAGTAAATCCTTCTGTTAATGATCCTGATGCCCTAACCCTGCCTTAATTCATCATTTAATTGAAAACCACCGTGCTTAAATCACCAGCTGGGCCCCTCCATTAGCCTCCGTGCAACTCCCACGCCCGATCACCATGCGATCACCTCCCGTCACATCCGATGGCTATTACCAATATCGGGTGGCCCATTCAAATGCTACCCACCTGATGAAGTTGTTTTTTGCTAAGCCCTTGATGCTATGTGTCACTCAGTGTATGGAATCGGGCGGCCTCCCCCCAATACCACCCAGCACCAAAAAGCGGTGCGATGGAAACCACTTACCACTCGCCGGCTACACAACAAATCGTCACTATTCACCCTGCTAAATGCCAAAACAACCACTATTCACCTCACGTGCCAAAAAGTTGACTTTGCGCATAAAAACAAAAGCCCCAAATCATTTGTTTTACCGTTATTTTGAAACTGCAAGCTTCCATGCATGCACTTGCAAATGTCGAAGTTGCAATCTACGTCCAATTTCCACCCTAAAGACGCCACAAAGCACCCACTTTGCTTCCCAGCCTACACTGAGCCTTTTCAACTGTTTGCAGTTTCCAATTGCCTGATTCAGACCCTATTGTCCTCAATTCTAGGTATTTAAGCCATAATTCACTAGAAAAACCTGTCAATTTCAAAACCAGTTGTTGAGTTTTCTTAATTAAAGTAAAAAATTAATTAAATAAACTCAAGTAACTTAAACATACTCTGCATAGAACCACCATTGCCCTAAGAACTCTATAAATCACCTCCATTCTCAAATCCACAAGAACTGAGGATGGCTGCTCTAGTTGCCATGGACATTAGACCAATTTCCACTCCTCATCTAGACCTAGACCACCACCCCTTGGTAGATAAGGACTTGCAAATAAAAGACACCTCTATTATAGAATCCCCACTCAAACTACACTGCCAGTACAGAGACCAATACTTGAACCATGCTGACAAAATTTATTCTTTGGGAATCCAATTTGCCCAAGTACCAATTCCCTAAAGTCCACATTTTCCCTAAAATTGTCCATTACTGTCATGCAAACTATATACCCAGTCAAAGAGCAGTGATCTCCCCTAACCAAACCATACTTTTCACCATCACTTTTGAAACTATCAATGAGATGCTGCAATTTCAACCAAGACAAAACCTAACCCCTTTGTTAATTGGAGACCTATTAGAAAAATTCCCCAAGCTTACCACTACTAAACTTGCAGAAATATTCCAAACCTTTGTCATAAAGGAAAAGCATATCCCAGTAGATCCTCCCCCATATGTGGCTACCATTTTTTCCTCATTTGGGAAGGACATTGTAGCAATGATATCTAGAGTCCTATGTTATACTACTAGTGAATTCATTGATGAAATAATCCTATCTTTCATGTCCATCTATACTCTAGGACATCCCCCTGTTGTTATTTATGATTTTTCCAATTTTATAGCCAATAGGATGCATGAGCAATTCCTTAGAATGAGTAGTGGGCATGTCTTCAAATACTCCTCTATTTTATACCACCTATTCCTATACTTCCAAGCAGAAAAGTTCATATTCACTCTCTAGAAGCTGGATACAAAAGGCAACCCTAGATCAGTAATCTTTTGGACTCCATTAATACACAGATATGAGTCCCCATACTCATATTCTGACTTCATTGACCTATTTGTGTATCTAGCTGTGACAATTTTGATAGGAAGTCCTCCTCCAAAAATAAGTGCAGACATACGAAGAATCTTGAAGTTACCCAAACAATCCAAAGTAGGGGATTGGTACTTGTACCAAAATGATATAGAAATCAGTATCTATGGATGCTTGCTAGCACCATACAGGCTCCCTAATTACCTCCCAATGAGGTTATTTGCTTTGGAATATTACAGACAGATTATTAGTGTTGATGAAACAAATTTTGTGAATGCCAAGAAAAAGGCCCACTTCAAGATAAAAGATAAATTAGGCCCCTTTATATGCAAATCAAGGGAATTAGGTCGTGAAGCTGATATAATATTACAAAGTGTGAAATTCCAAAGAAAATTTGTCTAGAGATATGATCCCTTAGAGTTTATTACTAAAAAGAGACAAAAGGTCAAGCTGGAACCTTTTATCCATCACCCTATTCCTGAAATTGAAGCCTTTGCAAACCAATTAGAGTGTGTAGAAGGGACTTTAGTAGACCAGGACAGCACCAAAGTAGATGTTGAAAATGCACTCATGGACTTGGAAAAATAGATTGATGAAAGTTCTTTCCTACAGGTCCCAGGAGATCCACAGGTGCCAAGAGATTCACAGGTACAAGAAGGTTCACAGGTGCAAGAAGAATCAGAGGTACCAGACCTATCAGAGGTGCCAGAACAAACTGAGGTACCAAAGGCCACTATGAGTACCACGCTAGTCCTACAGACTCCTCTAAATGAGGAGAAAAACCTAAAAAGAAATAGGGAAGGGGCCACTACTTTAGAAGCCTATGCAAAAACAAGCCAGGCTCAAAGACAAAGAGTCAACCCCATCTCTGAACAGGAATTTACAGAAGAAACAGTTGAAGTTACAGGCTCGGGAAGAGATATGAGCAGGCATGCCACCCCATCAGGAAGCATGCAGGAAACGTCAACTTCAAGAACTCAAATGCTAGTTAGGAAGCAAAGTGTTGAGGCATCCTCCTTTAGGATGCCAGAAGTAAACGACCAAGACATCAAAGAAAGGTATAAGGAGATCAAGGCTAGGAATGAGAGGCTGAAAGACCAAACCTATGCACAATATTTAAAGATGCACAGTATTTAAAGATGGCCCCCACATATCAAACCAGGGTCATGTCATCTTTTGATGTCAAGGAAGGGAAAATGCAAACGACATTCATTAAACCAACTACTCAGTAGCCAAGGACATTTGTAGACTTGAAAAAAATAGATTTCGAAGTACTGGCAAAGGACATTCATCCTATTGACCAGATTGAGATGCACAAATAGATAGGGGAGATGATATACTCCACCTTGACAAGGAAAGCCATAGCTACACACCAACTTCCTAGCTCCCTAAATAATGTATCAGCATAGTTCGAATTGGAGAAAGCCTCTTCATAGGCCAAAGATACCAGAATCAAGGCCCTGGAGGACCTAGTCACAGAGTTGAGACACGATCCCAAAGATGTAAAGGTCATAGAAAAATTAATAAATAACAAGATTGATGATATAGCTACACTAAATAAGTGGCTCAAATTTCCTCAACTGCATCATCCACAAACCATGGAGGTGCTAGAAACCTAAAAAGGACATGAAGAGCTTATGGGCCTAGTCCTAAAGCTAAATGACGAGCTCAAGGAAACATAAAAAAAATTGGACATTTTGATTCAGTCTAAATAGAGTGATCTGGCAACCACTTCCACAACTGCCATTCCCACAGTGTCAACATTAGTTCCTTCTACAATGGCAGAATCATTGGCACCTACAGCTCCACCAGCCACAACATTGCCAGTCACTACTGAAACTACTAAAGCAGAAAAGACAATAGAATTGGTAAAAGCCATGGAGGAGATGTCCATCCAAGCAACAGAGCTCAAGAAGTTAAAAGAGAAAGTGGCAAGTTTAGAGACTGACTATAAACTTGCCCAAATTCAACAAAGGGAAGAAACACAGAAGGCCAAAAGGATGGATGATAAAATCAAAGTCCTAGAAAAAGACTTGACACTATAGAAACCACTAGGGCAGATTAAGGAGATGCTCTGGGCCAATATCATCGACCCTGTCAATGATATTTGGCCATCAATACAAGTAATATTTGAGCAGATAGAACAACCGAAATTAGGTAATGAAGCTATTGCAAAGGTAAAAGAAGAACTGGGAGACAAACTTGAGGATGCAAATAGACTCATTCACTTTTTGAATAGTAAGAACAGGTATCAGCTCCATGAACTTGACATAGAGGATAGAACTAAAACCATCCTAGAAATTAAAAGGATTCTTTCCAAAATAAACCTCATGCTTAACTTGGAAGAGATGTGCCACACCATGCAGGTAGCCATTGACAATTTCATGGCTAAGTTTCAAATTTTGAGGGAGAAAGGCCTTCCATGTCCAATGGTTATCAATGATAAACTTATGACCCAACTGGATTATGTTGACAGGTTTAGAAGATTTGCGAAGGAACAGGCAAGCACATTAGCTATCAAAGCCTTGCCAACAGGTAAAGTACTGTATGATACATTGGAGAACCTGTTTTCCCTAGAACATGAGGTGAAACATCTATTTCTTACCAAGCCCAATTTTTCAAAGTACACATAGGCAGATGAAATTTACAGGAGAAAGTTAAAAGTAAAATTACCTGAGGCAGAATGGCGAGAGAAAATGATAGATTTACTATAAAAAGTTTTACATCAGAAAGTTACCACAATAAGTCTGAAAGCAGCCAGAAAAAATAGGTAAAGGGTAGATCAGCAGGGTCAAAGAGTAACAGAGTCAAAGAGTATCAGTAAAAGATCAAAGGAAAGAAGGTTCTAGTGTAGAAACACCACTATTACTAGCTAGCCTAAAAGGCTCACAACTCAACAGAAACAGCGAGCAACACCACAATAAAATGGACAACATGATGCAATTTTCCATCTGTCTCTATCTTCATGCTTGAAGATATTTGTTATTTCCTAGATTAAATCTCAAACTATTATGAGATATTTTATAATCCTTTTTGTATAAATACTTCACATTTTGAAGTATGTAGGGTGGATTCAAAGACATTTTATAGACTTGTTCTTTCAAACTCAAATTTCTATTGTATCAAAGATTGGATTAGCTTGTTGGACCAATGAATAAAGATCAAATATTTTGCAGGATTCCTGTGTAAAGCGAATATCAAATAAGTATTATTTCTTGTGTAATGTTGTGTTTACTTATGTTTTCCATAAATCATTATCTATCTCTTAAATTCTAAAAGTTATAACAGGGAATGTTATTTCAAAAATTTCTTTAATTCACTCTGTCTTGACTATTACACTTTATCAATGTTTTCTCCAAATACTAAAGTCAAGAAATTCTTCACTACTCCTTAGTTTAGGTAACCTTATCTGATCTATAGCAAAGGACTCTTCATTTCCCTTTGCTCATGATTACCCCATGTTCCTCATTATGATCCTATTCTAAGGATTATTAAGTTCCCTTTCACCCTGGTTAGAATCATCTCCATCCATTTGGCCTAAAAATTTTCCTTTGCTTTGCTAGCTTGCCTTGTAGATATTCCCTTTAAAGATCTGGTCCAGTCCTGCTATCCTTTAATTGACTCCATAGCCCAATGGCTTGAAAACCTTGCTCTATCCATATGTTCCAATAATTCCACCACCCAACCTCAATTTCAAAATCAAAACCTCACAGAACTTTAATAACTAGTCTAAGATCCCATAAAAACAAAGTTAAATTATAAAGGGAGAGCCCTCTCTGAGTATAGGTTGGCTAGAAACCATACTTAAAAGATTCGTTTGTGGTTACCTCAGATTATGCCTTCTTCCTATAACTTCAAAGGAAATTCTAAGTGATAATATAGTGGCGACTCCACTGGGGACTCAAATCCTCAGTTTTAATAAACCTTTAAGAAAAGTTTAAATATTTATTTCATGCTTCTTGAAGGATTTAGTTGAAGTTATTCATGAAATTTTACAAAAAGAAAGTAATTAGAAAATCTTGAAAATATAGATTCAAGGAGTACTCACTACACTAGGGCCAATCCAGATTCAAGTCTTGCCCCTGTAGTGGATAATCCTAACCTGATTTCGAGAAGATCCAAAAAACCAGAAAGTTTAGTTAGTCCCACACCTTCAATAAAATCAAATTCATTCCCTGATGAGTGGTTGTTTTTAGAATACCTCCCTTTCAATGTTCCATTTGAACTTTCCCTATTTAGAAGTAGGTTTGAAAGTGCACTTGATGACATAGTTCTAGATCCAAAGTTTATTGCAGACCTTGATATTCAAAATGCAAACCAATAAATTGATGACTATATTCTGAATTCCCCTCAATCATCCCTCACCACTGTTAGGATCCCCGAGCTTTCTGAACCAGTGTCCAATACCCTTAGTTCACCATTATTCTCTTCCACCTCTAAAGTTAATTCCTCACCTCCATTTATACCCTTGCTTCCTCACCAACCTACCATTTCTCATCAATCACCTACTACTCCAAGTTCTCCATCAACCCTTGGTACCTCACCCCCACATCCTAGCCCGGCCCAAGTTAGAGCCATGGCAAATAGATATGCCCCCCTTGGGTTACATGCCCCACTTGGTGCCATGCCACAAGACTACCAAAGAAAGATTGTCTAGTTTGATGGCATGGGACCTTACATAGGACAACATCATTTAAACAAAATGACAGACTATTTTGATTTGCATGAGATTGATATTGCAGATGTATAAATGAGACTTTTTTCTCAGACTCTTGTTGGTTAAGTTAGGAAATGGTTAAGAGCTTTGCCTGCAAATAGCATAGATAGTTTAGGTGTATTTTATCAAAAAAAATTAAATAGATGGAAAAATAAAAAGAACCCTCTTCAGATCCTTTCAGAGTATGAAAACATTAGAAGAGGAGCAAATGAAACAGTTCATGATTACTGCACAAGATTTAACAATATATGCAATGCAATACCTATTAATCTTAGACCCCTTATTGACTTAGCTTTGATTAAGTTTCCTGATGGATTTGACTCAACTTAGAGAAAGAGATCCCCCCACTTTAGAAGACATGCAAAGTGTAGCAATTAGTGTAGAGTCCAACTTGTTAGCAAAAAGAGCCAAAGTTAAGAACGAAAGAAGAGGGCCTTCAAAAGATGAAGCCTCACCCTCAGACCTTAAGATAGATGTTCTGGCCAAGAACATGGAAAAACTTATGGATAGGATGGAAAATATGGAAAGAAAACTTCAATGGGATAATCAACAGACACCTCTTGTTAGAAATCCAAACATTAGAAAAAACCAAAATCAAAACACTGGAAAGAATGGACCTGATCAGAATATTAGGCCTCTCTTTCAAGAAAAATATGTCGAAACCTCTCGTTCAGATGACCCTGAACAAGACACCCAGATTACCTTGATGGGATTGGACAATGAGGATACAGTCTTGTTAACTCAAGATGAGTAGGAACTGCATATGTTGCAGCACTTGCATATCCAGACCGGAGAATCATTTGACTATAAACAAGGGTATGATTCTGCCATCTTTGAAGTACACAAACAATACAATTTAAGGAGTAAAAATAACTTTGATACTCCTAACGAAACCAGGAAGACAATTCCTAGTCAACCAAATAATATCAAAACACCTCCAGTTTCCAAAACTCTCTAATCCTTTCTAGAACAAACTAGAACCCTCCTAGCCCCACCATTGAAGATATAAACCCTAATCAATGCTCTAATGATCAACCATCCACTTCAATCCCCTCCAAGGAAACTGTGTATAAAACTCCAATCAAAATATTAGAAAATCACCATAAAAAGATCCCAAGTGTAGTAAATGAAGATCATCCTACTCAAATTCCTGTTGTGAAAATCTCAAACCGCCAAATAGAAAAATCCCCTCTGCCTTTCAATCTGGGAGCAGAAGTAGCTAAACTAAAAATTCCAATTCCTTTGACAGAAATGGTTAAGTGTGAAACCTAGAAGTCTCAAATACACCAAACTTTAAACATTAGTGAAAATGGAGACGCTGTCAACATGTTTGATGATAAGCCTAAACTTATTTTTAGTCCTGACGTTAACGATAAACCCCAAGAAGGAGAAGTACCACCCTTCTACATAAACCTTAGCATTCATGATAAAGTCTTACACAATGCAATGCTTGACTCTGGTGCCTCACACAATTTAATGCCCAAATATGTTATGGAAAAATTAAAATTAGATATTACAAGGCCCTACACGGACTTGTTTTCTTTTGACTCAAGTCAAGTGAAATGTCTAGGATTAATCAAAGACCTTTGTGTCACCTTAGTACAATACCCTGCTAAAAGAATTCTCATGGACATAGTAGTCACTGGCATCCCACCAAAATATGGCATGCTATTGTCTAGGTCTTGGGGAGAAAACTCCAAGGTTCTCTACATCTTGACATGTCATATGCCACAATTTTTGTGTTTGGACAACCGAAAAAACTGTATAGAGAGACATTAATGAAGTATGTTGTGAGTAGCCATGATAGACCTCAAAAGTTTCCTATTTACTCCATGCATTCTGATATTGATTCTTTTATTTTATACAATGTTGAACAAACTCCACAACAAATTACTTCAAACAGTATTATAACAAAACCAAAAGAAATTGCAGTTATAAATGAAGATCAAACTGTCCAAATTCAAGAGCTTTCTAATAAACAAAATGATCAGAAGACAGCCAACAATTTGTTCCACCAAATAGTGAAAATTATGAAAATGAAATTTTATGGCATCTGGAATTTGACGGGTAAGTGAATAAGTTAGGAGCAGGAGTAGGAGTATGGATTTATAATTTGGAGAATGATCATTCAGGGGGCCATGTCTACAGACTGAATTTCAAATGCACCAACAACATGGCTGAGTATGAAGCCCTAATATTAGGTCTTAAACTGGTTAGGAATTTAGGAGCCAAAAGAGTCTTTGTCATGGGAGACTCTAAGTTGGTTATTAAACAAATTAATGTTGTGTATATGACCAAAGATCCTAGATTAAGTTTTTATAGAGGAACAATTATAGAAATAATGAACACTTTCTTAGAAACTAAGCTTGCAGTCATTCCAAGAAAACATAATATGCAGGCTCATAGTTTATCAATGTTTGCCAGCACTTGTAAGTTACCATTTCAACCTAATCATCAATACACTGCTGAGGTCAGGCACAAACCTGCTATCCCAGATAACTTGAAAAACTGGCAAGTATTTGCAAATGATAAACAGATAAATAATTTCTTAACCTTAGAAGAAGAATTTGTAAATAGCAATATAGATACTGAATTTACAATAGTCTTAGATTGTGAGAATGAAATATAATTTAATGAAATAGAATGTGAAAATATAGATAGATTCCATCCCACTAAATTCACAAAATCATATGTATAAAACCTAAAAGAAATAGAGATTGATGAAACAATTGATGAATACACTGAAGTCATCAATCTTAAAGACAACTTTCTGCCCAAAGGATTAACCCCTTTCGAAGATCTGTTTGATTCAAACAACGTCCCTAGAAAGCCAAAAATGGAACCCTTAAAATCTGATATAGAGGAGTGTAACATAGGCACCAAGGAAAATACAAAATTTGTCAAGCTTTCACAGTCGTTATATCCAACTGAGAAAGGGAGATACAGTGAGTTACTAAAAGAATTCCAAGATGTATTTTCTTGGAGTTATGAGGACCTCAAGTCCTATGACACTAGCATAATACAACACACAATCCCTATAAAACAAGACTAGAAACCTTTCAGACAAAAGCTGAGAAGGATCAATCCCATTTTAATACCTTCTACTGAAAAGGAAATCTAAAGAATGTATGAAGCCAAGATAATTGCACCAATCAGATTTTCACATTTGGTTTCGAAGTTGGTTCCTACAAGAAAGAAAATTAGAGAGATCAGGCTTTGTGTTGATCTCATAAATCTTAATAAAGTTTCACTCAAAGACAATTACCCTCTCCCTAAAATGGATCACATCTTACAAGGGGTAGTAGGGTCAACCAGAATCTCATTATTGGATGGGTTCTCTAGTTACAATTAGATCTTAGTCCACCCAAATGACCAAGCCAAAACGGCCTTCACCACTCCTTGGGGAACTTTCATGTATGTGAAGATGCCTTTTGGATTAAAGAATGCAGGAGCTACTTTTCAAAGAGCTATGGACATAGCTTTTGCTAAGGAGATTTATGACTTCCTAGTAATATTCCTAGATGACATCACTATATTATGAAAATCTAATAATCAACACTTAGATCATCTAAGGAAGGTTTTCATTAAATGCAGGAAGTATGGAATTTCTCTGAACCCAAAGAAATCTTTGTTTGGGTTAGAAGAGGGAAAGCTATTAGGTCATATAATCTCAAAGGATGGTATTTGAATAGATCCTGCAATAATTAAAGCCATCTTACAGATACAACATCCTAGGAACATCATAAAATTACAAGCATTTTTAGGAAAAATTAACTTTCTTAGGAGATTTATTTCTAATGTAACATAATTAATTAGATCATTAACAACATGTTGAAAAAAGATTCGACCATAAAATGGACTGTTGAAGCCAAGCAATATTTTGAAGATATCAAGCTAGCTTTGACTAAAACACCAGTTCTGATTAGTCCAAAATTTGATAGAGAATTCATTTTATTTTCCTTTGCTTCAGAACATACAATTATTGTAGTTTTACTGCAGAAGAATGATCAGGGCTATGAACAACCAATTTCCTTTTCTAGCAATGCCCTGAGAGATGCCCCTTTAAAATACAGCATAACGAAAAAAAAAAAAAAAAGGTAGTCAAAGCAATTAAAGATTTCAGGGTTTACATCTTATATTCCCATACAATGGCCTATGTCCCTAACTCAAGGACATCCTCACTCAGGAAGGTCCCCAGATGGAAAGAGAGGGAAGTGGATAGCTACCATTTTGGAATATGACTTGCAAATCAAACCAACAAAGTTAATCAAAGGCCAAGGTTTAGCCAAGCTCATGGATGAATCGAACTGTCAGGGCCTAGACATAGATTTTATTGTAGAAATGGATAATGAAGAATAGATGGTGACTCCACCAACCACCCAACCCTTTACTGAATCACCATGGTATGCTGATATCATATATGTTTTACTGAATCTACAAGCTCCTCTTGAATTATCTAGGACCAAAAGTAGGTTTTTAAAAATGAAATATTTAAAGTTTTGCATCATAGATAATGCTTTATTTTGGAGGAATCATAACTTAGGTATCCTTGTTAATTGTTTATTGAAAGAAGAGGTTGACACAATGTTACAAGAGTTTCATGTAGGTGACTGTGGAGGACATCTTTATTGGAAAACCGCAACCAAAAAAATCCTCAAAGCCAGTGTCTATTGGCCCACTTTATTTTTTGATGTAAAGAAATATGTTACCTCATGCCATAAATGTCAAATCTTTGAAGGAAGGAAAAGGCTTTTACCTTTACCTTTAAAACCAATCTCTGCTGAAGCACCTTTTCAACAATGGGGTTTAGACTTCATTGGTGAAATCCATCCACCTTCCTCTGCCCAACACAAATGGATCATAACTATCACAGATTATTTTACTAAATGGATAGAGGCCATACCTTCAAGGCAAGCCACTGACACAGTTATCATAACCTTCCTTGAGGCCAACATCCTATCCAGATTTGGATTCCCAACCAAAATCATCACTGACAATGCAACAGCTTTCAAATCCAGGAAAATGATTGATTTCTGTAATAAATATCACATAATCGTAGGCCATTCTACAACTTATTACCCTCAAGGAAATGGACTAGCAGAGTCCTCAAACAAAAGTCTGGTTAATATCATTAAAAAATTGCTATAGGATAACAAGAAGACATGGAATAAAAAGCTAGTAAATGCCTTGTGGATAGTCAGGTTAACCACAAAGAAATCAATTGGCACATCTCCCTACCAGTTAGTGTATGGAATGGAAGCCGTCTTTCCTTCCACTTTGGGAACACCAGCAATGAAGCTGCTCCAGGAGTTGCAGGTTGAACCAAATGACATCCAAAGAATAATCAACCAGAAAATTCACTTACAACAAACCAGGGAAAAAGTGTACATCAGATCTCAGGCTATGCAAGAAAGGATCAAGAATATTTTTGACAAAAAAACCAAGGTTGATAATTTCTACCTTGGGGACAAAGTGTTGAAATGGGACTCAAGGAGGGAAGATAAAGGTAAACATGGGAAGTTTGGCTTCCTATGGAAAGGCTCGTATATCATTTATGCTTTCAGAGGTAATAATGCTTTCTTCCTAAGGGAAATGGATGGCACAAAAGCAGAAGGTGGACCAGTAAATGGTTGAATGCTTAAGCACTATAATGAACCTAGTTACTAATTCCAATTAGCACTTGTACGTACTTTACTTTTCAAATGTCTAGAGTTGATTGGATGGTGAATTTTTGAAGTTGAAGCCTAGAGAGAAGGCCCTAAGCTTTACAGATTTTACTATCATAAATAGTAATAATGTAGAATCATGAAGGAAAATGTTGCAGAGAAAGATCACAGTAATTCAGAAGGACACTGATGTACAAAGTTCTTGACATTTCACTAGGAAATTCCATCCCCGAGTGGAGCCACTGTTAGGTTCCTATACCAATAGGAGTCATAATTTTTAATGACTGAGATTGAAACTTGTAATATTGTACATACTTTTTCTTGTGCAAATGTTTTCCATATTCAAAAAATCAAAAAATGTAAAGAGGGTATGTCCTGAAATAATAATCAAAGGACAAAAAACAATAGAAAAGGTCAAAAAAGATTAAAAAAAATATGAACCCAAAGAAAAAGGAAAAGACCATGAAAGTGAGCAAGTCAAAATGCCACTCCTAGTTACTTTATGTTCAATAATGATTGTGTGTAGTTTGTTGCTTATGCCACAATCCATGATAGTCAAAATGTTTAAACTTGGCTATTTCATGTTTTCAATTTCATGTCTATAGATAAAGAATTAAAATCTGACCACACAGTGTAAATTTGACAGATAATAATATTAGGTATAGTGAATAAAAGGAGCTCAAGTGATTAATCTGAGCCCTTGGATGTAATAAGGTTAGACTTAGCTAGATTTTTATTGTAAAGAAAAGAAAAATGTTGATAAGGGTTTGCTAGCTTAAATGCACCCTAATAAAGAGAAGTAAAAATGGTAGGATGAGTAGATGGGTAAGTAGAAGAAAGGTTGCAGAAGTTGTGATGATTATTAGATAAGAAGCATATTTATCATTCTCATCATGAAAGTTCCAAATGTGAATGAGAAAAGTTTACAAAGTCAATTAATTAACTTCCCCCATTCATTTTACCCCTTAAATTTACTAATTTCCCATAAACAAAGTTCAAAGTACCAAACCTCTAAAGTCAAAGAGGCTCAGAGCATTTCTTTGACTTTTGGAGGGACCAAACCCTCAGCTCAATGAGTAAAAGGCAATAAGTACTAAAATCTCTTCATAAAAATCATTCTCCCCCTTCAATTCATTCATCCCCCTTCATTTCCCTAAAAAGCCCCTTTTTCTAAGGATTAAATACTATTTTCCTAGGAAAAGTAATCACACCCATGAAAAAAACCCTTTTCCCACAAATCCACAAAATTAATTTAGCCTAAGTTATAATGCATGTATGCGAAAAGTAAACAAAATGCAAAAAAAGTCCATATTAATTTTTAACTTTTATATATATTAATTCCCAATGAAAACCCTTTCCCATATGTTTATATTAAAATCCCTTATTTTAATATCCCTAGACATAGTTTAAAATACAAACTATGCTTTACCCAAACCCTAGCAAAGTCTATTTAATTAATCGATCCATGATTAATTAAGTAAATCCTTCCAGTAATGATCCCGATGCCATAACCGTCCCTTAATCCTTCATTTAATTGAAAACCGTCGTGCTTAAATCACTAGATGGGCCCTTCCATTAGCCTCCGTGCAACTCCCACGCCCGATCACCATGCGATCACCTCCCATCACATCCAACGGCTATTACCCATATCACGCGGGCCCGATGTCCAAACGTTACCTGCTCGATAAAGCTATTTTCTGTCAGGTCGTCGATGCTACGTGTCAATCAGTGTATGGAATCGGATGGCCTCCCCCCAATACCATTCAGCACCCCAAATTGGTGCGATGGAAACCACTTACCACCCACCCTCTACACAAAAAACCGTCACTATTGACCCCGCTAATGCCAAAAAAACCACTGTTCACCTCACCTGCCAAAAAGTTGACTTTGCGCATAAAACCAAAAGCCCCAAATCATTTGTTTTACCATTATTTTCAAACTGCAAGCTTCCATGCACTCACCTGCGAATGTCGAAGCTACCATCTACATCCAATTGCCACCTTAAAGACGCCACAAAGCACCCAGTTCGCTTCCCAGCATGCAGTTAGCTTTTTCGATCATTTACAGTTGCCAATTTCCTGATTCAGAACTTGTTCTCCTCAATTCCAGGTATTTAAGCCATAATTCACTGGAAAACCCTGTCAATTTCAAAACCAGACACTAAGTTTTCTTAATTATAGTAAAAAATTAATTAAAGAAACTCAAGTAACTTAAACCTACTCTACATAAAACCACCATTGTGCTAAAAACTCTGTAAATCACCTCCATTCTCAAATCCACAAGAACTGAGGATGGCTACCCCAATTGCCATGGACATTAGACCAATTTCCACTCCTCATCTGGACCTAGACCACCTCCCCCTGGCAGATAAGGACTTTCAAATAAAAGACACCTCTGTTACAGAATCCCCACTCAAACTATACTGTCGGTATAGAGACCAATACTTGAACCATGCTGACAAAATTGGACTTTGGGAATCCAATTTGCCCAAGTACCAATTCCCTGAAGTCCACATTTTCCCTGAAATTGTCCATTACTGTCATGCAAACTATATCCCCAGTCAAAGAGCAGTGATGTCCCCTAACCAAACCATAATTTTCACCATCACTGCTAAAACTATCAATGAGATGCTGCAATTTCAACCGAGACAAAACCTAACCCCTTTGTCAATTGAGACCTATTAGAAAAATTCCCCAAGCTTACCACTGCCAAACTTGCAGAAATATTCCAAGCCTTTGTCATAAAGGAGAAACATATCCCAACAGATCCTCCCCCATATGTGGCTACCATATTTTCCTCATTTGGGTAGGACATTGTAGCAATGATATCTAGAGTCCTAGGTTATACTACCAGTGAATTCATTGATGAAATAATCCTATCTTTCATGTCCATCTATACTCCAGGACAACCCCCTGCTGTTATCTATGATTTTTCCAATTTTATAGCCAATAGGATGCATGAGCAATTCCTTAGAATGAGTAGTGAGTGAGTCTTCAAATACTCCTCTATTTTATACCACCTATTCCTATATTTCCAAGCAAAAAATTTCCTATTCACTCTCTAGAAGTCGGATACAAAAGGCAACCTTAGATCAGTAATCTTCTAGACTCCATTAATACACAGATATGAGTCCCCATACTCATATTCTAACTTCATTGACCTATTTGTGTATCCAGTTGTGACAATGTTGATAGGAAGTCCTCCTCCAAAAATAAGTGCAGACATACAAAGAATCTTGCAAGTATCCAAACAGTCCAAAGTAGGGGATTGATACTTGTACCAAAACGATACATAAATCAGGATCTATGGTTTCTTGCTAGCACCATACAAGCTCCCTAAATACCTCCCAATGAGGTTATTTGCTTTGGAATATTACAGACAGATTATGAGCGTTGATGAAACAAATTTTGTGAATGCTAAGAAAAAGGTCCACTTCAAGATAAAAGATCAATTAGGCCCCTTTATATGCAAATCAAGGGAAGTAGGTCATGAATCTGATATAATATTACAAAGTATGAAGTTCCAAAGAAGCTTTGTCTGGAGATATGATCCCTTAGAGTTTATTACTAAAAAGAGACAAAATGTCAAGTTGGGACCTTTTATCCATCACCTCATTCCTGAAATTGAAGCCTTTGCAAACCAATCAGAGTGGGTAGAAGGCACTTTAGTAGACCAGGAAATCACCAAAGTAGATGTTGAAAATGCACTCATAGACCTGGAAAAACAGATTGATGAAAGTTATTTCCTGTAGGTGCTAGGAGATTCATAGGTGCCAGGAGACTCACAAGTGTAAGAAGCTTCACAGGTGCAATAAGAATTAGAGGTATCAGACCTATCAGAGGTGCTAGAAAAAACTATGGTACCAAAGGCCACTATGATTACCTCACCAGTCCTACAGACTCCTCTAAATGAGGAGAAAAACCTAAAACGAAACATGGAAGGGGCCACTACTTGACAAGCCTATGCAAAAACAAGCCAGGCTAAAAGACAAAGAGTCAACCTGTCTCTGAATAGGAATTTATAGAAGAAATAGCTAAAGTTACAGGCTTGGAAAGAGATATGAGCAAGCATGCCACCCCATCGGGAAGCATGTAGGAACCATCAACTTCAAGAACTCAAATGCTGGTTAGGCAGCAAAGTGTTAAGGTGTCCTCCTTTAAAATTCCAGCAGAAGAAGACGAAGACATCAAAGAAAGGTATAAGGAGATCAAGGCTAGGAATGAGAGGCTAAATGCCCAAACCCATGCATAGTATTTAAATATGGCCCCTACAAATCAAACTAGGCTCATGTCAACTTTTGATGTCAAGGAGGAAAAAATGCAAATGACATTCATTAAACCAACTACTCAGTAGCTAAGGACAACAACAAACTTGAAAAAAATATATTTCGAAGTACTGGCAAAGGACTTTCATCCTATTGACCAGATTGAGTTGCACAAATAGACAGGGGAGATGATATACTGCACCTTGATAGGGAAAGCCATTGTTGAACACCAACTACAGAACTCCTTGAATAATGTATTAGCATAGTTCCAAATGGAGAAGGCCTCTTCACAGGCCAAAGATACCAAAATCAAGGCCTTGGAGGACTTAGTCATAGAGTTGGGACACAATCCCAAAGATGTAAACGCCACAAAAAAATTAATAAAGAAGAAGAATGATGATATAGTTGCACTACAGAAGTGGCTCAAATATCTTCAACTGCATCATCCACAAACCATGGAGGTCCTAGAAACCCAAAAAGGACATGAAGAGCTTATGGACCTAGTCCTAAAGCTAAATGACAAGCTCAAGGAAACAGAAAAAGAATTGGACATTTTGATTCAGTCCAAACAGAGTGACCTGGAAACCACTTCCACGACTGCCATTCCCATAGTGTCAACAATAGTTCCTTCTACAATGGAAGAATCATTGGCACCTACAGCTCCACCAGCCACAGCACTACCAATCACTACTGAAACTACTAAAGTAGCAGGAACATCAACTGAAAAGACAACAGAATTGGTAAAAGCCATGGAGGAGATGTTCATCCAGGAAATAGAGCTCAGGAAGTTAAAAGAGAAAGTGGCAAGTTTAGAGACTAACTTTAAACTTGCCCAAATTCAACAAAGGGAAGAAACATAGAAGGCCAAAAGGATGGATGATAAAATCAAAGTCCTAGAAAAAGATTTGACACTGCAGAAACAACTAGGGAAGATTAAGGAGATGCTCTAGGCAAATATCATTGACTCTGTCAATGATATTTGGCCATCAATACAAGTAATATTTGAGTAGACAGAACTAGTGAAAGTAGTTAATGAAGCTATTGCAAAGGTAAAAGAAGAACTGGGAGACAAACCTGAGGATGCAAATAGACTCATTCACTTTTTGAATAGTAAGAACAGGTATCAGCTCCATGAACTTGACATAGAGGATAGAACTAAAACCATCCTAGAAATTAAAAAGATTCTTTCCAAAAGAAACCTCATGCTTAACCTAAAAGAGAAGTGCCACACCATGCAGGCAGCCATTGACAAGTTCATGGCTAAGTTTCAAATTTTGAGGGAGAAAGGCCTTCCAAGTCCAATGGTTATCAATGATAAACTTATGACCCAACTGGATTATGTTGATAGGTTTAGAAGATTGGCAAAGGAACATGCAAGCACATCAGCTATCAAAGCCTTGCCAACAAGTAAAGTACTGTATGATACATTGGAGAACCTGTTTTTCCTAGAACATGAGGTGAAACATCTATTTCTTACCAAGCCCAATTTTGCAAGGTACACAGAGGCAGATGAAATTTACAGGAGAATGTTAAAAGTAAAATTACCTGAGGTAGAATGGTGGGAGAAAATGACAGATTTACTATAAAAAAATTTACATAAGAAAGTTACCATAGGTAGGTCTGAAAGCAGCCAGACAAAATAGGTAAAAGGTAGATCAACAGTGTCAAAGAGTAACAGAGTCAAAGAGTATTAGTGAAATATCAAAGGAAAAAAGGTTCGAGTGTAGGAACACCACTATTACTAACCAGCCTAAAAGGCTCATAACTCAACAGAAACAACTAACAACACCACAATAAAAGGGACAACATGATGCAGTTTTCCATCTATGTGGTAGGTCAACATGGTCAAAGAGTAACAAAGTCAACGAGTATCAGTAAAATATCAAAGGAAAGAAGGTTCTAGTGTAGAAACACCACTATTACCAGCCAGCCTAAAAGGCTCATAACTCAGTAGAAACAACCAACAACACCACAATAAAAGGGACAACATGATGTATTTTTCCATCTATCTCTATCTTCATGCTTGAAGATATTTGTTATTTCCTAATTAAATCTCAAACTATTATGATATATTTTGTAATCTTTTTGTATAAATACTTCACATTTTGAAGTATGTAGGGTGGATTCAAAGACATTCTATAGAATTCTTCTTTCAAACTCAAATTTCTATTGTATCAAAGACTACATTGGCTTGCTAGACCAATGAATAAAGATTAGATATTTTGCAGGATTCCTGTGTAAAGCGAATATCAAATAAGTATTCTTTCTTGTGTAATGTTGTGTTTACTGATGTTTTCCATAAATATTTATGTATCTCTTAAATTCTAAAAGTTATAACATGGAATGATATTTCAGAAATTGCTTTAATGCACTCTGTCTTGACTGTTACACTTTATCAATGTTTTCTCCAGATACTTAAGTCAAGGAATTCTTCACTACTCCTTAGTCTAGGTAACCTTCTCTGATCTATAGCAAAGAATTCTTCATTGCCCTTTGCTTATGATTACCCCCTGTTCCTCATTTTGATCCCGGTCTAAGGATTCTTAAGTGCCCTTTCACCCTGGTTAGAATCATCTCCATCCATCTGGCCTAAAGATTTGCCTTTTGCTTTGCTAGCTTGCCCTATAGACATTCCCTTTAAAGATCTGGTCTAGTCATGCTATCCTTTAGTTGACTCCATAGCCCAATGGCTTGAAAACCTTGCTCTATCCATCTGTTCCAAGAATTCCACCACCCAACCTCAATTTCAAAATCAAAACCTCACAGAACTTTAATAACTAGCCTAAGATCCCATAAAAACAAAGTTAAATTATAAAGAGAGAGCCCTCTCTAAGTATAGGTTGGCTAGAACCCATACTTAAAAGATTGGTTTGTGGTTACCTCGGATTATGCCTTCTTCCTATAAGTTCAAAGGAAATTCTGAGTGATAACAGCTCCTTCCCTGGTTTTGACATAAACCTACTCAATACTCTCAATGCATGTGCAATGTATGGTTTAGTACAGACCATCGAATACATCAGAATACCGACTGCACTTGCATATGGAACCTGGGACATGTCATCTTCCTCTTCTTGTGTCTTGGGACACTATAAAACATATAACTTTACACCTATAGGAATAGGAACCTTCACCAGTTTGCTATCTTGTATATTAAAATTTACAATATTGTCTCGACATACTTCCTCTGGTTTAACCAGAGCTTCCTCTTTGCCCAATCTCTTTTAATTTCCATGCCCAAAATATAGTTTGCAACACCAAGATCTTTCATGTCGAATTTGGAGGACAATTGGGTCTTCAAATCCTGGATAATTTCTTTTTCATTTCCAACTAGCAACATGTCATCTACATACAAGACCAGATAAATAACTAGGTCACCAATTAATTTAAAATACACACAGTGATCTGCCTTGCTTTTGGTGAAGCCAAGTCCCCGTATAAATGTATCAAATTTCTGATACCACATCCTTGGTGACTATTTTAACCCATATAGAGACTTCTTTAACTTGCATACCATTTCTTTCTTTCCCTTCAGCGCAAAGACTTCAAGTTGCTTTATGTAGATCTCCTCTTCCATATCCCCACAAAGAAATGTTGTCTTCACATCCATCTATTCTACCTCAAAATCAAAAGCGGTAGCAACAGATAAAAGTAATCTAATAGAAGCTACCTTGGCAACAGGAGAAAAATATCACCAAAATTGATTCCTTGTACCTGGGAATAACATTTTGCTACCAACTGAGCTTTGTATTTCTCCACCTTTCCTTCTGCATTTGTCTTCTTCTTGAACACCCATTTGCTGCCAATGGGTTTCCCTCTAGCCGGAAACTCCACTAGATCCCAAGCCTCTTTTTTGTGCAAAGATGCCATTTCGTCAACCATGGCCTCTTTCCAAAGTTTTCCATCCTCTGAATCTACTGCTTCCTTCATGGTTCTGGGATAATCATCAGTAATAGATAAAGAAAAATTTGAATAGAAAGTAGACGGACTATACCTTTTTGGCTGCCTTCTTTCTCGAACTAATATTCTCACACCCAGAGTTTGTGGCTCTTCATCTTCTGATTCCTCTTCTGCTGTAGAGTCCAGTTCTTCCTCCTTAAGCTCAAACTCTATCTTCTCAGGTTCCTTTGGTTGGACTTCATGTTTAATAACATCTTTCACCTCTCTAAAAACCACATCTTGGCTATACACAACCTTCCTTGTTACTAGGTTCCAAAGCTTATAACCATTTAAACCATCCTTATACCCAATAAAGATGCACTTTTCAAATTTACTATCCAACTTGGTTATTTTCTCCATTGGAACATGTACATATGGATCACATCCAAATACCCTCAGATGTGAAAGAGAGGGTTTCTAACCAATCCATACTTCTTGTCAAGTTTTATCCTCGAATATTAATGAAGGTGATATGTTGACTAGGTAACATGCTGTTTCCACTGCCTCTACCTAGAATTCTTGTCCTAACCCGACACCACTCATCATGCTTCTTGCCCTTTCCATCAACGTCTTGTTCATTCTTTCTGTGACTCCATTTTCTTCAGGTGTATATGGAGTAGTCTTTTGCCATGATATACCACACTTTTTACAAAATTCTTCAAATTCCTTTTTGCAAAACTCTCCACCGTTATCTGACCTCAGCACCTTTACCTTCTTCTCTCTGTGGTTTTCCACTAGGGCCTTAAATTCTTTAAACCTGTTGAAGATTTCAGATTTCTTCTTAAGGAAATATATCCATGTTTTCCTTGAGAAGTGATCTATAAATGATACATAGTACATAGACTTACCCAGTGATGGAACCTTCATAGGTCCAAACACATCACTATGCACAAGCTCTAATATATGTTTCGCCCTCTTACCACCAGAGGGGAAACTCACCAAAATCTACTTCCCATATACACAATTTTTACAGAAATCAAAATCCAGAGAGATATTTTTCATACCTTCTACCATACCTTTACCATGAAGTATTTGAAGGCCCTTCTCCAATATGTCCAAGCCTTTGATGCCACAACATGGTATTCTCTCCAGAGACCACTAGATTTTCTGCTCGACTTTTAGGAACCACAGAACTATTGCACCCATCAATAACAGTGCTACCTTGTAGCTTGTACAGAGTTCCAATCCAAACTCCCCGCATCAATACCAGTGATCCCCAAACCACCTTGCAGGTATCTTTCTTGAACACTGTTTTTACACATGCATAATCTAGCTTGCTTACATAAATCAGATTTCTGGCCAATGCAAGAATATGCAGAACACTTGGAATTGTTCTAACCCTTCCACCTTGCAACTTCAACTTTACTTTTCTGCGATCAATGATTCTAGCCTTCCTATCATCCCCTATGAAGACATCACCACCATCGTATTTCTCATACTCGCAGAACCACTCTCTATGGGGAGTGAAGTGAAAGGATACGCCTGAGTCAATCAACCATGCCTCATGATCTACATGTGTAGTTGAAGAAGCCAAGTACACATCCCCACCATCTGAGGTGGTTTTCACCTCTGTAGAAGGAGAATCATTAGATCCGTTTCCTTTGTCAATAGATTTAGATTTACAGTCTCTTTTGTAGTGCCCTTCCTTTCCACATTTCTAGCAAACCACCTTTACAGGTTTTCCTGAAGATTTAGATCTCCCTCTAGATTTAGATCTCCCACTCAATGACATATTTTTGTTTCTATTCTGGGACCATCCTCGTACAAAAAAGGCATCACATTCTAGCTCTCCATATTTTTCCATCTCATCTCCTCCGTTAGCAAGGATGAAACTATTTTATAAAACTGCAAGGCAGTTGCATTGCTATCTATTGCAATAACCAGACTATCCCATGAATCTAGTAGAGAACACAACAAACTGATGCACATATCTTCATCTGAAATTTTAATATCAATAGATAATAACTAACTTACCACAATATTAAATGCATTTAGATGCTCTGCCATCAAATCTCCATCTTTCATCCTCAGGTTATACAACTTTTTTCGTAGGAACAGTTTATTCACTAGAAAATTAGATTGGTACAAAGTCCCTGACTTGTCCCACAAAGCCTTAGCTATAGCTTCCCCTGATACATTTAGCAATACTGAATCTGAGACACACAAACGTATTGTGCTCTTTTCCTTCCGATCTAACTTCTTCCATTCTTCATCAGACACTCCCATTGGTTTAGTACCTAGATCTACCGTGATCCACTGATCTTTATTCACCAACAGATCCTCCATATTGAGTTTCCATAACTCAAAAATTTGACCATTAAATTTCTCGATCTCTATCTTTCCACTGCTCGCCATCTTCTTTCACCACCAGAAAGATCTCCCACTAAACAGGGTCTACCATAGGCTCGAGTGAAACCCCTTAGCAACAAAGGCATCCCCTTGAAGCCAAAACAGCTTTGATACCAAATGTAGGTTTTAACCCCATACAGAAATTACCTGCATACAAATTCTAAACACATAAAATAAGAAATGCAAGAGGATAACACATAAAACACATATACATAGATATTTTCCCCTGGATCCTAAAACCGAGACTACTAGCTTGATTTTTCATTATGTTCCTTTCATTGTTACAATACATATTTATACATGCCAAAGCATCTAATACCATGGACCGAAAAACATCGCGTCCAAAAACATGTGCGAAAACCATGCAAAAAACCATAGGTAGGTCCGCCCAACATAATATAGGGTCTAAAAAAAAAATTCTCAGCATCCTACCCTGCACCACGTAAAGGGGGCCTACCAACCCCACAAATAGGGGGGCCTGCCGCCCCCTCTATGACCCCTCATTGCACAATTGGCACAACAAAGGGGGGTCTTTGTGCCCCCTCTAACCCCCCGGTTAACTACGTGGGCTAGTCGTGGAAAGAATATAACACAACCCAACATTGCGCAATGCGCAATCTCAACTGGCAATGGTTGCAGACTTAGTGACTGCATTACACAATTTTCTAGGCCAGCAGTCATTTCCCCTCAGAATTGCGCAATGCAAGCCTGGAGGACAGTCACTAGGAAAAAATGTGCATTCTTGAGAGGAAGATAGAGCCTTCCCTCTCAGGATTGCATAATTCTATCTTGGTGAGGTAGAGTTCGGGCCAAGGCTACCTAGACTCGCCAACGAGAAACTAAAAGAGAATGTGAATGTGAATGCATGGTGATACTGAGTGTAAGCATAAGTGAATGATCATGCATACAAACAGTGAATGAAAGATTCAGAAAATGGAACAACGTGCACATGGGTGAGGCAAGTCGCCGAATCAATGACCGTTTGTGAAAAACAGTTTCATGCATGTGACAGCAGTGAGATGTTAACGAAAACTGAAAGGGTTCTAGTACAAGCTAGTATGTATGAAAACAACAACAATTTCTCACTGAAATCAAGAAGACAACATTCATATGAAGCGAAACACAAAAAGAGCAAAAAATGCAACATAAGACATGAAAAGTGAGCTCACCCCAAAATAGCTAAGCTGAATGTGCCGACGACTCCTAGATGTAATGTGGGATATCAGAGTTGCAAGATTGATGTCAGGAATGAGCTCTGTAGCGTTCGATTGATGAGTTTTGATAAAATCAAGGTTGCGAAATGCATGCCACAAATCTAGGGAAAGTGACACTTGGTGGGAGGTTTCTGAAATGATCCTTGCATGTAACCTCCAACTACTAAAAATAGATCCTGGAAACAAGGGATACCTTTGCATGCTACCTTGGGAGAAGCATCCCATGCATGCAAGTCATTTTTCATTAGTCCCAGAGGGAACTAGTCAACTCAACTGCACATGCAACAGTCTACTCAGCTGGGAGGAAAAAATGCGCATTTCTGGGAGGGGGCTTGTTACAAAGCATTTTGTCAATGACCCTGTACTCCACATTCCATGATCCTGGAGGACCTCTACAGTGAACCTACATGCTTCCCCTTCATGAAGAAACTCCCATTGTGTCCCTCTTCATGAGCAGAACAATTCCCTCTTGCATCATTTCCCAAAAATCTTCTTTTTTTCCCAGTTTACAAGACCGACACTAATGACCCATGTCCTCCTCGCGCTGATATGCAGGGATTAAAACTATCCTTAGTGCTGACCGGAGTGACTGAGCCTTGTTCTAGTCACGCTGATCCTCTTTTGGAAAGTTTTTTAAATAAGGAGTCGAAGCTTCCATCTCTAGAAGCTTTGTAACAGAAGTCTAGTAAATGGTTGGGCCAGATGGAGTCGAGGATGTCAGTTTCGGCTCCTTTCCCCTATTAGGAGGGAACTACCTCAAGAGATAAGACCTTCTCCCATGAGAAGAGGAACCATCGCCCATCCATTCATACTATATAAACCTCCCTTTTTTCCCAAGCACAAGCTAGGGTTAATGTTAGTGTGCTAGTGCTAATTAAATTTGGAGTAATTAGCAAGTTATTCATAGTTGTAGCTCTCTAGTTATGTGAGGGAGAAGTGTGAATTTGGTTTAATGTGAAGACTAAAGGGAAGAGCCTTAAAAATATCATTGTTGAGGCCACCATGGAATTCTAAAAAAAGTGTGTGGAACCTGATTTTGTCGTAGGAGAACAACAACATCAAGGCAACGATTGTAATCTCTTCTTGATTTAATATATATGCAACTATCAATTGATTTCCTACATAATGTGTCATCTCACATGTTTATGGATTAATGCTTCTCGACTTGATAATAGACAAATTGCAATTCAACCTACTTAGCAAGTCAAGAAGCATTAAGCCATAAACATGTGAGATGACACATTATGTAGGAAATCAATCAATATTTGCATATATATTAAATCAAGAAGAGATTACAACCATTGTCTTGACATTGCTATTCTCCTCCGACAAAACCAGGTTCCCACACACTTCCTTTAGCATTCCATGGTGACCTCAACAATGATAGCTTTAAGGCTCTTCCCTTTAGTCTTCACATTAAACCAAATTCACACTTCTCCCTCACACACAACTAGAGAGCTACAATTATGAATAACTTGCTGATTACTCCAAACTTAATTAGCACTAACACACCAACATTAACACTAGCTTGTTCTTGGGAAAAAGGGAGGTTTATATAGCATGAATGGAAAGCAAATCGTTCCTCTTATCATCAGAGAAGGTATTATCTCTTGAGGTATTTCCATCCTAATAGGGGAAAGGAGCCCAAACTAACATCCTCGACTCCATCTGACCCAACTATTTACCAGACTTCCATTACGAAGCTTCCAGATTTGGAAGCTTCGACTGCTTATTTAAAAACCTTTCCAAAAGAGGATTGGCGTGATTGGAACAAGGCTTAGTCGCTCCAGTTGGTGCTAGGGACAGTTTTAATCCCTCCATATCGGTGTGAGGAGGACATGGGTCATTAGCACTAGTCTTGTAAACTGAGAAAAATAGAAGATTTTTTGGAAATGATGCAAAAGGGAATTGTTCTGCTCATGAAGAGGGACACAATGGGAGTTTCTTCATTAAGGGGAAGCATGTAGGGTTCACTGTAGAGGTCCTCCATGATCATGGAATGGGGAGTATAGGGATAGTGACAAAATGTTGTGTAATAGGGTTGGGTTGGTTGCCTAGGAGATTTGCGCAATTTCTGGGTAGAGAAGCTGACTACTGCCCGGGATTACGCAATTCCTGGGCTGAATAGCCCTGCTGGGAAGAATCGTGCAATTTTCTGGATGAAGCCTGATTGGCATAATTGTGCAATTCTGGAGCCCAGCAGGCTCTAGACATAATTGCACAAATTATGGAGGGAAGGCTCGTTTCCCTTCAGATTTGCACAAAGTTTTGAGGGAGCCACTCATCCTGCAGTTGGACCAAGTCCGGTAGAATAGTCTGTGAGGTGAGTGCAACAAGTTCTAATGGATAAGTTGTCTTTCTGCAAGAAAATCACTGAAGCTTGTGTACTTGACGAAGTAAGACATGCTTCTGTGAAAGGTTGGTAGGGAGGCTCCAAAACGAAGCTAAGGAAAAATTTTGGAGGGTGGTTGTAGCTGCTACAACACGTGGTGACACAATGGTAGAACTCCAGCTCTCTAAATGGACCTTTTTCGTGAAAATCAAGTCTAACACCTCTGAAACTATTGTTCAGTTCTTAGCTCATCTTGGTTTCCACACTTGATTGATTGTAAGATGTAGCGACTTCCAAGCTCTTTGTCGATTGACACACATTCCAAGCCAATTCAACACATTTTTTTTGATTGGGGTTGAGGAGTATATTGGTACACAACCAGTATAGTTGTTAGAGTCTTAGTTTCATATATGGTGTTGCTCCGTTGCCAGCAGGCCTAGACAGTACCCTAGCGGAGTCACATACGAACACAAGCATGGCTCCGCTACCAGCGAGCCTGGGAAGTACCCCAATAGAGTTACTTGCATCACCTCTCTATGCAGGAAGCCTTTCTCTTCTTTCGCCCTATTCATTTTTCATTTTTTTCATTTTTCATTTTTCATTTTTTCATTTTTTCATAACTGTGCATAACACTTATTCATTTCAGAGGCGGAAGAGGGATCTTGACTTATTGAGAGTAGAAGAGGTTGTTCTAATAGAGAAGTAGTTTATTATACCTCTGACGTGCCTGTTAAGGTTTTCCCCCTCACCTTACTCTACTTGATTGAGCTGACAAGGGTTAACCCAAAAACAATCAACTAGAGTAGGTGATACTAGTTAGCGCGCAAGCATTGTGTTTTCACCAAGGTTCACTTCAAACAGTGCATATTTTCCATTGACGTATCATGGACTAGAAGTAGCAACTTCTTCATATAGAGGTAGGATGACAGATAACCAAGTAGTGATAGTTGCACAAGGCCTCTTGTACTTTACCCAGCTTGTTTCAAGGGTCATACATAGTTTCATGTGAAACTAACCTATGAACGAAACAACAAAACAAAAAAACAACAAAGGAAAGCAGAAGCATAAGAAAAAAGCGAAAGAAGAGTGAGTAAGAAAACAAGTAAACAAACAAACAAGTAAAGCAAAGTAGAAGAAAAAGTAAATGAAAAATCAAAGTGATTAAGCAAACAAGCAAGCAGACAAACAAACATTCAAAGTAAGAAAGCAAACAACCATGCAAAGCAAGAAAGCAAATAACCATGCAAGCAAGAAAACTAAAAGCAAAGTCTACTCATACTCCTAAGCTAACAGTGCATGGGCCTGATCACGTGAAGTGATACTTCCAATGCAGCCACTGACGCATTGGTTGACCCATGTTGGTGAAGGCATGGTCCGCAACCAACACAGTGGTGCATACCAATAGCTGTGAAAGATACAACAATGAAGACAAACACACTCTGAGCTTACAAGCGTCCACAAAACAAAAATGAGTGAAAGTGCATGACATACAGCCCGTGGACATACCATGATCTTGTGTGACACCACGTGCAGATGTTAAGCATATGTACACTCTTGATTGTGATATGCAAGCATATCTGAGGAAGGTAGACCTCTTACATTGGGAAAGTTTGCTTGCTGAGTAAGATTCCTCTTAATATGCATGAGAAATGGGATCGTGTAGTTCAAGTGGAGGAAGTAAAATCTGAGTGTTAAATTGATCTTCAATGCATATAGATGAGTGATGAGGAGCCTTGAGTGTTTGAACAATTTCCTGATCAGAAGTGAAACCAACCTCAGGTCAGCGAGGTCTTAACATAACCATTAGTTGATGTTGAAGTGCCTCGAAAGTTTATGGGGTTTTGACTTCATTGGCATATGGATCTTTTTAGACCAATGGCTTAAATGGATTAAAAATTAGCGAATCAACATTGTGATCAGATGATGAGGTGAAGAGATCGTGACAACCAAGATCAGAAAACTCAGGATGTTCAACCTTTGTGTTTCCAGAAAGAGCAGATGAAATATCAAGTGGATTTTCAAAGAATGATTTGTCCTCCCCATTGTTGGATGATGGCTTGACATCTGGTGTGTCCTGCGAATGATCAACAATGGGTGCTTTGATGGATGGACATACATATGAAAAATCATGGATGGCAGGATCACCAAGGAGGCCAGGAATAAACAGAGGAGGTATCGACAGACAGGGATGGTCCTCTGCTGCTGATGGATGTTCAAGCTCTCAGTCATGCTCTTCATGAATGTTAATGCATGTTGGTTGTGCAACACCAAATCTGTCGATAGACTGATCCTCGTTCAAAATAGGTGTAGAGTTTGGAATGAACGAAAACAAAACAGTGTCATCTGGAGGATTATTCCAATTTGAAGATGAAGGTTGAGGTACAAAATACATGTAACGAGGTATGAGACTCACAACAAAGTCTGTGAAAAAATTGGAAGGAGTGATGCCGGTAGGATGTGATGGTTGAACAAATGTGTATGCATGCTCTCCCACATCACTCTGCGATGGTGGCACTGTTTGATGAGGCGATGACGGTCAGTCACTTGTGATAGTGACCATGTCTATCTGTGATTGCGCAGCTCCATCACTGAATTATGCCGAGTGGGGTTTGAGCATGAACTTCTTCTTGGGATTGATAGATTGGACAAAGCAGTACTTGAATCTATGCATGAGAAATTGAAATTTCATCTTAATTTTTAGTGCTTCAAACATGAATAGATGGAAGCACTCTGAAAACTCCACAGGTGAGTCATGCGGGGCCTTTCGTTGTTTTCACATTTTTTTATCAAACATTTTAGGATCAAAATTGTGGAAAACAAATTCGATTATATCACTGAACTGCTTGAATGAGTGCACGGAGTTATGAGGTAGTATGCCACACCATTGTGATGGGTGGTCACGAAGTGTGTGTGCGAGGAGTGAATAGACCTATATTTCATTAAAATCTTCCATGGCTTGCATGAGCACATGGAAGTCATATAAGTTCTTAGTCCAAGCTACTTCACCTTCACAATCATATGTGAGTTGTGACAAGTGATCCCATAACTCCCTCTCGATCTGAAATATATGTCCATTGGACAGAAATTTTGGAGGGCAAACTATAAACAACTCTATGATAGATGTGTGAAGATTCAAAAGAGATGATGAGGGCTTAGCTTGTCATTTGGCTCTCCTTCTAGCACCAAAATGTTGACAGTGTTGGACCCACCAACATGTCAGGGGATCTCCCCAGTAAGAAGTCCCAATTTTACCTCAGACTGTTTGGTGTAGGAGTCCCAACAGTGGGTCATACGGAATGCTTTGACTACGATTTAACATAGAGGAAAGTAAGATAACTCTGTTGGTCGCATGGGTCTGATATTTGTAGTGAGCCAAGGAAGGTGTATGAGAGGTTCTAGCACACGAGGGCTGAGATGAGTGTGCCCCTTGGAAACCTGTGATAGCACGGAGTTAAGAAGGGAAAACATGAGCAAAGATGCATCACAACATGGAAGGAAAGTTAGCTAGCAATCCAAAGTGATGGTTAAACCAACAACACATTTCAGAAAGATTTGTACATACATAGACAAATAATTGTACATTCATGTGTAAGAAAACATATACATATATCATTTAGAGTACACCAGATACAATAGAATTCAATAAAACATATGCATGAAACTTGTTGGCTCTTGTTATATTAAGAAGTGTAAGTTCCATTCATACAATACATCCATGTCCAACCACTAGTTCTGACAGCAGAACGTTACAACCACAACCGCCTACTCCTTCGAAGAGATATACTAGCTCTGTGTAGTGGAGAAGCTAAGACTCATTACAATATTGTCCAATCTCTCTCTAAGATAGTCTTATCAGAAGCTTGGCTAACCAAAAGCCTTTACAATAAGTTATGAGGTTCTATTCATAGCAAAGGGTGGCATGACCATTGACATTCCCCTTTGTGACAGTTCATCTACCCTCATTACTCTTCATCTACTCGATGACTGTTACATCCAATTATTGACACTTAAGCTTCCACTTAACAAGATGTTACATTAGAATGCACATGTGCTCATGTGAGACAAAATGGATTGAGCAAGCCATGCAACACATCATTAACACTTGGTCCATTTGGTGAGACCAACTCTTTGACATGCTTTTGATGGTGAAGGTGGTGAGCCAATGCCAAGCTTGGTTTTTTGTGATGGTGTGCATGCACTCAATGGTGACATCTTGCTGAGGTGAAATCTTTCTTCCGTTGCATCCGGGTGCATTGGTATGGCTCCTCCATCCAACTCATCTGCTAGCATGTGCATGGTCTTCTTGGGTGGGGCCAAACCGACAACAAACTGATGCATAGTGTCAGTGCTGATCTTCTGGTGTGTGCTGGTGGTCATGCGGATCAACTATCAACTACATGTTCAGCTCCAGTCGAACTTTCCTTTTGTCTTCACCTTGGTGAGTGTGTTGAATGGGTGGGATCACGTGCATGTGGACAATGACATGCATGCTACTAAATTCCATTGCATGCAACCAACAACCCTGCTCACCACATCTGCTCTGTGCCAACTGTTGGGATGGATCTATAACTTGTACGGGTGTAGTTGCATTCGTGAGTGCGTGTTTCGCCACCTACTGTACCTGTTCTTGCCGCAACTCATTCTCTCATCTATGAAGCTCTTGTTCTTCCTTGAGTTGTTCCTTCAACAAATGCAACTCCTTCCCTGTTACGTTCTCTGTCCTCACACGATATTCATGTCACGCCGTCACCTCATAGCTTGAGTCTCCAAAGTTTCTTTCATCACAAGTGTATATGCTTGAGGTTGCAACTTTGTTCCACCTTTGTGTTGTCAACAACATTCCTCTTGCATTTGTTACATCCGGTATGCTGCGTTCAACTATTGTTCATGGTGTTGCTTGCTATGATGTTGCTACTATCATATCTTGATGTCCTTGTTTACAAACAACTTTATGTCTTCGTGGGTAGGCAATTTCATAGACACTTGATCGACTGCATCCCCAAGTGTTCTCTAAACGGTGTCTTGGACTTTGCTCTCCTGGAAACCATTGTACCTGTACTACTGAGAGGCACATGAATACCTGCGATACCTGGGGACATGGCAACACTCATGGCAACTTAAAGGTTGCACAATTTCCACCGGGAGGTCGAGAGATTGACTTCCAAAACTGTGCAAGGCATAGTCTGGGCTACTGGGAGGCTGACTGACTATTGGAACTATGCAATGCATAGTCTAGGCTGGCTGCTGACTACTAGAATTGCACAATGCCCAATCTCAGCTGACAATGGTTGTAGGCTAAGTGACTTCATTACGCAATTTTCTGGGCCAGCAGGCACTGCCCCTCAGAATTGCGTAATGCAAGACTAGATGATAGTCACTGGGAAGAAATGCGCATTTTCTAAGAGGAAGATAGAGCCTTCCCTCTCAGGATTGTGCAATGCAGACTTAGTGAGGCAGAGTCCAATCTGAGGCTACCCAGACCTACCGATGGGAAACTAAAAGGGAATGTGAATGTGAATGCATGGTGATACTGAGTGTAAGCATAAGTGAATGATTGTGCATGCAAACAGTGAATGAAACATTCAAAAAATGAACATGTGGGTGAGGCAAGTCGTCGAATTGATGACCATTCGCGAAAAATAATTTCATGCATCTGACAACAGTGAGATGTTAACGAAAACTAAAATTGTACTAGTACAAGCTAGTATGTATCAAAATAATAGCAAACGCTCACTGAAATAAAGCTGACAACATTCATACAAAGCGAAACACAAAAAGCACCACAAATGTAACACAAGACATGAAAATCGGGTTCGCCCCAAAAAAACTAAGCTAAATGTGTTCACGACTCCTAAATGCAATGTGGGATGTTAGAGTTGCAAGATTGATGTTAGGAATGAGATCTAAAGTGTCTGATTGATGAGTTTTGATAAAATCGATGTTGCGACTCGCATGCCACAAATCTAGGGAAAGCGACACTTGGTCAGAGGTTTCTGTAATGATCCTTGCATGTAACCTCCAACTGTTAAAAATAGATCCCTGAAACAAGGGATGCTTTTGCATGTTGCCTTGGGAGAAGTAGCCCATGCATGCAAGTCAAGCTCAGTCCCGAAGGGAACCAATCAACTCAACTGTACATGCAACAATCTGCTCATCTTGGAGGAAAAAATGTGCATTTCTGGGAGGGATCTGGGCTGGCTGCCCAAGAGATTTGGGAAATTTTTGGGCAGAACAGCTGACTGCTATCTAGGATTGTGAAATTCTTGGGTTGAGCAGCCTGGCTGGGAATAATTGTACAATTTTTATGGATGAAGCTTGAATGGCAGAATTGCGCAATTCTGCAGCCCGGCAGGCTGTCAGACATAATTGTGTAAATTCTAGAGGGAAGGTTGGTTTCCCTCTAGAATTGTGCAAATTTTTGAGGGAGCTGCTGAGCCTGCAGCTGGACCAAGTCCAGGAGAACAATCTGTGAGGGGAGTGCAACAATTTCTTATGGACATGTTATATTTTTGCAAGAAAATCACTAAAGCTTGTGTACTTGATGAAGCAAGACATACTGCTATGAAAGGTTGGTAGGGAGGCTCCAAAACGAAGCTAAGGAAAAATTTTGGAGGGTGATTGCAGCCGCTACAGCAAGCCCTCAACCAACAAATTTTAAAATTAGAAAAATCACCTAATAAATCTCTTGAATATTTTCACTATCATTTTATTCACTTCTGTTATGAATTTCCTAAAGATGAAGTTGATTGGGAATTTTTGGAGGAAGGATTTCAGTATCTTGTTCACATTTCTAAGAATCTGCATGAGTTAGAATCTTTTGAACCTCTCCCAACATACCTTGCTATTAGAGCTTCCAAATATGATATGGACAAGGTTATTATCCGAAGTGACCCTTCGTTCCCTTCTCATCAAACAAATCTAGCTCTGTAAGTCGAGGTGGGAGAAGTTGAGAATCCACCTATTGATCTATCGCCATCTCCTCCTATCCCACCTGCTTAGGATTTATGCACATATTTGGACTATAGCGCCGATGTTTTTCCTGTGGTCCTATCTCCTCATCCTCCATCCTTTGGTCCCTTTGATCCTCCGAATTTTGGTGTGTTGTGTTCATCCATCTCAGATCTCACATGTGATGTTCACGAGGATGAAATTTTGGACGGAGTTGGTATTGAACAGCCAACCTGTGATATCATTTTTATTAGTATGTGTGGGAATGATAACAAGAATCTACGGTGAAGGATGACCTCCTTCTATCTGCACCCCGTCTGTTATATCCTAACATCCTCCACTATTCTGCCAATTTTGTTCCATCTTGTGAAAATTCATTACCAGATGTGTCTATCTCCGATCATTCACAGAACACGTGCAATGCCAATTTTTCATTTAATTGCGGAGAGAAAAAGTCTGTCTTCCCCAATCCTCCCAATCTCTCATCTTACCTTTCCAGAAACATAAAGGGTGAAATATCTTGTTTTTCATCATCCCCTCTTTATCATCCATCATATCATGAGGATGTTGTTGCCCATCATCTTGAATTTTTGGATTGTGGTTCTCGTGATCTTTTCATTCATTCATCTGATCCAAATTCTGATTTGCCTACTGTTGATATTTCTAAGCCACCAGTCTTTGATTATCCATCTTCTGATGAATTGGAGACTCCTCAAGTTGTCAAGGCACTTCAGCTCTAAATGACGGTTATGTTAGGTTATCGTAGCCTTGAGGTTAGTTCCACTCCTGATATAAATATTTGTTGAATCTTTCTAGGCTCCTCCTCACTCTATGGATATAATTGAAAATTAATCTATTTCACAGTTTTCACATCCTCCATTGGAGTCACATGATCCTATTTCTCAAGCATTAGAGGAGCCGTACGTAGCAAGCATTGTTTCCAAATGGAAGTTTTCTTCTTTCTTCATGTTTGCTCATTTTTTGAGTTCAAAGGTGTGTACATGATTTTCTTCCACACACAATGTGATGGGACACCATGATACATCCACAGAGTGCCTTTCATGTGCTTTTCATATTTACTTTTATGTGGATGCATTCAAGCTTAAAATGTATTGTTTTACATTGTTTTATCTATCTTATTTTTGGTTTGCTTGCATATCTTTCTTGTTGATCATGCTCTCACCCTCATGGGCCAACAAATGTGCCAATGGCTACATTGGAAGTATCACTTTACGTGAGTTGGAATATGCTCTGCTTAGGTTAGGAGTAGGAGTAGTGTTTTCTTTTCTTATTTGCTTCCTGATTTATTTACTTTTTTTTCTTTATCTTGCTTCTTTCCTTTGTTTGTTTGTTTTTGCACCTGTAGGTTAGTTTCCACATGAAACTGTGTTTGGCTTCTTAGACAAGCAAGGTGAAATCCAAGAGGAACTTGTACAACTATCAACACTTGGTTATTTGTCTATTCCCTCTCCTTATGTGAATCTTGCATTTCTTCTATTCGATGATACCTTGATGGAAAATATGTTCCTTTCAGAGAGAGTCATGGTGGAATCACAATGCTTGCACTCTTAACTAGTACCACCTACTCTAATCAATTTTATATTTTTGGTTAACCCTTGTCAACTCAGTAAAGTAGAGTAAGGAGAGGGGGAATACTTTAACAAGTATGTGAGAGGTATATATAAATATCCTTCTTTGAAGGTACAACGTCTTCTGCTCTCAATAAGTCAGGATCCCTCTTCTGCCTCATGGAATAAATAAGTTCCTATGCAAGTCCTTTTAAAGATAAAAATAAAATAAAGGGCGAAAGAAACTTCTTAGTGCTTGAACTAGAGATTTTTCCCGATCCTTCCCCAAACTGCACAATATTTATAGGAAATTCATGGCAGTTTTTCCCGAAAAAGATAAAAAGAATCAAAAAGCATCCATAAAAATAGGGATCTATTTTAGCAACCCGAAGGAGGCACTTGAGTTATTTTGGAAACTATCGCCAAGTGTCACTTTTTCCTTGACTTTAGACATGAATGTCATAAACCCTAACCTGACCAAATCTATTTATTCGACAATGTGAAATCTCATTTGCATATCTGGTCTTGGAGCTCTGGAATTCTAGAGGAGATCAAGGAACCTTCGGTGTGATTATCGTCACTTTTCTAGGTGGGTTTTGCTTTTCTAGTCTTTAGTCACTTTTTTTTGTTACTTTTTGTTGTTTAGATTGTGAGAGTGTTGTTTTACTTATTTTGTTGAACTAATGCAGGCATTTTAACTTGTTTTATCTTGCATAGTTGTTGTTGCAAGTTATATATTGCCTTTCCTGAGTGTTGCATGTGTTTTCCCATATTTTCAATAGTGATCATCATTGCGGAGACTCTCTTCGCATGCTTCGTTTTCTTTCAGCTTAATTAATTCATGCACTTGTTTCACATACATGCATTAACACTCAGTCATATTTGCACTCAACATCACACCATACTTCAGATATATATTTTTTTTTCACACTCCCCATGGGAAGATCTAGGTCCCCTTGCCCGGATCTCACACTTCACACCGTTTGGTGTAGGAGCCCCATCCAAAATGTCGGTCTAGTTTCCATATATCTCAAGGATATGCCTTGGATCTAATATGTAGAATGGGAGAGGGATGGAATGGTGTCTTCTAAAAGAAAGGGAGGTGTGCTTGGTGAGTGTGGAGTTGTGACTGTGTGAAGGTTATTCTACTACAAAGGGGGAAGAAAAGTTAGCCTCTAAGTGAGTGGTAATAGTACCACCCAAGAAGAGACACACATGAGCCAAAAGGATCCATCTAACATCTAGTGGAATAGTCCACAGCATGTGCGACGGTCGTTACAACAAACAAACAAGGAAATATTTGTCTATTATCTTGCAAAATAGTCCACAAGAATGGGACAATAATAACAACCATTACAACACACTCTCAATAAGATAAGCACTAAAATAACCAAAATAGTTCAACTATCTAAGCACATGTGAAAGAAAACGTGAAATACGAATGTCCACATAATAGTATTACAAAATTTCATAGTCCATGCATGAAGAATGTGTTGGCCTTAATAGGCTTCTATTATTAATAAAAAGTTCCAAGACACATGTTTACAATGTACATTACTAGCCCCAATAGTGGGACATTGGAGCCACTTATTTCTCCTAAAAGAACTAGTTGATCTCTCTAATGCCTTGCTAGTGGAGCCAAGGTGAAAAAAGTATTTTTCTCATACAATGAGGGGGTATATATAACCAAGGGGTGATGCTTCCCCTTTGTGACTTTTTAACCACCCTCATGATTGTTCAACTTCCTATGACTCTTAAACTTACATGACACTCCATATTCATGTGTGTCCTTTGGAATTACACTTTACAATACATTTGAATATAATATACATGGTCCAAAATAGTGATGTAGCATATGACCACTCATGACATGACATGACATGAAACCATTGACATGGATTGCTTGGTGATGTGGCAATGTCAAGTCATTGTTGTTGCTGAGTGTTGGATGTCTTCTTGGATATGCTTTCTCTTCTCCTCTGCATGACTTAGTGATGCAGAGTCTTCAATGATCTTTAGTCTTGGATGGTAGTTTCAAACTTTTGTCCCTTTGCTTTACTTTGATGAATGAGCTTGCGTGTTTCAGCTACAAAGATGTCTTTCTGCATGCTCCCCTTCTTCATCATCACATCATGGTGTAAGAGAGTACCTGCATTTGCAACTCACTCATGATGAGATGACATAAATATGAAAATCCCTATCCTAAGATAGAGCATTTGGATTCATGAACTTGGGCTAGGACTGGGTGATAGGTTAGGAGAGAAGGCCAGTGAGTGTGCAATTGTGCAGTTCAAGCAACCAAGGGTCAAGATTGATCAACGAGACTGTGTAGTGCACAGCTCAGGCCATACTGAGGGAAATTTATATGCAATCCCTATTGACGAAAAAAATTGCACAGTGCGCACCGAAGGAAAAAATTGTGCAGTGCCCACTGAGGGAAAAATTTGTTCAGTGCCCACTGAGGGAAAAAATTGCGTAGTGCCCACTGAGAAAAATTGCACAGTTCAAGCAGGTAGTGGAGGCTGTGGGATGGGACCCTGGGAGGATAAACTGCACAATTTCAAGAGACAATGGGGAGTGGAACACAAGGGCTATTGTTAGATATGACATCATGAAGAACCTACCACTCTTGAAAAAATGTACTAATTGAAAACATGGTTCATTTGAAATAAGATCAACCCAGTCGAATACAAATTTGTTTATATGAATAATGGATCACATAGAGGATGGATGTTGGCACACTAGTCGTAGTTTCTTGGCCTATTAAACGCAAACACAACCAACAAAACTCTTTAACCAGTTCTCTAAAAAAAGTAATATATCGAGAGGAAAGATCACAAGGAACCTCAAAAGTTGACGAAACAAACTCATCTATGATTTTCGAGCCACTTACCTATGATTCTAAAAAACTATTTTCTTTCAACAAATCTAAGCACATATTTGGAATCGGTAGTTTTAGTATCTACCTGAATGTCTCTGAAATCAATGAAATACAGGTATATTTGGTTGGTAGACTAATTTTTCTTATTGTTAAATCAAATTTCTCTATGCATAAGTAAATGATCTCTCTAAAACTAAACACTTATGGAACACATGTAGCATTCTCTAATCCAATAGAACAAATCTTATCACTACTCCTCTCTTGCACAAATAGATTCATATATTAGTGATACACAACACCACTGAAATATCTTATTGATGAGTGCAAGTGAGTTAATAGTATCAATGCAAATAACTGCTTTCCTTCCCCTCGAAGCCATTTCTACTTTGTAATTTTAAAATATTTTGATAACCAACAACATTTTTAATTTGATTTAGGTATAGCTCATTGATATCCTAAACAACCACCACTTGTTACTACTCTTCCTATGAAATGCCTTCTATAAGACACTTATAATATATATCAATTCACTATAGCAAAATCGACATTTACGAGAAATAGTAGAAATAATTAGAATAATCCAAATGCACCACAATTCTGGCCAGACAATAGCGGATATTCTGATAATATTTTTAGAAAATCAGCCATATTTTTTTGGAAAATCGGATTACAGTTGTCAAATTGCGGGAATTTCAGTATCAAAGTAATTGTGGACAATGCTAAATTTTCTGTCTTTTTCTATTTTCACTACCTGTTAGTATTTTGCGTGTGAAATTTGTTTGAAAAAACTTTCTAATTAAATAGAAATTAAAAAAAAACAAAGAAAATTCTTCCAAGAAATAGCCAAAATAGTTTAAAAACAAATCTCGATTTTCAGAAACTAGTTACTCCATGTATGAAATAAATTAAATCTGAATCCTTTCTAATAATGATAGCTAGCTTACAAGCTCTCAACAATCACATCCACTACTATATCGATGTCAGTTTAGAGGTAATAACATTTACATTCTTGATTATGTGTTGATCCGTCCATTCGCCAAAAGGGTAATGAATTGTTAATGCCATTATGTCATGTAGGAAAATGAGGAAACCACATTGCGCAATGAAAGGATTTCTTCTTCTTGTTCTTCTACATAACACAATTTTATAATTCTGCATATTTTCCATATGCAGTGTATGCCTCCCTCATTGATTACAATCACCAGTAAAACTTCAGGCACAACATTATTATTAATTCTTTTACAATTGATAAAATTTATTATTAAATAATGTTATTTAATTTAGTTTTATAATTTTTAGGTTTATTGTTGTTTAATAAAATATTTCATTGTGCGGAAATAGATTTGTGCATACAATGTAAGATTTATTATGGGCTTGATGCAATAAAATATCCACACATTGAAATAGGTTTCTATATATAACATGACTTCTATAAATACTTAATTCTACATATGCATTTGTTCTTCAAATAATCCTCACACATGCACAACCAATTTCACATAGGTACTTTCGTAATCAGTAACGCTTTACAAATACTCATTTACAATTGACTACTTAAATTTCATGATTTACAATATAAGCTTTAATATGGGTTTTACACAAGAAAAACCTCTCCACAATAAAACAAGTTTCTATATTCAGTAGGACTTATTTAAAGACTTATTTTCTTTATGTAAACAAACTGTATATGTCTATAACCAAATTACTTACAAAGACTGGTTTACAATTGACTACTGGAAAATGAAATATGGAGTTTTTTCACAATGCTTTGAAAAAGCAAATCACATAATTCAATGTATTATTATTATTATCATTTATTATTAGCATCATATGTTGTTGTGAAAAGCTTTTACTCTAGGCATATTCCTCTACATAATGAAAACTCTCATCCTAATCTCGACAGAATGAAAACTTCGTACAATGAAACACTGATGTGTGCAATTCTTGCTTTTGTACGTGCATTCATAAATAAAGACAACTGCAACAGAATAGTCATGCTTTATGGACGAGTAGCCTTCAATAGTTATCAACATAGTTACAACAAGTGTAATTATATTAAGATTCAAATGCTCATCACAACAAATGCAATAGATACAAGTTCACATGTAAAACATTATCTAATAATTATTGATATCACTGGTAAAAAGTTTTAGTATTAGAAAAAAATAAACAGAAATATATTTTAACTATTATTCATTGTAGAACATTGGCTAATACTGGAAAACAAGTGTTCAATTATTATTTTCTGTACAATATTCGAGAACCCAGTCCATCCAACATATCATGTCAAAAGTTGTCTCAAAATTGTTTACATAATTAGTAAACATACTAAGAGATAGAAAAAATAGTGATCAAAATTAAAATAAGTTATGATTACCGAGCCATGTGGTCCAGAAAATAGCTTATGTTGCATAAAGAATTTATGAAAATGTTAATACTTCAATCAGAAAGCTAAATGCATTTATGCAATGAGAATTGCAATTGCAATCTCACCAACTGTAATCTCCAAAATTCATCTGCAACAGGTAACAAGGAATTGCATTCAGGGATTAGACTATTCCATCTTACTGCACACATAAGATTTAAATATTAAAATTCTTTGACGACAACAACAAATGTTTCAATGTACTAAAACACTTACAATGTGCAAAATTAGAGTCTGATATTATTCATCCCAAAGCTATCTCACGTAATCAGGCTCCCTGAAACAAATTCCTTCACTTTAGCTTCAATTGATTCTTCCATCAGAGCAACAATGATGTCACACTTAACACATTAATTGAATATCTCCTCCCAAATTTATTTTGTTTCTTCTTGCAATTACAAAACTTAGGCAAAGTACTTTTTTGTGATTATTTCAGCTTCTACAAATCATCCATCAGCTTTCTCTTTCAAAATTAACATAGATTCATATGTAATACATAGACCATTTAAATCCTAAACAATCGCTACCGCCTTGAGATACACATCTGCTCTTGTATTTCTATGTCTCCACACTCAGAAATAATGTCCTCCAATGTTCTAATTCTCCAAGACCATGCACCCTTGATATGCCTCCTCCAATCAACATCAAACAACCCTTCTTTATCTTTTCCTAACTCGAACAATTAATCAATCTTCTGACTAAAATTTAATAGGTCATTGTCTATGAATTGCTTGTCTCCCTCCAACTCACTTTTAACCAAGTGTACGAAAGACCTAGTTCTCTTCTTTAAATGTTGTAGACCAAAAACAACTTGCCATGTTGATTTAATAATCTGTAATCTTCCAAATATACTACTAATGATATATGATTTCATTGCACTTAGAATACTACCAGGTTTCTCAAATATATTAGATCTACTAAGACTTGAAATTTCCAATGGTGGTTTGCGCATCGCTAGTGGAGTCTTTAGCAAGGGACTTGGGCTCGGGGTATCTTCTAGCTCTTTTATTTTTTCCTTCAACTTCATATTTTATGTCTGTCATCGACCAACATAATTCACAAGCACTTCACCACCAACTTGATGCAATTTCATCAGTCCTAGCATTCCAATCAAAGATAGATCAACATTTAATTATGCCCAATCAACAACCTTTTCTTTGGGAATCTATATTATTTCAATCTTCAATCTCTTACCTCCCCTATCATAATTTTCATCTTGCAATGTGACAAAATGGTCATCAAAAGTAATGTCCTCTTCAAAAATTTCCTCAATTATTCTCTAATTTTGTTGAAAACAAGTACTAACCCAATCAGGTTGTACAATGGTATCAACTTCCATGTCCACCACTTCGTTAATGTTCTCCATTTTAGGCACACTCTTGGATCAAAATGATTCAATCGTTTGTGCTCTTTCTGGAGTTACTCTACAAGGAGGCTCTTCATCATCCCTACTACCTAATAGCTTATCAAAAACAACTTTTTCACTTCTAGTAGTTATTTTTTGTCTATTGCTAGAATATGAAGTCCCACTAGTGCTACGTGTGCAAGTTTGAGATCTCCCCATAGGTTTTGCGCCTCTTTTCTTAAATATTTCTCCTATCCTGGTGATCTCTTTTTCAACAATATGTTCATCATCTACTATCATGTTTTGATGTTTTGTTGATACACTGGGACCTTCCTCGCTCTTCTCTATACCTCTCGTAAACAAGTTCTCGTACCTCATAGGCTCAATTTTTTCCTTGAAATTTTTTCCTCTATCAAAACCTTTAATAGCTCCATATTCAATTAATTTGAAATTAACATCCAAATACTTTGTAAAAATGATAGCGTGAGACATGTTCTTCACAATCACTTTTCCAATAGTAAGCAAAATTAAATAAATTGTCTTTTCTTTTTCTATTCAAATATAGATATCCAACGATGATATTTCCTACAGTCTTCAACAAGAAAACAGTTATCTTCAACAAACATTGGCAAAAGAAATGACCTATCTTCAAAACCATAAATTCGAATAATCGTATTGCTTTCTCTTTCCTCATATTTCCCTTTGCCAAATAGGAAATTTTTATTCTCTACAGATATTAAAGAAGGATCCTATCTAGTTACCATGCAATACGGTTTGTCACAAACACATCCTAAATTAAACAAAACTTTAAAGAGGCTTTGTGCTTCCACAATATATGATACCATAGCTACATTAATTTGTCACAAAATTGGAATATAGGATTACAGGGTAAACTGTCAAACACATGCCTTGACATGAGAAGTGTTATCTTATAATCCATCATAAAGAATCCATTTTTCTTTGGCAATCCATGTAATTGAACAACTAATTCATTCGAAATGACATAAGCGCAAAGAAACATACAATTATTTTTGTATGTCTCATAAAACACATAGAAAATTCATTTTGGAACATGTGAGGTACTTTCTATCCCTACTAAATGGGAAAAGAGCCAAAATAAATCCATAAGTGATTGCCTAAACAAAGAAATATCTAAAAGAGAAAGATCAACAGTAACCTCAGATGTTACATAAATGAATTCCCACACAATGTCAATTACGTGCACTTCTGGCTCCATGAAACTATCTACAACATGAAACTCTAAACACTTGTTCACTTACAGTAACTTGAATAACAATCTAAATGCATTGGGATTTAGAGAAACCTTTATCGCTCCTAGATTAATTTCCCTCTTTTTGAAATTAAAATTAGTTGTTCAAAGATAAATAATTTCTCTAAAATCAATGGCCTCTGGAACACACCCAGCGTTCGCTAATCCAATACTTCAATCTTGTTAATTGTTTTCTCTTTCGTTGACATATTGACATATCTCTCATAAGTTCTCAACTATTGAAAGTTATCATTTATCTTAGCAAGTGAGTTAACTGTATCACTACAAATAGCCTCTTTCCCTCACCTGCTACACATTTTTCATTTGTGGCAAAAAAAATACTTTTTCAATGAATAACACATTCAAATCTCGTTTCACTTTACAATTCTCCGTTTTCTTCACAAACACTAGTTGTTACTATTACTTGTGTTAAAAATTTTACACATGACACTCTGAATAAGTAACAATTAAAGATATAAAAGACAATGTATACAAATAGTAATAGGAAAAAAATTTGAAATTCCAAAAGAGACTTGTGCATTTACGAATATTTTCTTGATTAAATATTTTTTACTATTATGTAATATTAGTTTAAGTCTCCTTTTAATGCATCTCAACAAGTATTGCTTTGTGATAAAACATATGTGTGGAAAAAAACGGGAAACATTCATACCTTGTGTGTATCAACATACACGACAAATTGAGTGTTTTCTGTTAATAAGAGAACATACATCAGAAGGATTAAAAATAAATAAAAAATCAATGACTTTGAATAAACTACAAAAGTCAAGGAATTAAAACTAACAATATGACATATACTTTCAACATAACACAAATGCATATACTATTACTAGCTTAAAAACTATTACACACAACACGCTGAATATTTAGCAATTGAATACACCAAAGTTTCACAATCCATTGACATAATATCATATTTATATGGGTCATAAAAAAATATAAGTGTACCCTACAAAACAAGTTCAAACTAATTGTAATCATGATAATCAACTAAGAAACTATCAAATGCGAACACGAAACCGATAAAGGTGAATTAGTTTAAAAGCTTGCAGTATTGTAGAGAAAACCAAAGCTAAGCACAATATATTGATTTAATAACAAAACTATACGTGTCATAAGAAAAATAAATTTACCATACAAAAAATTTCAAACTAACAGCAATCAAGATAATAAGCTAAGAATCTACCAAATGTAAACATGAAATCGACAAAGGTGAATTGGTTTAGAAGCTTGCAATATTGTACAACTTATGTATTTCTGCACTACTGCTATCATCCACAATGTAACAAAAATTCCATTGGGACACTATTGAAGATGCAAGCTCATCTTCGAAGATAATAATTTATGTAAGGCAACAGAAGCTTGGATAATACTCTGAGCTCTTAAATGCAATTTGTAAAGGGAAAATGCTACACGATCCATTGTTTTTTTCTATCACTACAAATAGCATATTTCCCTCACTATACTAGCTATTTGAAATGTTTGTAGTCTCGTTTCACTAGAAATCAACACTTGCCACTATTTTGCATCTGAAACACGCTACAAAGATCAAGTTGCCATCCAAATTTTTCATCTTCCTGATGTTTTTCCTCTAATTAATATAAAATAGGGCTACAGGTAAATACAAGTCATCTTAGCATTCAATTCACTATCTCTACAATTGCTCGAGCATTCAGAAAACCACATAGGCACCAAAGCATCAAATCTAGAAACATGGTTTTCATATACTTTCGACCTAACACAAATTCATATGTACGGAACTGCAGAGAAAATCCATGTGTGCACAAAAATCTCTCGCGCACAACCACCTCCGCATAGCTTCATTTGGACTACTACTTTGAGACTCAACAATGCCCTTCCATTAGTCGTTGACATTTGAAACTGATATTACTAAATGTGGGTCCAAAATATTATGGGAAGGAAGCACTCATTACAAAATAAATGTTGGACAAAGCATTTTTTATCTACATATGCTATCTCCTAACAACACAGTCAATTGTGTAGAAAAATCTCTCAATCTTTCATTGTATGCACTTTTGCACTCCATAGAATCTATTAATAATAAAATAAGAATTGCTCTTGTGCACAATCTACTAATATCAAAACACATTACAAATAAAATATCCCTCTACACTTCCCTCATTCCACATAAATTCTGCACATGCATTTATTCTCTGCATAACCTCCGCACATGAACAACCATCTCTTCACAACTACTTTTGCACTCAATAACGCCCTCATTCATTGACATTTGAAACTAATACTAATTAATGATCATACATTGTGAAATACATCCCTAAATAAGAATTAAAAATAGGATTTGTATATTTGTTATTTAATAAACTTTCGCATAACATCCACACATGCACAACCTACTATGCAAAACACCATCCGCACAACTACTTACACACTCAATAACTCCCTTCGATCAGTCATTGATATTTGAAACTCCACACATGCTACCTCCGAACAACCAGCTTCGCATAACCACCTTCACATAGTTCCTTTCACACAACTACTTCCATAGTTGCGAAAAACATTCCTAAATAATAATTAAAAAAAGAGACTTGTATATTTATTATTTTAACAAACCTCACACAAAGCCTTCCACACATTTGTTTTACAGCACAACACTTTTCCTTCACATGGATTGAAAACATAGTTTATTTAGCACCCTGTTCTATGAAAAAAATCCTCAATTGTCCCACACATACTTCCTAATAATATCAATTAAAAATTTGTTCACCCCCCCTCCCCACCTGGGACCAATGCAAAAAACCTGCAACCACATCAATTCTCGCATCATTGACCAAACCACTAACACAATAGTGCCTCGGAATAGCATGTCACACAGATTGAAAACATGGTACTAGCTTTTATAGTCCAATGATCAGGATAATTGTTAAAAAAAATGATACTAGCTCCCTCTCCACCCCTGTTAGTGTCAGGGAACCCTCCTCTATGGAAAAGGCCTCAGTTCTCCCACACTTACTCTGTCCTCCACACAGTAAAGTTCCACACAATGAAACCATACCAATTACCACATCATTCATCAGCATCACAACACTCACTATGCAAAGGACCCCAGTTCTCTTGCACATACTTCGTCCTCGAGACAGGGAAACATAATAATATTAATTAGACATTTGTTCAGCCCCTCAGGGGGCAATGCAAACAACCTACAACCACATCAATTCTCACATCATTAAAGGGAGCACTAACATTACAGTGTCCTGCAACAACATCAATTCTCACATCATTAAGCAAAGTGCTAACGTAATAGTGGCAATGTCCAGAGCACTCACCAACGCAATGACCACTCACAAAATTATTTTAATTTTAAAATGAATTGTTAGGCATTAGAAAAAATGAAAATAAAATAGCCTCCACCATGGGAATTATGTGCCATCAAACTTCCGTAGCCAATCTGAAATTATAAATAATATTTATTGAAATTTTGAAAATTATTTTTGGATTAATGCAAAAATATAGATATTAATACTATAGACATAATTTTTACATTACAAAACAAAATCATTTTATTTATCTCTTAACAAACATATCTAAATACTTCCATTAATACATTCAACTTAATCATATATATATTTTTTAGGTTTTTCTTTTACAAATATTTTTTAATTACATTTATTTTATTTATTTATTTCTTGTAATTATATTTAATTCTATATCTTTTATTATATTATTATATTTCTCTTTTTAAAATAATTTCAAATTAAAAATAAATATACATTTAATTTTGAAAATATACAGAAAATTAATATAATTTTTTATTTTATTTATATATTAATTTTAAAAAGTAAATTTAATATTATAAAAATAATATATTTTTCCACATAATAAAATTATAACATGAAAAAATAAATCAAATAATCGTTTAAATCCTCTCCACCACACCCAAGCTTTCTATTGTGGGTCCATAATTACACCTCTTCATAATTACATGATCAGACAAATAATTACATGTTAGCCCGTTTGTACCATCACAACACCCAAGCTTTATGCTTTGCGTCCATAATTACACCTCTTCTCCATAATTACATTACTTGATGGATAGTTACAAATCGTCCTCCTTTGTACCATCTTCAACATGGTCTCGATCTTTGATGTTTATTTTCTTATTCACATATCTTGTTCTTATGATGAACCACATTAAGTAGTTTAAAATGGGTAGACCCAAAAAGTTTGGACGTGATTTAGTGGAAGTATTTTCATGAGTAATACATATCATGTGTCGTGTAGTGGGGGCGATAAGTTGTCTTGGGTTAGAAGCTTAGGCTATCACATGTTTTTATGTAATATAATTATCTATCTTGATTCTTAAAATTCAATTTACACATCATGTCGAGCTAATGTAGGTTGTGTGGTGGGGATGGTCTATTTTCTTCCTCCTCATTGGGGTTAGAAGCTCAGGCTATTATCTATCTTGATCCCTGAGATTCAATTTACAGATCATGTCGAGCTAGTGTAGGTTGTGTGGTGGGCATGGTCTATCGTCTTCCTCCTCATTGGAGTTACAAGCTCAGACTATGACAAATTTATCTGTAATGTCATTATCTATCTTAATTCCTCAAAATAACATATAGATATTATTTGTGAGTTATCTATCTTAATTCCTTAGATTCCTAAAAATAACATATAAATGTTATTCGTGTACATAGCTAATACTAAATCAATACAATAAACCACATTTAAAAAAACAAAAATAAAAAAATGTTGTTTGGATACTTAGCTAATACCAAATTAGTATAGTGAACCATATAAAATAAAAATAACTATATAATCATGACTCTATTCATTAACAAGCGAAGGAATTATTACACCACCTCAATAAAATAAAATAACTCTGCTCGTTGCCGAGACTTTGGGGTTTCAGCTAATTGCACATCGTTTCATCCTTCCAATAATCAACGAAGGATTTGACTTTATATTTTTTATTAACAAATACATATTTTTAATTATTAAATCAATTGAATTAAAAATGATACATGAGTATTATAAATCACATGCTTTACGGCCTGGAGTATGCTGTAAAACTGCTTCTGCTTGGCTAAGAGCTCGTCTTCCTCGGTCCTAAGGAAACAGGTTAACGGCCCAAGACCCAAAGGCATCTGGCAGGAGTGAAAGCCTGCTCCCTTACGGACCACCAGTGGGTTATTACAGGTGGCGTGGTTTTCCTTGATAACGGTGATGAGTCAAATCGACATTCGCGGATAGCAGCCAAAGATGGTTGTCCTCACTGTTGGTTTGACACCTGAGTTTGATAGGTTTTGCCACCTTCGGAAAAAAAAAAAAAATCACATGCTTTTTATATTAAAATTTCATAGTACAAACATACTCCTCTTCTATATCTTAGAATTTGACAATTTGAAAGCAATTGAATCTCACGAGTAATCACCTGTCCCTCTTCTCTACCGCAGAATTTCACAATTTATAAGCAGTCTGATTTGATCTCAGGAGGAATCACCTGTAAATTACGATAGCCCTTGAGATTCAGATACTTGAGATCTTTGAGTTCTGCAATTTTAGATGGCAAGGATTCCAAATGATGACATCCGCTGGATCCAGAAATTTGAGATTTTTGAGATCTCTCATTTCGCATGGCAATGATTTTAATCTTTTACATTCACTGAGATGTAAAATCTGAAGATTTGAAAGATTTCCAATGCCTGAATGCACATATTCAATTTGAGTATAGTTCAGACCAAGAAATTCAAGTTGTTTCAATTGCCGCAATGATTTGGCAATAATTGTAGCACTGTGTAACTTAAACATAACACCCTTAGAGGGACGAGGTTAAGCAAAAATGCTTCTGGAATCTCTTTTTAATTCATTGTGGGTTAATTCATTGTGGATTAGAACTAGGCTTAATAATTTTGGACATCTCAATTCCTTGTCTGGTAGAGACGTAATATTGCAACCAAAAAGGAAGAGCCTCCTGCGAGTCTCGATGTCAGGGAAAAGGGCGTCGATCTTGGGCAATGCTGAGCTTCCATGGATACAAAATTCTCCTCTCTCTCTCTCTGCCATATAAATTTTCATGTCGCCTGCAACATCGTGAACTCCAAATGTAAAGCCCCAATAACTGGATCAACCAACTACTCACAACTGGAATAAGGAACGATCTGCAAGTAACTTTACGTAGCTGTAAACAGTATCCATTAAGGTTTCCACATCTTTTCTCTGTACTATACCTTCTGCAATCCACATGTGTGATATAATGTGCACCCTAGTGTAGCAAATCCAACCTCCCAAACCAAAAAATGGGCGATTTGCAAGAATTTAACAACCTCCCAAACCAAAAAATGGGCGATTTACAAGAATTTAACATCTCAAAGTAGAAAATTGGGTGATTTGCAATAATTTAACCTCCAAAATCCATGTGAATCCGGCCAAATGAGTTTTGCATGGTTTAGCCGCTTTTTTTTCGAGGCTAAAATGAAAAAATAATTATATTTTAAATAAAAGTTGAGCTAACTATATCAAATGGGTGTTTTATAAAAATTTGCCCCTCTAAAATGAAAAACTCCTTAAATTTCACAGTTGGGCTAAAATTTATTAGTATTATTTAGTATTTTTTGAGAAATTTACTAGTATTTCATTACTGAGTGCTTTCTATATTTACATTTAGTTTAGTATGAAATGGCTTTTTAGACTTCAACATAATGTCAATGTCATTGTCATATGATGAATTTATTTTTTATCGTTTTTGAAAATTTGATGTGCATTGCATAATTTTAGTTGTCAAATGATGAATTTATTAATTTAATTTAGATGTACCTTTCATCATGCCATATGATGAATTTAGAAGAAACATTGCATAATGTCAAATGATGGATTCAATTTAATAATTTAATTTTAGATTTACAATGCAGAAATGTCAAATGATAATAGTATAATATGTACTGATGATCATATTTAGTCTTTATATGTATATTTCATAATTATTAAGATTTTCTATTTGGTTATTCACATATTTTTGGGATTTTATTTCTTTATTTTTATATATTAAAATTTTAATAATTTATAATTTTATAATTTTTATGACTATGACATCCCCGTTTCCCTGAAAAATCCCTAGAATTTGGGGTTGCTTATATACGCCCCCCTTGTGCGTATCCTCGCTCCCGCATTTCCTCTTCTCGAAAACTTGGTGGAACATTGCAAATATATGTCAAAAGTAATTATAATTGTTTGCTTTTAGATTTAATTTAAAAAATATTATAAAATAAAATATGTATAAATTATTTTGATTGTGAATGAGTTACGATTTTTGGATAAGTCATGTTATTGACCCATGGTATTATAGCAAAGCATGTTTAAAACTTATTAATATATGTGGTAAAGTGGTCATCAACATACATTAAAAAATACATTAAATAGTTCATATATGTTAGTTTTGTTGGTCTGACCCAATGGGGATTTGAACATTGAATATTGTGGTTTACATTACTTTATACATTGCAATGGCCAATTAAACTATCCCCCATAAGCGTTAAATACTCCATAGTAATAATTTTGTTTTTGAAGTTTAACTATGCAAATTTAAATTTTTACGCTTATATAAGTTTATTATTAATCTTCTTATATATTAATTGTGGATATTAATATTTTTATAATAATTTTCAATAAAATCTAATAATAATGTTGACATCATCGCTACATCAATATTATAATTTATTTATTTATTCTGTGGTAACTTTCTATTAATTATAAAAAGTTACATACGTAGATGCACATAGTGCATTCCCAAGTTGCACCACTCAAAAAGTTGGTGCCCATAAAATCAAAGCCAAAAAAACTAAAAATAAAAAATAAAAAAAAAATTGGGGCTAATAAAAAAGTCTTAGTCACCCTTTTCTCCCTTTCTTCTTTTCTACATTTTGCCATCCTCCTTGAACATGAGTGGTTGTTACAATAATTAGTTGGTTCTCTTCTTTCTGCATCGGGTGTTCCTTATCTGAGTCTGAACTCCTAGATGTATAAGGACGCTTGAATCCTGTTATCTCCTTCTCCTTCAGCATTTCTTGGCCCGAGTGACCTTTTGCTCTTGGATTTTGTGAAGCTGATCCTCCTGTTCCCTGCTGACTCAATTCTTTGTTCACTAAAGATGTATGTGGATTTGGGATTTCCTTAGCGACAGGGGGTCCCAAGTCCTCCTCTTCCTCTTCTTCGTCGGGTTGTGGTGTTGGGAAATGCCATCCCTTTGGCTTTTTGATAGGTTTATTTTTCCTCTTAGGGTCTTTCTTTGCCAAAGGACATGTGGTTCGTAGATGTCCAATTTGAAGACATAGATGACATCTAAATGCAGTGTTCTCATAATCTAAGAACTGGGTCTAGCTCTGGTTGTCGTGTGTCAAAAAGATACGATCAGGTAGTCCTTTACTAAGGTCTACCTCTAGACATATCCCAGAAAAATTATAAATTGATTCTTCAGTTATTTTTGTATCCATCTTGATATATCTCCCCAACATGTTGTGGACTCCTTCTAGTAATTTTGGGTGCCAGAAATGAAGGGGTAAGTTATCAATCTTTCCCATACCAATATTTTGGAGACTGTCATTGTATTAGCATCAAAATTTGGGAACCATTAGGTGATAAATAATCATGCGTTTCCCCAGAACCAAGGACCCTCATGTAAAACCTGATCTCTAATCTCTAATGATCCAAATTTTACCATGAAGAAATCCTTTGAGCATAAGTGAATCTCACAGTTTACCGTCCAGTTCGTAAAGATCCACTAGAAAGGATCCACGAGTTTTGGAAAAAAACCTTTGAACCTAAAAGTGATTGCTTGGTATTGATATGTTGTACAAATATTATTGATCTCTTCGATCTACTGTCATTTCCAGAATATCATTCATCTGCTCTATAATATAGGGCCCGGGAATATGGAATTCTCTTTGTCCTAACTAATTAGTTAAGAATATTAATTTATTAACAACCAACCTGGATCCATCTTAACTTCAGATCTACCAAACACCGAGAGAGATCAAATATATTTTCAATCAAAAAGAGGTTTGTACCTCACAGAGATTTAATCCGTCTCGGTGTTTGGTAGATTCAGAGTTAAGATGGATCTAGGTTGGTATAGACTATTTTAGCCCTATGTAATGGTTTAGATGAGATAATGCAATATACTTACAAGTTGTAACAATTTTTTAGCTTATCTCTCCCTATCAAGAAAGTATTGATAACTCTTGAGATTATTCTAGACATGCATGAGTTTTTGGATAGTTCATGCTAGAGACTTTCCAAATGCCCACACCAAGTTTTATGTTTGACTCAACCTTGTATATTTCACATGTAACCGAAACAAACTTAATGATATTTAATGTCTTGAGGCGTCATTGAACTTTAGCATAAGAGAATCTAACAATTAAACTAACCATTGAGGCTCCCAAACTTATCCTAGAATGTAACAATTTTTTACTTTATCTCACCCTATGAAGAAAGCATTGATAACTCTCAAGATTATTCTAGATATGCATGAGTTTTGGATAGTTCATACTAAAGATGTTCCAAATGTACACAATTTTTTTTTTAATGTTTGACTCAACTTTGTACATTTCACATGTAACCCCAAAAAACTTAATGAGATTCAATTTCTTAAAGCCTTATTGAACTTTAGTGTAAGAGAATCTAACAATTAAACTAACCACTGAGACTACCAAAATTTCCCTAGCATAACTACAACCCAAAGCTCACAACCTTATAGAATCACTAAAGTGATAAAGATATCAAAGATATAAATAAAATGAATAGGAAAAGAATCCCACTTGTGACGACAGATGAACTTTATATTCAATAAATAAAAACATATCTTCTTATATATATTAAAGGGGAGAAGGAAAGATGGTATGTACTTCTTTGTTTTAATTTATTGTTAATATTAGTAAAATATATCTAAATCATAATATAATTAACATAAATATTAATTACACTAATATCTTTTATTTTCTTAATGATCATTTTGAAAAAAAAAACATTAAATTTACTTTCTATATGTTTAATGAAATCATTTTTTTATTTAAATTGTCTTTAAAAAAGACAATCTCAAAAACAAAATAAATCACACAAATAAATAATTAAATCATTTTATAAACCAATATGTTCAATTCTCTCATATTTTACTTATAACACCCTCTCATGGCTATAGGCTTCAAGTTTTTAACTTGATTCATGAGGATTTTACCATTACAATTATTTTAAGATTATTACTTTAATATATAATAAATTATGTATGATTAATAATATTTAAAATTAACATAAAAATGATATCCATAAAATAAAATAATATAATATTAGGAAATTATTAAAATACTCATTTAATTTATTTTATTGGCGTCAATTTGAATATTTATTTACATAATAAAATTTTATTAATAAAAATTATGATCATAGCCTCCTTAAATTAAAATTTCATTAATGTAAAATTTGACAATTTGAGAGCGTTATACTTTCAAGGGGAATCACCTCCGACTGATCCTAAGATCCAGATATTTAAAATCATTGATTTCTACGATTCTAGGTGGCAATGCTTTTTTTTAAATGACGACATCTCCCGAGATTCAGAAAATTCAGAATTTTTAGAGCTCTCATTTCACATGGCAATGATGGTAAGTTTATACATCCCTTCACATGTAAAAATCGAAGGTTTTAAAGATTGCGAATGCCTCAATGCACATCTACAATTTCAGTGTAATTTACACAGAGAAATTCAAGTTGCTTTATTTGCCACAATGGTTCTCAAAATAATTGTAGCCCGTGTTACCTAGATCTAACACTCTAAGAGACAGGAGGTTAAGGAAAAATGCTTCCGGAATCACTTCCAAGTCAAAATCGTGTCCTAGAAAAAGTGGTCAGTAAAATTGGTTGGAAGTGGTCAACAAAAGTGGTTGGAATTCCGAAAAAGGTTAAGGAAAAATGCTTCCGGAATCACTTCCAAGTCAAAATCGTGTCCTAGAAAAAGTGGTCAGCAAAAGTGGTTGGAATTCCCAAAAAAAATTCAAAAAATCTTGTAAAAGCAGTGTTTGAATTTTGGTTTTAATGGTGGAAATGGATTCAGCACCATCAAAATCACCTACAAGGCCTAAAAATTTGAAGTTTAACCACTATAACTTAAATTTACAAAAATCTTTGTCAGAGTTTCTCAAAATATAAGCAAAAAAAACTAATAAAAAACAGTCTCATTAAACTATGGCTAATCAAAGAAAGATTTAATTTTATAATTTTATAATTGTTATTAACAAATACATATTTTTAATTATTAAATCAATTGAATTAAGAATGACATATAAATCTTATAAATTATAAAAATTATATATATAAATATAATTGAAAATGTATTTATTTATATAAAAAAATGTATTTTGCAAAATAAAACTTTATTAACAAAAAAAATTAAGATCACATCCTTTTTATATTAAAATTTCCAGTACAAACATGAACATGAAAATTTGAGAGTAATTTACTCTCACGAGGAATCACGTGTCCCTCTTCTCTACCACAGAATTTCACAATTTGTAAGCAGTTTGATCTCAGGAGGAGTCACCTGTAACTTACGACAGCCCTTGAGACTCAGATATTTAAGCTCTTTGAGGTCTACGATTTCAGATGGCAATGATTCTAAATTATGACATCCGCTGAGATCCAGAAATTTGAGATTTTTGAGATCTCTCATTTCACATGGCAATGATTTTAACCTCTTACATCCACTCAGATGTAAAAACTGAAGGTTTGAAAGATTGCCAATGCCTGAATGCACATATTCAATTTGAATATATTTCAAATTAAGATATTCAAGTTGTTTCAATTGCCACAATGATTTTGGCAATAATTGTAGCCCCGTGCTACCTAAACATAACACCCTCAGAAAGACGAGGTCAAGCAAAAATGCTTCCGGAATCTCCTTTAAATCAAGGTTTTGTGTTAGAAATAGGCTGACCAATTTTGGACATCTCAATTCCTTGTTTGGTAGAGACGTAATATTGCTATCAATAAGGGAGAGCCTCCTGCAATTATGGCGTGTCTCCTCTTTCTCTCCCACATAAATGCCATGTCGCCCACAACATCGTGAACTCCAAAAGGAAAGCCCCAATAACTAGATCCACCAACTGCATGCAAGTGGATTAAGGAACGATCTGCAAATAACTTTACATAGCTGTGCGCAGTATCCATTAAGAAGTCCATATCTTTGCTCTTTACTATACCTTCTGCGATCCAGATGTGTGATATAATGTGCGCCAGAATGTACCAGTCCTCTGGAACAACCACATAATACAAAAAACAGGTTTTCAAATGAGCATGGGGTAAACTATCGTAGCTCCATCTCAATCGCTCATACAGATCTCGATCAAGTCGAGGATGAGTAATTGGAAAATTTGAATCCACAGTCTGAATCTGCCTTAAAGCAAGGTTCCACTCATTTACAGCCCGGTTGCCAATCATTGTTGAAGCTATGACATTTATAGCCAAGGGCAACCCTTTACACTCCTCTGCGATGACTTTAGCAATATGCTCTATCTCGTGAGGCACATGCCCGTCTTTGAAAGCTACTTTGCAAAACAATTCCTAGGCTTCCTCTCTTGGCAGTGGCTGTATTTGCATGGACTGGTCTGCATTCATTTCTGGAATCAAATCTCTATTTTGAGTAGAGAATACAACTTTGCTCCCTTTGTTCTCGCCAAATTCCACGCCCAATTCTTTCAGAGTGACTGCGCTCCACAAATCGTCTAAAATTAGGAAAAATTTCTTTGTCCTCAGATGTGCCGATAGCTTCATCTTCCGCGAATCAACATCATTATAAGAATAAGCACTGAGGTCTAAATTGATTGCAGAGGCCATACGACTCTGCAACTCCAGAATGGAAAATTGGGCAACTGCAACCCAAATCACATGATCAAAAACAGCGCTTACCTTGTAGCTGTTGTAGACCTTTTTTAGCAACGCTGTTTTGCCAACCCCACCCATCCCATATACAGCAAATATCGGATCGCGGGGGGGTTCGGTAAGCCAATTCTCAAGTCGTATTTCAGCAGATCTAATTTCCAACCCTACCAGTCCGGTGTCTGGTTCGTCTTGAAGCAGTAGATTCGCCTGTTGTGGCACCACGGGCGCAATCTGTTGAGCACTGTGAAACACAGAGAAGTCGGTCTGAAGATTGTGAAAGAGCTTATCAAAAGTTGTCTTCCACTTTTGGATTTCTGTAGAAAGTTTAGGCTTGCAAAGGAGGCAACTGACACACCATTGCCGCCTTCGAGAGCAATCGATCAACTCTCTTGCTTTTCCAACTGCGTCTTGCATCCTTAGCAGGTAATTTTGCAGAGATTGATGGGGCGTCTTTTGCCAATCTTGAAATTGATCTCTAACATCGAGTAAGAGAGTCTTCATGTTGAAATACTACTTTCAACTGCAGCACCAATTAAAATAGCAAATCGAAACTAGATTTTTCCTTACACTCAGCAGATTTTGGTTTTCGGGATCAATGACATAAAACATTTAAGAACAATCATGGCAGAGTTGGTAAAAAAGTAAACACCAGGTTTTACTGCGGATATGGAGAATGTACCACAACATCCAGAAATTTCAGGAATTAAACTTATTTGTCTGCCCCTCCATACCTTGTTTTAATTTCTAGTCTTGTCATAAAAATCTTAAGTAGTTTTTTTTTACGGTACATGTAATGTTTTTTTTCTGAGTAGTGTGAGCTGACCAGAAACAGAGTTTTTTTTGTAATACGCAGCAATGTGTATGTAAGAATGAAAAATTTACACACAACAGTGTAAAATTTTTCAAGAAAGAAACAGAGTGTTAATTTTTCAGCAGAAACAGAGTGTGTGTGTAAGGCATAGCAGTGCAAAGACAGCGTGTTGATTTTCAGAGGAGACAGAGTATTTTGTTTTTTTTTGTAATGCACAGAGTGCAGACACAGCAGTGTTAATTTTTAGAAGAAACAGAGTGTCTTTGTAATACACAGCAGTGCAAACACAACAATGTCAATTTGCAAGCAGAGACAAAGTGAAATTTTTGGAACTACATCTGAAGCGTTCCTGCTGTAATCCCTCTATTAGAGGAAGAACTTTGTAACAACAGTCTTGTTAATGAATTAAAAAAAATTGTTGTGTGTTGCTGAAACTCGAGTTTCAGCAAACGGAAACTCTGTCTTCAATAAGTAATTTTTGAGTCTCGCTGAAACTCTGTTGCTGAAACACCGTTGACGAAACTGCGTTGCTGAAACACTGTCTTCAGCAAACAATTTTAGTTTCTGTGTGTTAAAAACAGAGCATTATTCTCTGTTTGTCTGTTCTGGAATTATCAGAAATTCCCAACATGGTATCGGAGCTTGTCCAGGCTCTTTGAAGGTGTCAAAGAAGCTGAAGGAAGGATTTCTTATTGCAGCAGCTTCTCCAGCAGAGTGAAGACTCAGTCAAGAAAGAATCCAAGGTATTTCTCAAGTTTTTGTGTTACTGTTGAGAACAGCTAGTTATTTTAAATACACAGTCAAGTATTTTGAAGCATAGTTAAGAGTGCAAGAATGGCTCGAGCCAGCACTAGCATGCGTATCTGTAATACTCAGCTCCAACAATTTAATGGGAAAAACTATGATTATTGGGCAATAACTATGAAAGCTTTGCTTGCTTCCCAAGACTTATGGGAATTAGTTGAGGATGGTTTTGAAGAACCAGCAGATGAAAATGAGTTTAATAATTTAACTCAGGCAGGGAAAGATCTATTGAAGAGCAATAAGAAGAAGGATTCTAAAGCCCTCTACTTTTTGTATCAAGCAGTGCATGAGAGTGAGTTTCCGAGGATAGCAGCAGCTAAGAGATCCAAAGAAGCATGGCAAACTCTGAAGATAGTCTATCAAGGCATGGAGAAAGTGAAGACAACAAAACTATAGTTGCTAAGGAGAGATTTTGAGACTCTCTGCATGAAGGAGTCAGATAATATTTACTCATTCTTCACACATGTGATTGGCGTGGTCACACAGAGAAGGTCTCATGAAGAGATTCTTGAAGAAAGGAGGATTGTGGAGAAACTGTTGAGGATTCTACCCTCAAAGTTCGATCTGATTGTCACCACCATAGAAGAGACAAAGGATCTCACAAACTTCTCAGTTGATGAACTACATGCATCATTGATAACACATGAGCAAAGATTGAGTAGGAATGAAAACTCATCTCTAGAACATGCCTTTAAGACCCAGATTTTCTTTGGAAGAGGAAGAGGTCAAGGTAGAGGAAACAAGAGAGGAAGAGGTAGAAGCCAAAACAGAGGTGGAAGAAACAGTCCAACAAATGCTCAAGGAAGAGGCAGCAATCCAAATCAGAACCAAGGCCAAGGCAGCAGCCAACAAAGTGGACAACATCATGCTCAAGGACAAAGGTATGATAAATCCAATGTCCAATGTCACTATTGTAAAAAATATGAGCATTATGCAAATGAATGTAGGAAGAAGGAGCATGATATGAGTAATAGAACTAGTGCAAATTTCACTAGAGAAAATATCAGCCAAGAAAATTTGTTTTTAGCCTATAATATGACTGAAGAAAAGAGTGAAGATGTATGGTTTCTAGACTCCGGTTGGAGTAACCATATGACAGGGAACATAGCCCTCTTTTCTATGTTAGATAAAAGTGTGAAGTCACAAGTCACACTAGGGACTGATAGTAAAGTTTCAATTATGGGAAAAGGAGAAGTAAATGTCTTAACAAGGAAAGGTGAAAAGAAAACCATAGCAGATGTTTATTATGTTCTTGGAATGAAATGTAACCTCTTAAGTATTGGACAGCTTGTTCAAAAGGGGTACAATATTTTCTTTGTGAATGATGTATGCACCATCATGGATAAAACACCCAGCAAACAATGTATTGCTGAAGTGAAGATGACAAGGAATAGGATGTTCCCTCTCAGAATGACAGCAGATTTAAAAGATGGAGTAGAAATAGCAGCAGTGACACAAGAGGCTTTCCAAAGCGAACCAAAAGATGAAAAGTGGTTGTGGCACTTGAGATTTGGACATCTCAACTTTGGAGGTCTTAACTTGTTGAATAGAAAAGGAATGGTAAGAGGATTACCATTGATAGAGAAACTAGACAGCCTTTGTGAAGGTTGTATGTTGGGGAAATAACATAGAGAAAGTTTTCCATCTGGGAAAAGCATAAGGGCAAAAGCACCCTTAGAGATTGTCCATTCAGATTTATGTGGACCGATGCAAACTCCATCACTTACAGGCAACCACTATATGCTAACATTTATTGATGATTTTACTAGAAAAAATTGGGTTTATTTCCTGAAGGACAAAAGTGAAGTTTTTGAAAGATTTTGCAATTTCAAAGCACTTGTAAAAAACCAAAGTGGGTTGCATATCAAAGTTCTAAGAACTGATAGAGGAGGTGAGTATATCTCCAAGGAATTTCTACGTTTTTGTAGAGAAAACGGAATTCATAAGCAGTTTACCACTAGGTACACTCCGCAGCAAAATGGAGTTGCCGAAAGGAAGAATAGGACAATCATGGATATGGCGAGGAGTATGTTAAAGGCAAAGAATTTTCCAATCAGCGTATATTTTGAATAGATGCCCTACAAAAGCAGTCGTGAACAGAGTGCCGGAAGAAGCATGGAGTGGGACAAAGCAAGGAGTCACCCACATGAAAGTTTTTGGATGTGTGGCTTATGCACACATTCCAGATCAACTAAGGAAGAAGTTGGACAGCAAAGGGGAGAAATGTATTTTCATTGGATACAGTGAGGAATCCAAAGCTTATAGGTTGTATAACCCATCCACCAAGAAGCTTATCGTGAGTAGACATGTTGAGTTCATTGAGGAGGAAGATTGGGCTGGAAGTGTAGATGATTGGAAAAGCACACCCGGTTATGTTTTTCACATGGGTTCAGGAGCTATTTCATGGGCTTCTAAAAAAAAGCCTATTGTAGCGTTGTCTACAGCAAAGGCAGAATATGTGGCAGCTACAGCAACAGCGTGTCAAGCAATTTGGATGAGAAGGATGTTAAGGAGCTTATGCCAAGAGCAAGCAAAAGGAACTGTGATTTTTTGTGACAATAGCTCAGCTATTGCATTATCCAAGAATTCAGTGTTTCATAAGAGAATGAAACACATTGACACAAAGTTTCATTACATCAGGGAATTGGTAAACAATGGAGAAATTGTTTTACAACACTGCAGAACTCAGGAGCAGGTTGCAGACATTCTGACCAAACCATTGGGGCAGAAAAGTTTTGAGTTTTTGAGGAAATGTCTGGGTATGACTGATAACCCAGCAGTTGAAATTAAAGGGGAGTGTTGAAATACTACTTTCAACTGCAGCACCAATTAAAGCAGCAAATTGAAACTAGATTTTTCGTTACACGGTGCAGATTTTGGTTTTCGAGATGAAGGACATCAAACATTTAAGAACACAAAAATCATGGCAGAGTTGGTAAAAAAGTAAACACCAGGTTTTACTGCGGATATGGAGAATGTACCACAACATCCAAAAATTTCAGGAATTAAACTTATTTGTCTGCCCCTCCATACCTTGTTTTAATTTCTAGTCTTGTCATAAAAATCTTAAGTAGTTTTTTTTACGGTACATGTAATGTTTTTTTTCTGAGTAGTGTGAGCTGACCAGAAATAGAGTTTTTTTTGTAATAAGCGGTAGCGCGTATGTAAGAATGAAAAATTTACACATAACAGTGTAAAATTTTTCAAGAAAGAAACAGAGTATTAATTTTTCAGCAGAGACAGAGTGTGTGTGTAATGCACAACAGTGCAAAGACAATGTGTTGATTTTCAGAGGAGACAGAGTATTTTGTTTTTTTTGTAATGCAGAGAGTGCAGACACAGCAATGTTAATTTTTAGAAGAAACAGAGTGTCTTTGTAATACACAACAGTGCAGACACAGCAGTGTCAATTTGCAAGCAGAGACAGAGTGAAATTTTTGGAACTGCATCTGAAGCGTTCCTGTTGTAACCCCTCTGTTAGAGGAAGAACTTTGCAACAACAGTCTTGTTAATGAATACAATTTTTTTTTTGTGTGTTACTGAAACTCGAGTTTCAGCAAATGGAAACTCTGTCTTCAGCAAGTAATTTTTGTTTCTCTGCGTCAAAAATGGAGTGTCGCTAAAACTCTGTTGCTGAAACACTATTGCTGAAAAATTGTTGCTGAAACTCTGTTGACGAAACTGCGTTGCTGAAACACTATCTTCATCAAACAATTTTAGTTTCTGTGTGTTAAAAAATGAGCATTATTCTCTGTTTGTCTGTTCTGGAATTATCAGAAATTCCCAACACTTCATACGATTTAACTGCCCTTCTAGAAGCTGACAGTTCTCATCCAACCAAATAACATCGTCCATTTGTCGGATGAGTGCAGAAATAGCGCTACTGACCGTATTGGCCGCCACTTCAGTGATAATAGCAACCATTGCCAATTTTTTGGCTTGGCAATAGAAGAATCATGGGTCTGAAGGGGCTAGAGACAATCATATATAAACACGAACTTGCAACGAGATATAGGGCAATGGATAGGCAGTCATTAGTCATTATTGAAAATGCAAGCTGACTTGACTTATTATAAATCATATATAAATATAAACATATAGAGGATTAGTATATTAGTAAAATCAACAATGGGATACACAGTCATCATACGTCATTGCTTGTTAAATATCCTTCAATCCTTTCCATAAATATGGAATTAGAATTTATAGATTTTAATCTCATAAATGTAAGAAAGGCATAACCTACTTTATATAAAATTTGAAAATAAATCTTTAATAATAACAATTTAAAATAAATAAAAAAGTAATATCAATATTTAATTTTTAAAATTTTAATAATTTTGTTACCTGACTTTTTTTTTCAAATGTGTCACCCAATTTTTTTTTATAAATATTAAGAATATTTATTATATATTTATATGTAGTTTATTAAGTTATGTGAGTTTCTAGATGATTAGCATGTTTAATTTGGTTCGAGTAGTTGTTATCATTGAGGATTTCAGACTTTTGTTATTTATAATGTAGAAACCAGTCTTTCCGATTAATCACATCGGTAGGATTGGGTCGAGGTTTCGAACCAACTAATGTGGTTCATTTTCAAGACAAGGTGAGAAATCAATCAATGAGAATAAATAGTAGGGATGCATCATTGTTCAAATAGCAAAGATGCATCATTGTTCAGGGTTAGCCATTGGTGAAATCATTACTCAGTAAAGAATTTAAGAATATGTGATAAAGAGATGTTTGTTAAATTATTTAATATTTAGCTAGAAACTATCTATTAGGTAATAATTAAATATTTTATATCGATATTATAAATTATTTATCAATTTATATAATAATATTATGTAAGAATAATTAATTTATATAATATTATTTGTTAGGGTTGACCTATTCAATATACATTTGGTTGAAAACTAGATTAATTATCAATTTATATAATAATATTAAAAAAATAAAATAAATAAATAAATTTTTAATCCATTGTGATTAATCCCAAAGACTCATTTCTACATTTGAGGATCTTTTAAGTTTTCAAAATCATGCTCCCCACATCATCCCTTAGCATGATTAGATTTTTACCCATAAAGTTTCCAACCTTTACACCATCGAATGCCTTAACAAAGCACCTTGTCACCAATAGAAACATTAATATTTGTTTTTTTTAAATTTTAATTTTAAAAACTTAAAAATATAATTTAAAATATAATTAAATTAAAATATTTTAAAGATAACAAAATTTACATCCTAAAACATATTGGGAATCGGTGAATTATTTTATTTTTTTTAATAATAAAATAATTAATAATATAAATGTGTTAATGTGGAATTATTAATTTAATTATATTTCTACAAAATGATTAATGAAATTTTTACATTTTTATACATACATTTTAAACTAAATTGACATATAATTATTAATAAAAATTTCAATTATTATACTAAATATTTTCCATTTTTCACCTATTTATTAACCTTTATATTCTATTCTAATAAAATCATAGTAGAAAATAATAATACTCTTCATTAGAGTTGTCTTTAGTGAGGTTTTTTGGATGTGTTTCAGGTGGGTTTTTTGGATCTAATTTCTCTAAAATTCCACAGGAATTTATTGAAATCACAAGCTTGATAAGTAACCCCTGCACAATCAAAGTGCACTAGGAGTTTGTAGTCAAAAAAACCAGTTTAAATAACACAAATCAAGATTTCACCTCAAATTTTTCCACCGGATTCGATCACCGAAAAGTCCAAAATATAGTACTAAAGAAAACTCCTTCATTCATATATATATATATATATTGGATTACCATGTTAAAATTATATATATATATATATATATAATTTTAACATGGTAATCCACTATATATATATATATATATATATATAGGTATAAACTTAAAAAGTAGTATAAATAAATAAATATTAGGATTTAAGATTAAAAAAGTTTTTTTTTGAAACTCTAGTCGTTATTGGTATTTTACATGGATGTATATCCAAAAACTTTTAGAGGAAGATTGAAGAAATCCAAAAGTAGTTTATACCCTAGAACCTTAAGATTAAAGGAAATACTCCCTACCATGTCCACCTGCAAGCCTTACCCCATTGAAAGGACAATTTACCAGGAATCTTATGTATAAGAAGAAATTATACAACATGAATGTGAAGAGGTTCCTAAAATTGCTTCTAGCTCTACCCAAAACCCCCACCTTATACTCAAACTGGGGAGCATAAGGATGTATAAGGATGCTTAATCATGGTTGGGTCATTGGGAAATAAAGAAAGAGATCATCTCGCAGAACCCATACAACATTAAAAATATTGTTACTTCCAAATTTAAGGAGAAATTATGCGACAACGAAGAGCTCGAAGGAAAAAGAAAATTAAGATATTATACGGAGGTGATTAACCCCAATCTAAAAAACCAAAATTGTCTTTCTATATTGACTAGTGTTAAAAAGAAAATGAACATTGCCAAGATAATAACAAATTCTCATCAACAATCTAAAAAACTAAAATTGTCTTTCTATATTGACTAGTGTTAGGAAGAAAATGAACATTGCCAAGATAATAACAAATTCTCATCAACTTCAGAGTGAAACTGAACATCCTCCAATTCCCAAAATCCCATGGGATGAATGGGTTTTACCCATGGGATCCTAAGAGGGTTGAAGATGAAAAACATTTTTTCTTCAATTTTCCATTTCATACTCACACTCAATCTAATCTTCAAAATATTTGTCACACTACTAATCTTCTTCATCATTAGGGTCATGATCATCATATATTACTCAATATTATTTATTTATTTATTTTCTTTCTTTCCTTCTACATATAGAGAAATTAGGAGATTTGTGATTGATGTAACTAGGCAACAGACAGAAAAAGACACACCCTCAAAAAGCAAGGGATGTCAAGAGCATGATGTAGTTCTCTGTTAAGGGAATTTATATTTATAACTATATGTGACCATAAAAAATGCATCATAATTAGCTAATTAGTTTTAATTATTTCCTTAAATATATCCAATAATATCTCCCTAACTATCTCCTATGATCTATCCATTATTTCATCCATGATTTTTTCAACAATATTCATCTCTATATTTGCTAGATTTTCTCCACCTCAAGGCAGGACTCTATCAATCAATTTGTTGTTGATCACTATTAGTTTAGCATTGACCAATGCAAGTTATAATATTTAACTTTGAAAAAGGAATATTTATTTTTCAATATTATTGAAGAAATTATTTTTCAAGCATTTGATTGGACCATAAATTGAAGGTCTTATTGTAGCCTTTTTACAATAAAATGCCATGTGGATAATTGCCTCATATTTTTTTGCCATAATTTTTAAATGCAGTTGCAATATTTATGCCATGATTTTTAGATATTTGTGGAATAAATTTTCATTATTAAGCTTCATAGGAAAACCATCTAAAATTAAATTCTTTGAAAATAGCTCATACTCACATAAATGACATATTTACCATCAAGTATTTGTATAAAAGATAGATAGGACCAAGATGTAAATAAATATACTTACCAAGAGTAACTTCCCACCCTTATTTATGTGCCTTTCAACACTTTAACAAGTAGGAGACTTAGTTGTGGTTACTACCTACCAAAAAAGTACACGAGTTCTTCCCCCTTCGTAGACAATTAATTTTTCCACTTCATATATTAATTTGCAAGTTTTCTAAAAGCATAATTTCCACTTGAGTAGTAGGGACTACCCTACCCTGGACCACTTTCTCTTAGATAGACTTTCTAGAATATGCATACACTATTAAAATATTCATAATATCATCCATTAAAAATTACAAATAGGTACTATTTTTTTATGTCTCCTCTTTAACGAGCATTCTTCATTAAATTAGTCCTTTCTCATTATTTGCCTTTGTTATCCTTTTTCTTGATCTTTAATAGTTATTTGGTCTTCTTCATTCTTGATCTTCTCTGCTATTATCTTGTACCTACATAAATATTAGTTGAAGTACATATGAAAGAATCACCATCTACTAGAATAAATGGGTTATTAGTCGTTATATCCATTAGTTCTCTAGAAAACTTATTCTCATACATGCTTCATCAACCATTCTTCCATCAAAATTTTGCATACATATCCCTCTTACTCTATATCACCACTCTCATTTTCATCGTCCTCAATCTCCTGGGTTCCTGACTCAATTGTAACCTTGATGTTGATGCTCCTACATCATACTCCCTAGGAATAAAAATCTTCATAGACACACATCCATGGGTCCTCTATCTCTTGCAAAATTTTTCCACATAGTTATCTCTTCCTTTTCGTATCCTCAATCATCATTTTATTCCTACACAAGACCCTTTTTCTTTACTTGAAATCTACCTGATTGCCTCCTCACTAAGATCGATGACTCTGTTAGGTGTAGACTACATCAAATCGATGGTTCTACCCACATATAGTTTGTCTCTTAATGATCTGAGATCCTCATTTAGTTTATGCTTACCACAATAACACACGATGAAAAATATTTTACATTAGTGGTTTTTTACCTCGAACATTATCGACTCGGGTACACACAAGTTCAAAAGTTTTTAATCTCTAACCAATATCATTATAAAATGACATTATCCAAGAACTATTTCTTAGGGATGTATTCCTTCAAGGATTTATTATATATACCTCTCAACCCACACACAAAATACTTTTATTTATAACTCACTTGGTTTTCTTCTTCACTGTTAACCATGCTTCTATTTCTTTTTTTCCATATTTTGTCACTTCGTCCTTTTGCTTTCCTGCATCATTATCCACTTTTCTTTCCTATTTTTTCATATGTGATTTGTATATTTTTGTGGACATTCCACTCGACAATTCATCACAACAAATCTCACAAATTGTACTTAAAAATCTAAAATCTACACCACAAGGGTTTATTTCTCTTTACATTTTTAGATATGTAAATTACTAATTATTGTGTATGCATGTCGATTATAATTACGAAAAAAAAATAGAGAACAATGAAATAAAAACTCATAAACTGTGATTAACACAAACTATATCTTGGGAAATCCTTTCAGGAGAAAACCCAATTGGAAGGTGACGTCGCTTTGCTCTCTTTATTTGAATAGAAAATGGTTGCAAGTACAAATAAGGCATGTGGCCCGTGGGCTACCACAATGCAAAAATAATATATGTGTGCTCTCTCCCTATCCCTCTTAGTTACTCTATTTGTCTATGCAACAAAATGCACTCGAAAATAATGGAACCCCTTTTCCTCCTAGTGGCCCATTTATAACATAACCTAATAGCCAAGTAGTAGTTAGGTTTGACTCCTTTAAATCTTAACCAGAGTTACAATATGGACTATTCTAGAGTCTTATTCATCATTATCACGTGCCTAGCATATTTTCCATGAATAAATGGGGATGACATGGAATCCCCTCGAATTATGTTGGTGAAAACAAGAAGGTCAACTTCCGAGTGGCATAAATTTTCCATATGGACTCCAACCAAGATGATTCTTGCATTGTTGGAAAGGTATTTGTGTGTAGAATAGGAGAAAAGAGTGTAGCACTAAAGTGTCAAAGTTTTACCCCCTAAAAAACACTCTTTGATGCCTCAAAATGCTCCGAGAAGATTTTAGGCCCTAATTTCCCAAATTGGGTCTTGCAGATAAAAATGGTCCTATCAGATGATTCCTCCACTTTTTCCATGCTAAAATAATTGATGTGGATGAAAAACAATATAATTATCAAATATGAATCACTCCCCATTTTTTGAGACTTTTAGTCCTAAAATGCTTCCAGTGAATGAGGTGAGGAAATTTTTCCTCCACCGTCTCTCGGGTGTTCCATTTAGCTTTGCCTAGAAGTTCTCCTTTCAACCCAATCGGTTAAAGTTCATTTTGTCCCTATCTTGTAGTTCTAAGCCTTGTTTGCAAAACTATATCTTTTGTCATCTATAACTTATTTGGGGCCTGCAAGTACTGTAGTGGCTAGTGATATATATGGATTATTGTCTCCTTACCCATTAGATAATGCTTCCACTTCTTCATAGATTGCACCATTTCATAAACCTCCTTATCAAAAGTAGGGTAGTTAACAACTGCCCCATGAACTAATTTAGAATGGTAGCATACAATCCTTCCCCCCCACATCAAGATCGCTCCCATAACATACTCACCGGGGTCTATCTCCACTTGAAAGGGCTTATCCAAGTTTGGTAGTGCAATAACTAGTGCTTGACTAATCTTCTTCTTGAACTCATCAAATGGCCTTTGTTTACCCTTTCCCACTAGAAACTCTTGCCACTTATTAGTATGGGATGGAGTGATGTTGTTACCACTAAAAATGAGGCTATGAATTTCCTCAAGTATTGTGTCACCCCAACAAAACTCCTAACCTCAAAAACATTAGTAGGCACGAAACATTTTATGATGGCCTCCATCTTGGCGGGATCTATTTTTGTCCCTCCTCCACCCATCACATACCCTATACACACCAAATACTACTGTGAAAACTCACACTTCTTGATATTTTCTAGAAATTGGTGCTTATTTAATGTCTCCAACACCTGAGTCAAAGGTGAGATGTGCTCTTCCTGGGTAGCACTATATACCAGTATATAATCCAAATATAAAATAACAAATGAATCTATAAAATTGTGCATCATATCATTCATTACCCTCATAAACATAGTTGGTACATTACATAGGCCAAATGTCTTGACTACCCACTCATACAAACCTTTCTTGCTTTTGAAGGCGTTATTCCAAGTATCTTATTCTCTGACTCGAAAATGTTGATATCTAGACTTTAAGTCCACCTTGGTGAAGTATTTCACTTTCTACAACTAATTCAACAAATCATCAATCTTGGGTAGGGGGTACCTATTCTTGAGTGTGATTTTCTTCAATGCAATGTAATTAATACACATCCACCAAGTCCCATTCTTTTTGGAACTATGATGATGGTTGACCCACATGGTGGTGTACTTAGTCAAATGACACCCCATTCTAGTAGTTTTTTCAATTGTTTCTTCACCTCACCTGCTTCTATAACAAACTAACTGTACAACCCAATGTTTAGTGAGGGAGCCATTGAAATATTTGGATCTTATGCTTTTCTTCCCTCTTGGGTGGTAGCCCTTTAGGCTCCTAGAACACATCCCTGTAACCCTATAGAAACTCTACCAGTTGTTTTTTATGTTTCTTAGTACACCCCTCTAAGGATGCCTTCACACTTGTTAACTCTTCTACAAGATGATTCTCTCTTAAAAACAATAAAACAAAGTTCTTGCCAGAAATGATCATTTTCTTGGCTTGGTTGGCATTTGCTGGTGAAAATTTTAACTTTCCTTTGTGCACATTTATGGTGAACGATTTTCCATCATTGGTGAGTTGGTATTGTTGGTTGTGCACATGAATATTGCATATTACATGTACATGTAGGGACTTCCAAACACCACACCACATACATCAAAGGGAAATACATCTAGTTCTACCTCATTAATAAAATAAACACAGATAACTAATATAATTTTGCATTGTTTTGTTACCTTTAACTATGCTTCTTTATTTACTAATCCTAATGCTTGGATGATCACAAACTTCCAATGCAAATTTATATACTAGCTTTACTGAAATGAGATTTGCATGTGATCTTGAGTCAAAGAGCATAATATGTATCTTCCTTACTTGTATCTTTATGTGGAAGAGTTTGGTCATTTCTTTCTCTTCCTATTGCTAAAGGCTATTGAGTTTTCTATAATTTCAAAAATGAGTCCTCTAGATACACTATAACCATAAGTTAATACACTTACATTCTAAAAGCACATATGGATCATTAGGTGAACAATATGATGAATAAGCTTACATGCTTACATGCTAGGAAATAAGCTCTTTAGGTGAACAATATGATGAATTATCTTCCAAACATCATGGCCAACCCCACCATAATTGTCAAAAAAGGAGTCGGCAACAACAACATTCGATTTCCAATGGTTTAAAGCATGTTTTCAACATAAAAAACCAACATTATTCCCAATGCTTTCTTGAGTTTTGCTAAATTTATTTTTTCTACTTTGATTTTGTTTAACTCTAATATGTATACATTCTCTCAAATAACATCTTTAAACCAAACACTATTAATATTTTGTATCTTACTGTATAAAACTTATATTAAAGTATTTTTTGGTACAAAATATAGAATTTAAATTTTTTTAAAAATGGTGGTTATCCTTTGGCTATATGTATATATATTATATAAGAAATATAACTTTACTTATTATTAAAATATTTATATATAATAAATAAAATATTTATATTTATATTCTAATATATATTTATATTTATATTTTTAATATATATACAGTATGTAGATTTTCCTATTAATCAATTGTGTGTATATTTGCATTTATATATTTTACCTGTGCCATAATGTTTTTAGCCCCTTTAGAGGCAAGATCCTTCTATTGCGATAATTGCAGATGATTCTCCTTTTTGGTAGTGATACTATATCTCTGCCAGCAAAGGAGTTGAGATATCCAAAACTGGTGACTCTAACTTTGGTATGCAAATTTTAATTGGAAGTGATTTTGAAAGCATTCTTCCTTAACCTTGTGTCTCTTAGGGTGTTATATTTAGGTGACATGGAGCTACAATTATTGCCAAGATCATTGTGGAAATTAAACAATTTGAATTTTAGTCCTTGTATTTTCTCGTTGCTAAGGAAAACAGGTAAGGGCTAACCACCAAGGGTGCAATTTGTGGAGAGCGGTTGTTGAGTGAGGGAAGGTCAAACAATGAAGCCTAGCCTAATCAGACTCTTATTCCTGCATCTTGGCCCAAATTTCTCAATTGTGCCCTCATCCTTTATTGTTGTTGTTGTCGTCATCATGTGGAATCTCTATATTGGTTGGGGTTCAGGACTTCGTTGCAGTTCTGCTTGGTGTGTCTTCTCCTACTCGGGGTCACCACTGCCCTGTTTCCAGTTACTGTCGATGTAGATGGGACAGTTGTGTGGTGAACCTTGTCTACTTAACTCTCGTGTTGATGCCTCTTGGCCTACCTTTCTCGACTATGCCCCTTCCATTGCAAGTGTTGTCTATGTCGCCATGTGGAAGCTTTGTCCACGTCAGGGTTTAGGACTTCACTACGATTTTGCTTATTATGTCTTTACTACTCAAGATCATTACCACCCTATTTCTGGTTTTCGTCGTTGTAGATTTCTTTGGTGAAAGTTCGTCAATATGACTATTGGGTTGTGGCCATGGGATTTGTTGGGTCTTGTCACTTTTTTTTTCGTTATCACATCCCTATGTTGGGTGTTGATCCTACGAGATATTTTATGGGTGTATTATCCCTAATTCTGCCTCCAATGTTGGTTGTTGGGGTTTGAAACATTTTTTATTTGTGGGTCGGCCACCTTTTTACATCATTTATAGCTCCCACTTGGGATTTTTGCGGGCCTGCATTCCTTGGGGTTTTATTTGGTCGGGTGTGCATGCCCAAAATTTTTAAATCTCTTTGTGATGTGCTATGGTGCTCGTTGACCCTAGGGTTTTATACAATGAATCCTCTTCTTCTTATCTTGTCCGTTGGAGCATCTTCCAGCGGTGCTAGAATGATATGTGGATGGTCGTTGTTGGGGTATATATTGTGCTCCTTTTGGGGTTTCTTTGAGGGGTTTGTCAACCCTATATCTTGTTATCAAACATATGTAACTGGGATTATACTAGAACATATTTTATATGCATGCTTATGTAAACATCTTTTTAATTAATAGAAAGTTGTTAGTTTTCTCTTTCCTTAAGAAAAACAAAACAAAAAACAAAAACAACTTGAATTTCGTAGTTGAATTATACTGAAATTGGTGATGTGCACTCAAGAATTGACAATATTTTAAACAATTAGTTTTTACACCTCAATGGATGTAAATGGTTAAAGTCATTTCCATGTGAAATTAGAGATCTCAAAAATCTCATATTTTTGGATCTCAATGGATGTTGTCATTTAGAACCATTGCCATATGAAATCGAAAAACTCAAAGATCTCAAATATATGGATTTTAAGGATTGTTATAAGTTATAGGTTATTCCTCTTAACATCAAAATGCTTTCAAATTTCATAATAGAAAAGAGTGTGTTTGAACTAAGAAATTTTAATATAAGAAGGATTTTATCATATTTTTTGTTAATGAAAATTTATTATATTAGTATAGATATATCTTAACTACAGATTTAGCATGTTGCAAGTGGAATAAATCTCTTCAGGTGCAATCCTCTTTTAAAATGTAAAATATGAAAAAAATTGTGTCCCTCTCAGTATTTTATAAATCCCAATGAATTTGATTCTCTCTCTATATCTAGAATGTGTATTTTTTCATTCTTTAAATTGTATTTTTGAATGTTATATTAACACTGTTAGTCTAAAAAAAAATATTGGATTTCAAGGAAAGCTCGCAAAAAATATCTATATACCTAAGAAATATCAAAATGAAAAATAGTGACACTACTTCAAAAAATTATTTTTTGTTGTTGTTTTATAGGACATATACAAAAAAAATGTAAACAATATATAATATATACATAGTTGAGATTAAAGTATTTTGCATAGCATGTGTATTCAGACATTTTATATATAGGCTACATTGTCCACATTAAGCTTTTTTGTTATTAATATAATTTTAAGTATATGTCAATATTACTTGATCTTGGATATTAAAATATTTTATGAGTAAACAACATTAAATTTGTTTATTATTATAGATATTTTTAAATGCCACATATTATTTTTATATTAAGAATTGAATGAATTACACCTCCTTATTATTCTTACTAGAAAGTATATGATATTTTTTATTTTATTTTCCAACTTTTAATTACTTTTTTCTTTAGACATTGAATATTTTATTATGTACAACATTATAAAATTTTCTTTCTATATATATATATATAATTGATATCTACATAAATTTGTTAACAAAGATCTTCCAAATAATTTATTTAAATCCTTCCATGAAATATTTTAGAAATGTGTGAGGTTTAAATATTTTATTCACACTTTTTTTTTACTTTTAATTATTTTATTTCTTTTTAAAGTTAGATAACAAATTATGTTAAGTAATGTAGAAATATTTTATTTATGACTAAGTATGAGCGAAATAATTTACCACATTGGGTTGTAATATTAACGAAAGATTGAGTGAGAATAGTGAGGGTGGGATTATTGATGTTTTGTAATGCTTTTAATTAAAACTAATTAAACATGTGTATTCATTTTAGTTTTCTATTATAGTTGACATTGCTTTCCTATATAGAGAATATTTTATTTTTATCTTGAGCAATAAAATTTTGGGTATTTAGTATAGACTTACTTAAGAACACAACATAGTTACTCTATTCTAGAGTGTAAATAATATGTTAACTTACAAGAAAACCTTGGTAGGGAGAATAACAACTATTCCACCCAAAAACTCAAGCTAAACTCAATTAACTTTCCATATAAATAAATAAGTTATATAAATATTTTGTTAATTTTAAATTAAATATACTTATTATATTTAATTTAAATAAATTTATTGATTTTAAGTATGGGGGTTTACGCAGTGCATTATATTAGATATCATTTTGGGATTCAACTGCGTTAAGTAAGTCATTCATGTATGACCATTTCCATGAGAGGAAGTCGTAACTGACTAATTTCTCATGATTTTTGAATAGTTCACTTAGCACTCATTGCATCGGGTGATGCTCACAAGGGTGAAGAAGTGGGATTGAAACTAGTGAAATGAATCACATAGCATCAATCATCACTTCCGGGGCTTGCACCCGGTAACCAGGACTTCCCAGGAGGTCACCCATCCCAGAACTCATCTGGCTCAAGTGCGCTTAACTGTGGAGTTTTCCCCACAATCAAGCCCACTTAGCTTGCTACCCCATTTGCAAAACCTTAGCAAGTATTGTGCCTCATGAACCATTCAAGTAGAGATCCCTTGACTCTTTTTGAATTTAAGTATGGGGGTTTACGCAGTGCATTATATTAGATATCATTTTGGGATTCAACTGCGTTAAGTAAGTCATTCATGTATGACCATTTCCACGAGAGGAAGTCGTAACTGACTAATTTCTCATGATTTTTGAATAGTTCACTTAGCACTCATTGCATCGGGTGATGCTCACAGGGGTGAAGAAGTGGGATTGAAACTAGTGAAATGAATCATATAGCATCAATCATCACTTCTGGGGCTTGCACCCGGTAACCAGGACTTCCCAGGAGGTCACCCATCCCAGAACTCATCTGGCTCAAGCACGCTTAACTGTGGAGTTTTCCCCACAATCAAGCCCACTTAGCTTGCTACCCCATTTGCAAAACCTTAGCAAGTATTGTGCCTCATGAACCATTCAAGTAGAGATCCCTTGAATCTTTTTGAATTTAAGTATGGGGTTTTACGCAGTGCATTATATTAGATATCATTTTGGGATTCAACTGCGTTAAGTAAGTCATTCATGTATGACCATTTCCATGAGAGGAAGTCATAACTGACTAATTTCTCATGATTTTTGAATAGTTCACTTAGCACTCATTGCATCGGGTGATGCTCACAGGGGTGAAGAAGTGGGATTGAAACTAGTGAAATGAATCACATAGCATCAATCATCACTTCCGGGGCTTGCACCCGGTAACTAGGACTTCCCAGGAGGTCACCCATCCCAGAACTCATCTGGCTGAAGCGAGCTTAACTGTGGAGTTTTCCCCACAATCAAGCCCACTTAGCTTGCTACCCCATTTGCAAAACCTTAGCAAGTATTGTGCCTCATGAACCATTAAAAAAATCTGTTTTTTAAGTAAAAAATATAAATTGAAGTTTGAACAAAAACAATAGTCAAATTATTGTGCCCGAAAACGCGTCCTTATTCCACAAAGGAAAACAAAAGATGTAGTTATACCTCCCTTTCTATGATTATTGGAGGGATGAGCAGTGTAATTAGTGACCAAAACCCCCAAAGTCTTTGCGTGCTAAGGCAGAACAGAGGCTTGGGAAGGGTCGGTCAAAAGTTGTAATTATCTACGGAGACTGGAGAGTTTGGGCGGGGTGGACACAGAGTCTGGGCGTGGTGAAGACGAAGCAGAGGCATGGGAGGAGATGTAATCACTGATGGAGAACTGAAATTTTGGGCATCGTGGAGGCGGGGCAGACACAAATGTAACGAGAAGGATGTGTGGAGGGTTTTCTATTTTCACTGTTTCTATTATTGGCCAGAAAGAAAGTCAAGATAAATCGTGCGGAGCTTGGTTCTTAATGGAGGGTTTTCTTTATTTTCTTTCTGCTCCAACCAAGAATCTAAGAAAAAGTCAATATAAAGTCTCTATAGTTAAGATAAACTTTAAAATTAAAGAAAAAATCAATAAAGTCAAAGATAAATAGTACAAAGGTCGTCCATGAAAGTTTGAGACCTTTTGTCTAAAAGAAAATACATAATTTTCTTTTAATTATTTTATTATATTTCATTTTAATAAGAATATTAGCTTATTTTAATGTTTTTTTATTCTTGAATTTTTATTATAATTTTTTTTTCTAATTTGTATTAATAAAATTATTAAATTTATTGTAATAAATATTTCAATATTTTATCTATTTAATTTTTATAATATTATAAATTAATTATATATAGGAGTTGTATAACAAGGTGGAGGAATTGTTTAGGCGGCTAAAAGTGGTCGGAATCTGGGTAAAAAAATTTCAAATAATCTTATAGAGGTAGTGTTTGAATCGTGTTTTTGATGGTGGAAATGGATAGGACACCTAAAATTTTGAAGTTTAACAACTATAAATTGGATTTACAAAAATCATTACCAAATGTTCTCTAAATATAACCAAAATTTCCATAACTTTCCGGACAACTCGTCCGCCTCGTTAGACTACGCGTATATATATATATATATATATATATATATATATATATATATATATATATATATATATATATATATATATATATATATATATATATATATATATATATATATAATTGCAATAAATAAAAATTAATTCTTAACAAGTTCTCAATTGAAGTTTCAAATAATAAAAGAAATAGCAAAACCAATCCATTGTATGACAAAGATTGTAAAAGTGCAAGGAGAGCAATTAAGGAAGTTGTTGATGAATCTCTTAAAATGGACAAGATAAAAATATACAAAGCCCTAACTAAAAGGAAAAAGAGGCAATACATTCGTCAAAGACACGAGAATCTCTTACACCTCTCTAAGGTAGCTCCTAAGAAATTTTGGAGGCAAATTCTGACTAGGAAGACTAAAGATAATAATAAAATTGCTCTTCACGATTAGAATCCCTATCTAAAAAGCTTTATGAATCTCCAAATGTCATGGTTAATTTGGAAACCCTGCTCACAACGAAAGAATTTTTTTCTTTAGAAGACATTAAGTTTGGGTTTTATCGCCTCGATAATGGGAAAGCTAAGGACATTGAAGGTTACTAGGCAGAAATCTTAAAAATTGGAGGTCCTGTCCTCATCGCCCACATCCACAAGCTTTTCAATCAAGCAGTGAAGCAAGGGTTCCCTAAACCTTGGACTGAGAGCCTCATTATCCCTATTTTTAAAAGTGGGGATACAAATAACCCCTCTAATTATCGGACAATTATGATCAACCCTCTCTTAGCCAAGTTATATGGTAGTATTTTGGAAAAGAAGTTAAGCATATGGCTTGAAAGTGAAGGTAAGTGGGCTAAAGGCCAAGTAGGTTTTAGAAGGCATCACTCAACAACACACCACCTCGTTATGCTTAGGATCATTGCGGAGGAATGTCGTAATGATAAATCCAATTTATTTTGTTGCTTTGTGGACTTTAGAAAGGCTTTCGATACGGTTCCTAGATACAACCTTTGGAATAGATTAGAAGAGCTAAAGGTTCCTCTCGAGTTGAGAGCTGTCGCTATAAGGTTATATGAGAATGTAATTGCCAAGCTAAAGAGCAATGAGGGGTGGTCAAAAGATATTAAGTGTAACATCGGAGTTAAACAAGGTTTCCCCCTCTCCCCTACCCTATTTGGCATTTACATCGATAAGCTCGAAGGTTATTTGGAGGAAGCAGGATGTGATGGCACGATGTTAGCTGGGATAGTCATCATCCTTCTTGTCTATGCTGACGATATTGTTCTTTTCGCAAGGTGCCCACCTGATCTTGATAAGCAACTCGGGCTTCTTAAGGATTTTTGTTCTACCATGGGTATGACTGTTAACACTGACAAAACAAAAGTTATGATTATCAAATCCAAGAAGGACACTTACACTAATTTTATGCATGACAATAATAACTTGGAGGAAATGTATTCTTACAAGTACCTAGGAATTGATATTCATCACAAGATCAACTGGAACCATAGCATTGAGAAAAGGATTAATGGGGGGTGGAAAGCTTATTTTGGTCTTGAAAATAATTGTAAAACAACAAACCTCATAATGTGGGATAAAAAGAAGTTCCTCTTTGAAACTTTAGTCACTCCTATTATCTTATATGGCTGTGAGGTTTGGGGTTGTAACATCTCCAGAGAATCATGGAGAAAGATTGAGAAAATCCAGAAGCGTTTTATAACTTATAACCTGAAAATTAAAAGTAATGCACCCTATCCTATTCTCCTTATAGAAGCAGGTCTTTCCCCTTTTGAGAGCCTAGCTATGATTAGGTTTCTGCTATACAAGCACAAACTCAATAACATAGACGATCATAGACTTCCTAAGCTAGCTTTAAATTCCAGCCAAAACCACCTAAGGCTCAACCGGGGGTGGCATAAATACACAAGGGCCTGGTTAAACTATTGGGAGATCAACGAGAATGATGCTTTGCAAAACATTAATAACATTAAAGATATTGTTACTTCTAAGTTCAAAGAAAATATGTGGTGTGACAAAGATTTAGTGGCTAAAAGAAAATTAAGTTATTATAAGAAGGTCATTAACCCCACCCTAGAAGATCAAAAATATCTCTCTATTTTAACTAGCTCAAAGAAGAAAATTAATATAGCAAAGATTCGAATGAATTCTCATGAGCTACGTAGAGAAATAGGTCGTTGGGAAGTTCCTAAAACACCATCGATGGAAAGGATCTGCCATACATGTGAGAATAGGAATATCGAGGATGAAAACCACTTCCTCTTAGAGTGCCCGCGTACAACCACATTAGATCTCAGTTTCACAATCTTTGTTACAATACTGACCTTCCTAGCCTTTTATAATGTCAAAATTATAGTGAGCTCAGGAGGCTTCTCTCCAAGTTTTTTGAGCATAGGAATAAAATCTTAAAACAAAATAAATAATTTGTTTCTTTAGGTCTGATAGACCAATGTTTGGTTTCAGCAGACGTTAACCATCATCATCATCATCATCACCAATTAATTAACTAACAACTAATTTTTTATTTTTAATCTTTCTAAGACTATTAATTTTATTTAATTCTTATAATATTATAAATTAATTAATTTAATTAATATAGATATATATAATTAAAATAAATAAAAACTAATTCTTAATGACTAGTTTATAACTAAATATTATTTTATTTGATTTAATAATTAATTTACTAATAGCTAATTCATAATGGCTATTTAATTTAATAACTAATTCTTAACAACTAGTTTATAACTATATATTATTTTATCTGATTTAATAATTAATTTACTAATAGTTAATTCATAATACCTAGTTTTGGACCCTGATGGATCCTTGCTATTTAATATTTAAGATTCACTAATTTTTTCACCTTTGTCTAGAGAATGAACCATATTAATTGGTTCAAAAGACCAAATCCTAATAATATGATTAATCTCAAAAACATTTTTATTTACAATATAAATCACGAAAGTCTAAAATCTAACCAAAAAAAATCAATTATTATTTGTAACCCGATGAAAATTAAAAAAAGAAAAAGAAAAAATGTAATTATTCTTCGCCCAATAAAAATTTGAAAAAAGTAAGGGTGTAGGTATTTAAGATCTTTGATATCTGTAATATGTTGGAGGTGATTCGTCTTGAAATTATAATGCTTCCAAATAGTCAAATTCTACAATAAAGTCTTCGTGTACAATGAAACAATGAATTTTTAATATAAACCTGTGATCATACTTTTATTAATACAATTTTATTAGGCAAAATAAATATTCAATTTAACAAAGGTTTTTATGTGAATTAAATATAATTAAATATAAAGTTTTTTAAGAATTTCTAATTAAATATATATCATATTTTTATTATTTTCTATTAAATATTATTTATTTATTACAAAATATTATTTAAATGTTCATATATATTTTTATGGATATCATTTTTATATTAAAATAACAAAAAAATATTTAAATCATTTTATATTAGTTAAAAAATTATAATAGACATTATTAATGGTGAATAATTTATTATATATGAAAATAATAATTTTAAAATATTTGTAGCTTAAGGGGGTGGTGAAGTTGGCAAACACCATATTGTGAAGTATTATGTAAAGCATGAAATTCATAAGATTTAAGGTTGAAATCCCCATAATCAACCCCATTAGTGATGACATGGTGTTTTTTTAAGGCACTTCATGGTGAAAATGTCACTGGTTCAAAACCTCGTGGGTAAATATCTAGGGTGTTATGTTAAGGAACTTCATGGTGAAAATGTCACGAGTTCAAAACCTCATGGACGAATATCCAATGATACTGAGGGCTAATGTGGCATGGTTCAAGTGTGATCCCCGGGTGATTTTGATGGCTTAGATGCTCTTAGGTCATGGCTACTCAAGCAACAAGTTAGGTCACTAGTTGAAAACTACGTGGGAAAAAATTCAGCCATGCTAATGGTCGGTGTGGCCTAGGCCAGTTGCAATCACAGGGTGATTTTTACATCTTAAATGCCCTTAGTGTTGGAAAATGTAACTTTGGAAAATGTAACTAATTTGTTTCTTCATAATTGTCATTTGACTCATGTATCTATCAAATGGAGAAAGAAAATGATGTAAGAACAAAATAAAATTTTAATTTTGTAAAAGCATGGGTTTCATTGTCAAAATATTTGTCATTAGGTCTCTTACGGTTTATATGAGCCAAAGTGTCATTTTCATAATGTAAAAGACCCTTCTAGGCATTTGTATCAAGAAAAGAAAAAGCATTTTGTATTTGGAAGTGTTTAGAATGATCCCAAGGCCAAGTCAGGCAACCAGGAAGAAGTCAACCTAGAGAGGGCTAATGGAGCCTCTTTGAGGGGCTATCAAAAGAAGAGATTTGACCTCATTTAAATAGAATAAGCAAGCATCTATTAGGCTTGATCTGCAATTAGAGTGTTATGCACGTGACCTGCAAGAATAACATAGTGCCAAAAATACGAAACAATAATGCCAAAAACACAAAAATATAACATGAATTGAAACAAGCTGCAAAGATATTTTACTGCTTAGAAGCAGGATATAATGTTCACTTGCCTTTTCGAGGGGGCAACCTCCAACAGAGTAGAGCTAAGTTACAATAAAATTTGATGATTCTTCCCATGCTATCTAAGCTTATTTATAGCTTGATGACATCCAAAACCCTAACTACTAGTGATCCCTTGCATAATATAGGTTAGCCACTTTATATATTAACTATGGCCCATTTATAACTAATAGTGGTCCCTTCTCTATAATACAAGTCAACCACTTACAATTATTATTAATGTGGATAACCGCTTACAGGCTTTATTGACTCAACTAACTAACTATGACTCTCACGAGGCCCCTTGGGCTTATTACATAATGAAATGGGTTAGTGTTGGACCCTAACATGCCCTACCCCATCAAAAGAAGCTTTTTCCTCAAGGCTGAAGTTGCAGAAACTACTGAAGAATAATGGTTGGTTCCCATGTTGCATCTTACAGAGAGGTTTCTTTCCACTTGATGAAGACTTCGTTAATCGTGTGGACACGAAGATGTCTTTCACGAGTGTCAAGGACCTATTCAGGTCAGAGCCAAAGTCAACCTTCCTCATCCAATTATGCTAGACTTGTTTGAAGTCTGCAATTGTTCCCCATAACTTTCTTGAGACAGAACACATGGAAGATTGGGTGGATTTTTGAAGTAGTCATCAGGGCCAGTTTGTATGTGACTCCTCCTATACGCTGAAGTACTTGATAAGGCCCATAGAATTTTGGGGCTAGTTTTTGGAAAACCTTTTCTTTAAGAGAGGTTTGATTCTAAGGTTAGAGTCACAGGAACACCTGGTTACCTACTTGAAATGACCTCTCTAAATAGTGTTATTTGGATTATTGCTTCATTCAATTTTAAGCTTGATGTAGGTTATCTTTGAGATGAGCGATCATGGTGGCATGGTTCTGCAGGAGCTTATCAGCTGCCTATACTTTGGAAGATCTAGGGATATAAGATGCTGGTGAAGGTGGGAGTTGTCCATACACTGCCTCATATGGAATTATCTTGGTGGCTTCATGATAGTTAGTATTATACAACCATTCAGTTCAAGGCATCCACTATACCCATTGATGTTGCTTGTCTGAAGTGAAGCATCGGAGATTGCTTATGTTGGATCACCAATTTAGGGATGATCAGTTGTACTCTGTTGGAGTTGCGTGCCCCGTAGCTTGAAAAGTTCTTGCCAAAAATTGATGGTGAAAATTGGGTCTCATTCAAACATAACATAATTCGGCATGCCCTGTAGTTTGAATATTTGGTCCATGAAAACCTAAGCCAACAATGTTGGGGTAAATGGGTGTGGTAGAGCACCAACATGAGCATATTTGGAAAGTATTTCATCAACCACCATGATGACATATTTGTTGCTTGACTTTGGGAGACCTGTAATGAAATCCATGGAAACATCCATCTAGACAGACGCAGGGAGTGGCACGGGTTGTAAGGTTCCTGATAGCTTTATCATTTCCCCTTTGTTGCATTGGAATACTTCACATTCAACTACAAAAGTAAGAATGCCGTGCTTGATGCTAGCCCAAAAGAAAGAACGTTGTGCTCATGCATAAGTCTTAAAAAACGTTGAATGTAATGCAATTGGAGAGGAGTGAAACTCTTACAAGATGTGGGTTTTGAGGGTGTAGGTCGGGGATAACAATATTTGATCCAAATAGTAAAGAACTTCATCCTTCCAAGAGTAATCCTTTGAGGACTTAGGATCTTCTCATATTATGTTAATGAGATGGGATAAAGAGTAGATGGAAGAATCATTCATTACAAGTTGCTTATATCCAATCTAGTATGGGTAGATAGAGTGATAACAGGGTGCCCTCTTCCTTAAATTGGCATGATAAGGCATCGAACACTACACTGTCACACCCCTTCTTGCCAATTATCTCATAATCATATCCCAACATTTTTGTGAACCATTTATTTTGTTGTGGCGACGATAGACACTGCTCTAGGAAATATTTTAGGCTATGATGGTCATTGTGAATTTAGCAACGACACCCTAATAAGTATGGTATCCAAGTGTCTACTGCATGTGAGATGACCATCATTTGTTTCTCATATGTAGATTGACCCATATGTTCTTCACTAAGTTGTCGACTAGTGAAAGCCAATGGTCTACATTCTTGCATTAATACTGCACTAATGCCCATACATAAAGCATCACATTCAATCACAAAAGGTTTTGTGAAGCTTGGAAGGGCCAAGATTGTACTGGAGCACATGGCTTGTTTGAGAGCAAAGAAGGCCTACTGAGTTGTGTCAGTTTAGAGAAATGATTTTTTCTTGAGAATATTAGTGAGGGGTTGGGCAATGTGTCTATAATGGCTAACAAATTTGTGATAGTAGTTTGTGAGACCCGATTAGAGGACATTTCAACTCAAAAATAGCCACCTAAGAAAAAATTATGAAACTAATAAAATACTTCCATGTAGACAATTTTTTAATATATCGTTTTTATTATTTTACTTTTGTCAAAATTACCCAAGTAAATGTCACGTTTATCAAAATAGATTTTATCAAAATAACTGTAATTAGGCCAATAGGCCTTCCTATTGAATTAGTTCAGTCGTCAACACTTCTATTTTCTAATTGACATGTGGCATACTCTGATCTGATTGACATGTGGCACACTTTTTTTTTTTAATGGAAATGAGGATTCGAAAACAACTCTCGCCGTTGGTTTTTCATAACAAGAGGACGACGGTTTTTCAGTTCAGACATGACATCTGTGCGTGCACCATTATTACATTTTTACACCACGCTTTGTTATGAAACCAGCTCAAGAAAAGATAGAAAAGATAGATCAACGCCTTAGAATTCAGCCTCTTCAAGGGGGCAACCTCCTTTACATTACATAAATGAACAATTCTTGGATGATACAAATGACAAAACCTCCTTTCTATATATAGGAGTCTAAGGAGTCACAATATAATCCAGCCGACCTAACAATAATAATATAAAACCACAAAAATAACAATAGAGGGATTCTATGGGTCACATAAATAACAACATGGAGGTAATAGGGGCACAACAATATAAATAAGGGGTATAACCATAATAGTAATGGGGTAATCACTAGTATTGTAGGGACCCAACATGCCCCTCTCCTTCAAAAAAGTGTTGTCCTCAACGCTTGAGTAGTTCTGGATACTTCTGCATAAAATTCTCATCCTCCCATGTGGAATCTTCAGCGGATAAGTTCTTCCACTTGATAAGATACTCTGAAATTGATCGATTTCGTAGCTGTCGAGTTCTTGTTTATGTGACTGCTTCCAGTTCCAATATAATTTTTCCTTCCTCGTCAAGTTCTGGCAATATTGTTTGAACTGGGAGCTTGTCGCCTATAACCTTCTTTAAACATGAAACATGGAAAACTAGGTGTAATCGAGAAGCTGCAGGAAGCTCCAATTTGTATGCCATAGTACCAATCTTTTGCAACACCTTCTATGGACCATAATACTTTGGTGATAATTTATTATCCTTCTTAGCTTGCTTTAGGGACATTTGCTTATATGGTTGTAGCCGTAGGAATACCCAATCACCTACATCAAAACTTCTTTCACTGCGATGTTGATCTGCCTGTTGTTTCATTCTATTTTGTGCCAACACGAGGTTATCCTTTAAGAGTTGGAGGACTTGTTGTTGATGTTCGATGTGATGTTCCACTGCCTGAACCTTAGAATTTTCTCTTAAATATGATGTGATGGATGGTGGTTGATACCCATAAAGTGCCATAAATGGGGTCATTTTTGTTGCCGTATGGAAGGAAGTGTTATACCACCTGTTATCACAAAATCACAACTGAAGGGCTGCTGATCAGGCAGACTCTGTGTAACTATTTCAGACCAAGCTTTTGACTAAGGATTGGCCTCCCTAGCCTGAGAGGGCTCTCTCAAGAAAAGGTTATTGATTTTGAATGTTGGTAAGAGGGCTAACTCTTGTACAATAGATTTAATGTAAGCATAACTGGTTGGAAACACACCAAAAGATATCTCATTGGGCTATGGAGTCTATAATATCAAGCAAACAAGAAAACACAGTGAACTCATAGAAATCAAGGCTCTTAGCATTACAAGTCAAACATATTCCACCACACATAGCTTGCTGTATACACAGGAAGTCAGAGCATACAAGTATGAATTCTGAGTGATTGCATACAACAAAACCATAAAATAACATAAGGTATAACACATCATCACTTCATTTGACCATGGCAATCCTTCGAGAATCTTGAGAAGAGTATAACTCTGTTTTACTATTACTGTCAAAAAAGATCTTACAGTGGCCCAAAACAACACACTTTTTCTATTAAGTCTCCAACCCCTATTACCTCCTAGTTTTCACCATATATAGGAATACATTCCTCTCTCTAGAATGAGTTCGAATCTCCTATTAACTACTCCTATATGCCTTTAACTAACTGCATTAATTACATACATGCTAAACTATAATTACATAAAGTCCTAATCAAACTAAAACAATAATTCTTTTCTCCTCGTAGACTTCGATGCTTTCTTGAATGCTTTGACAGCTGTCCTCCTTCAATTAATCTGATATGGCTGAGCTACAGGTGCAATGGATGCTGATTTAGGATGCTTAAGAGCGCTGATGGCTCATTAATTGACCAGAAGAGATGCTCCTATCTTAACGGTCTCTGTCTCCCAGCACTCTCCGAAAGTGTAGAAGTATGTTCCCAACTCTTTAATAACTTTGAACGCTGCTACCAAATACCATACCATGTTTCCAGATGAGCTGTATTCTGCCTTGATGTACAGGTGTCTCTCCTCTTAACATTCCTGGTCAAACTGTTCATTTTGCATTGAAAACATCACCTACAGCAGTTTCGTAGCGCGCTACGAAACTGCTGTGTGATTTAAAAACACAGTCCTCCTCACTGGTTTTCTGCTAACATTGTGCTACATTTATTAATGATCCCCTCAGCTGAGTCTTTGACCATCATTTTCCAGCACAGAACAAGCAATATATTTGCATGTTGTAGACACATGACCTTGAAGTTTATTCTTCAATTCTCAGGGTATGCATTCTTCCATGGACCTCATCTAACTCTGCAACCAGTAATTCTGCAGCTCTTTTTGATTTTCTAACATCTTCTTCAGCTGATACTATTTTACCTTGCAAGTTTTGAAATGATTTACCGAGCCATTCAATCACCTCCACTGGATCCCCAAACTGAAATTGATGAATAGAATCAATAACATCTAATGCAGTCATCACTCTTTGCATCAAATTCAACCTGAAACCTCGACAGCACTTGTGCATCATGTGAAGGAGTAACAGTGCCCACGACTTCCTCTTGATTAGTTACCTTAAGCATGTTAACTTCTTCAGATAAAACTTTAAACCTATCAACAAGCTTCCTAAGACATTCTTCTAGTTCAGTGGCAAGTAAATTACTAGCATTCTGCACATCTTCAATCTGCTATTGAGCATCAGCCACATCCTAATGAGCTTGATTCAATGCTCTTCCTAGCCACTCAATTCGATCCTCTGGTTCCGGTTATTTTACTGAAGCTAGCATCTCAACACTGTCCAAGACCCCTTCCCATCTTTGAATAAGATGATTCCTTTCCAGTAAAGACTGCTCTAACATATCAGATTGTTCAGCCTCATGCAATGCAGCAGTTTTCGCCTACAGTTCTTGCCAACACATATCTAGCTCATTTGACTTCTCAGTCAATGAATGTTTCAATGCATCACGTTGTTGAACCAATGCCTTGCCTTTAGATACAGCCATGCTAAGCTTTTCTCTCAGAGATGATTTTTTTTTTTCTTTGAGTTCCCTCATTTGTTCCTCCTGTTGAGATATTACTGGATCCACCTCATCAAGTCTCTGACGTAACTGAGACAGTTCCTTCTCTTTGCAATTGAAGGCTTCTCTCAAGGCAACATCCAGAGGCAACTGAGTTTCCTCCTTAGAATCATCATCAGGTCGTGATACCAACTCTTCTACATATCTCTGAAACCTGTCATTTTGTTTCAAGAGATGCTTTGTACTTTCCAATAACCAAATGTACATAACTTTCTAGAGGAGAAATTATTTGCATGTCTGGATCAGCAACAGAGATTTCATCTTGAATAACTTCTTTGATGACAGTAACCAACTTCTCTGACATGGCTTCCAAGTGCCTTTTTGATTTAGACTGCATCTCCAAAGTGTCTTTCATCAGTTCTTCCCGTTCTACGAATGCCCTCTGAACAGCAGCCAACTCTGACGACAAAGTTTCCTTCTCCACAGAGAGTTCAGCTAGTTGGGAGACCATGTTAGCACGTTTCCCTTCAAATTTATGGTTTCAAACTGTGATCTTCCTTCAATTCTCTTCTGCAACTGTTCAGCAAAATTTATCTAATTCCTCAGACATGATATCAAAAGATAAGACAGCGTCTGCATTTTGTCCATCTCCTTCCGTGTCACTAGTCTCTGATGAAATCAACTCATCATTTGTCATAGTGGAAACCCGTAACCAAACACCCGCAGAACCATCTCCTCCGCCTTGCCGTCGCCCTCCCTTCTTTCTCGGCAGAAAACGCAAGATATAAACTTTACATCTTCGGAAATCTGAATTCATAGACTTTACGATACCAATCACCAGTATTCATTGCTTTTTCTCTAGCAGATACAGTCACAATACCATTTGTATCAATGTGCTGGTGGAATGACTTTAACTAATACGACCCCTTTTGCGCAATCTGCAGATGGCAATGAAAAACAAATATCAACCAGGTGTCTCTGACTTTCATCGGTGGCAGAGCAAATGAACGAACAGCTAATATCTTCGTTTGCCACATCTCTATCTCGGTGTCATTAATCATGGCGACCCTGTGGCAATCAAAACCTTTATAAAAACCACTTTACATTTGGCATTTAATCACTGCATTGCATAAGAGAAAATTCGAATGCTGATATTGTCAAACAGTTAATGCGCATCCTCCATGCTAGTTCACGGACATGGCAATATATAGCATTCATACGCGCCTTATAATCAAATGCGCAACCCTCAATCTTTGCTCTTTTTTCTCATAAAATGTGCCAGGTCACTATTAATATCAAGAAGCACTGTAACCAGACTCTGTAAGTGCGGGAAGTCTTTTCTGCACTATGGCTAGTTTGGTTTTACAATCATCATCAGCTAACCGAAATGACTGAGTCATTCACTGAATCTTCTCTCCTATTTCCCATCAAGGCTCCTCATGACAATGCCATCAACAACGGGAGACCTTCTATTTGAGTGAGCAATTATTAGACATGAGAGGAGATACCCAGCGTTTGAGGTCACTTTTCTTTCTGGATCACCAAGCTTGTTCACAAGTGTCGAAAGGAGCTTGCGTTATTGTTCAGGTTTATCCTTAAGAAGATCAAACATTGTCTTCAAGGCTTTGTCTTCTAAAAAAGGTAGCGCATCTTTTGAAACATCTTCCAATGCAACGACAAAGCGCTCAAACCTCTGCTTTAAACAATCTTCCCAATACCAAAATAGAAGAAATGAATTTGCATCCTTTGATTCTGATAGGACATGGAGAGATTGCTGGCCAAAATACTTCAGTTTCCTATCTGGAAGCAAACTGATTAAAAATAATTCCTTCAATGCATCAATACCAACACCTGCATGGCGCTTACCTACCTTAGAGATCACTTATGACAGAAAAATCAATCATCCTCAGATTGAAACACTGAAGTATTCTTATCTGTATCCTTGAACATGGTGTGAACATGAAATTAATCATAAATATTTTTTAATCTTTCAATCCATTGTAGCACCCTGTTTCGTGAAAGAAGTTACAGACGGTGAAAAGACAATTCCAAATGTCAAACACTCTATGATTTCTGGAATTTAATAGATTCTTTGTCTGGAGGATTCAACAGAAAATCTCTTGCAAGTCTACCACATTAGTATGTACATCTTTCACAATCACCCATGAGCCAGAATTCAGAGATACTCCCTTAATGTACTTTGATGCCAATCCCACAATAGCTGTATCATCATAGGGTGCCTCCTTGAACACACTGTCACTGCTCTCATCATCTAATTTTAGTATATGAACCTTCAGCTGAAAAACTGAGCAAATCTTTAATTTCGTAGCGCAGCCAGTGCAAGGTCAGTGCTTTCGCTACGAAATTACTAAAACAGATGGCGCTGCGAAACTGTTAACAAGTCTATGCGCTTCGAAAACACCCTGTGTTTTAGATATGCTAAAAAAATTTGACAACAGGCTTTTTAGTGATAACACCACCATTCAGCCAGAGGCAACCATTTGACCCATTGTGTCTGTTTATCAGATACAAAGCAACGAAGATATCCTTCCAAACATTTGTTTACTATCTCAGTTTTCCCATCAGATTGAGGATGATAAGATGAGCTATGAGCTAACTGAGTACCAAGACAAGAAAATAATTCTGTCCAAAAATTTCCAGTGAAAATGGGATCTCTGTCACTTACAATAATCTTTGGGTTTCCATGTAGCTTTTGAATTGTTTCCATAAATGCAGTAGAAACTGTACTGGCTTTAAATGGATGTGATAATGCACAAAAGTGTGCATACTTGGTAAGTCTGTCAACTACCACCATGATGACACTCTTTCCCTCAGACTTGGGTAAACCTGTGATAAAATCCATTGAAACCTCCTCCCAACGTTGGCTTGGAATGGATAAAGGTTGTAATAGACCCGGTGTCTTAATTGTTTCAACTTTATTTTGTTGGCAAACCAAACATTCCGCCACAAACTTTTGAATATCTGATTTAAGGCCATCCCAAAAAAATTCCTTCTTAACCCTGTGGTAAGTTTTTAAAAATCCTGAGTGCCCTCCTAAGGGAGAAGTGTGCAATTCCATAAGAATCTTTTGTTTTAGCTGGGAATTCTTACAGAGGTATAAGCGATCTTTGTACCATAACGAATCATTTTGCCAGCTAAATGTATCAGACGTACTGGAATCTTGTTGTAGCTTTCGAATAAGTGCCCACACTTCTTCATCATTCTTCCATTCCTCCCTTGCTTCGTTTATCCAATCTGGTTGGATAATAGAAATGGCGCACAACAATGCTTCCACATCCTCATCCTTTCTTGAGAGTGCATCTGCCACCACATTTTGCTTCCCTTTTTTGTAGATGATTTCAAAGTCATAACCCAACATCTTTGTGACCCACTTTTGTTGCTCTTCAGAGGATAATCTTTGTTCTAAAAAGTATTTAAGGCTATCATGATCCGTTTTTACCTTGAAGTGTCTTCCCATTAGGTAGGGTCGCCATTTCTTAAGTGCATGGAGTATTGCCAACATTTCCTTCTCATAAATAGCTTTGCTTAAAAACTTTCCCTTGATTGGACGACTTTCAAAAGCAATGGGTCTTTCATCTTGCATTAGAACAGCACCAATTCCATTTCCTGAAGCATCACATTCCACAATAAAGGTTTTTGTGAAGTCCGGTGTAGCTAAGACCGGTGCTTGGCACATTGCCTCTTTAAGATGTTCAAAGGCCTTTGTTGCTTCCGGAGTCCATGAAAATGCATCTTTCTTCAATAATGTTGTTAGAGGTGCTGCTATTCTCCCATAATTCTTAACAAACTTGCGATAATACCCTGTCAACCCAAGAAATCCTCGCAGATGCTTTATGGATGTGGGGATTTTCCATTCCTTAATGGCTTTAATTTTGCTAGGGTCTACCTTAACTCCTTCATGAGATACAATATGACCCAAATATTCCACCTCCTGGACTCCAAAGAAACATTTGGATCTTTTTGCATATAATTGTTTCTCCTCCAATAGTTGTAGCACCTTGTCAACATGTTCAACATGATCCTTCCAAGACTTGCTGTAGATTAGTATATCATCAAAAAATACTAACACAAATTTTCTAAGGAATGGTTTGAAAATTGAATTCATCAAACCTTGAAATGTTGAAGGTGCATTGGTAAGGCCAAAAGGCATGACCAAAAATTCATAATGACCCTCATGAGTTCTAAATGCCGTTTTCGGAATGTCTTCAATCTTCATTCTGATTTGATGATATCCGAACGAAGATCCAACTTGGTGAAGTAAATTGATCCATGCAATTCATCCAGTAATTCATCAATGACAGGAATGGGGAACTTATCTTTAATAGTGAGCTTGTTGAGCTCCCTATAATCCGGACACATGCGCCATGATCCATCCTTCTTGTGCACCAATACTACTGGAGCAGAGAAAGAACTTTGACTCGGTTGAATTATACCAGCCTCTAGCATTTCTGCAACCATACGTTCAATTTCACTTTTTTGGACATAGGGATATCTGTACGGCCTGATGTTTGGAGGAACACTTCCTGGAATCAGATGAATAGCATGATCATGATCACGCATAGGTGGGAGACCTTTGGGAGTCTCAAATACCTTGGAATGATTGTCCAGGACTTTTTGGAGATCTGGAGAAATAGATGATTCCAATGTGGAAACATCTAGCGAACATAATTGTGCAATTACACCTCTTTGCTCCTTTTTTAGAAGCTTTGTCATACCATTAGAGCTGATTATCTTTCCTGGTTTCCCTGCAATACCCCTTAATTCAACTTCCTTTCCTTCCGTAGAAAATTTGATGAAAAGTTCTTGAAAATTAAAAGCTATTGTACCCAAGGATTGTAGCCATTGGACTCCTAGTACAACATCAGCACCTCCCATTGGAATGGAAAGCATTGGGCTAGTCAATACATATTCTCCCATGGATAGCTTGATATTATGGCACTTTCCAGAGAAATTTATTGTTCCTCCATTTGCAATCATCACTTGACACTCTGGTGCTGGATATAGGAAGCAATTCAATTCTTTTGCTACCCTACAATGAATAAAATTGTGGGTGCTTCCTGAATCAATCAACACTATTACCTTTTTCTTCTTGATTTGTCCTTCTATCTTGATGGTTTGAGGAGTGGTAATTCCCGCCAATGCATTACAAGATATGGTCGGATTTATTTGTTCTTCATCTAGGCTTTGTTCCTGGAGTATATCTCTTCTTTTGACCTTTCTTGCTCCTTTTCTTCTTCCTCTTCACAATCTATGTAGAATAATTTCTTCTCAGCACACTTATGACCTTTAGTGTATTTGCTATCACAACTGTAACAAAGCCCTTTTGCTCTTTTTTCTTCCAATTGTTGTGGTGTCAACCTTATAGGTTGTGGAAGACTAGGGGCAACAACACTTCCGTCTTTATAGTTGTGAGTGGTATGCTTCCTGGTTGCCATAATTTTGCTTTCCATTTTTCTTGCTAACCTGAATGCCTTCTCTAATGAATCAGGTTCCCAAAGGCGAACATCATGTTGGATATTATCCTTTAAAGACCCTATGAACACATCAATCCTATGCTCCTCTGGAATATCTTTTACCCTTATGTTCAATTTTTGGAACTCCTCAATGTGCTCCATTATTGAACCCTTTTGTTTGAGACTTATCAATTGGCTAAAAAAGTGTTGCTTTTTGTATCCTCATAATGTGCTATCAATTCTTCCGTAAAAATTGCCCAAGTGATAAATTGTTTACGAGAGCAAAGCCATTGATACCATACAAACTGATTTGGTTCCAAATATACAGTTGCCATACGTACCTTTTGTGTGTTTTGCACATTATTGAGATCGAAGAATTGCTCCATCTGTAATATCCATGTGGCGGGATCCTTGCCATCAAACTTCCTCATATCGATTTTTGGAATATGGTGGGTCTTCGATCCAACATTAGAGTCTATGGAATCATGATTAACATTTCTTTTGTTCACATCATGAGTTTCCTTTACAACCTTTTCACCATTAGTAAGTATTTCTTGTAGAAAATTTGTCAAATCTGTCTTCAAATCTGCCATGTCTGTCTTCAAATCTGTCTTCAAATTTGCCATGTCTCTCTTCAAATCTGTCTTCGAATCATCCATCTTAGCTTCCATGCCCTTTATCTTAGATTCCACGCCATTTATCTTAGCTTCTGTTAGCTTTTGTGAGCGTGACATTTGTTGCACTTGTTCTTGTAATTTTGATATATCATGTAGCATTTCTTCCTCTTCTTCATGAGTCATGCTAGAGCTTTCAGGTTCCTTACTAGGTGTTTGCATTTTCTTTCCTCGGGGCATCAGTTACCGATAATAATGCTTTACTATGCCCTTTGAATTCTTTTAAACCAAGCTTACACAAAAATTTAAAAAAAACTACACACCTTTTTTCACTTTATAGAAGCCTGATATTGAATCTGATGTATCTCTGTAATTTCGGATCATCCAGTTCTAAAGTTGCGACCTGTAGTAGCCTTCTGTGTCCTCTTTCCAATGCCACAAGTCTGACCCAAATTGGATTCTCCAAGGAAGAGTTATATGAAATCTCCCACAGTGACTTTCGTTTAGACTAGTTCAGTAGAGCGAACTTGTATGACATGCCACGAGTCACTGTTTCAACCTTTGGATCTGAAACACACATACAAGAAACTACAATCCATCCTCTTTCTGTACCTTCTTACGAAATTTCAATCCAATCCCCAGAGAGAAGTTATGACGATTTTCCCCAGGTCACCTGTTTTGAATGTAATTCAGGAGTCTGCAAAAAGACCAACTTCCTCAGATCATATCTCCGCAAATATCGTACAAAAAGCTCTGAAATTTGGACCCAAGGTTCAGCGCGATTTCTTCTCAAATGGGTTTTTTTTTTTACTTCTGAAACATCACAGAAAAAAAGTTATAGCGAAAATTCCACGATGACCTGTTTGGAGCAGTGAAACCCTAGAATCCAAAGCTCTGATGCCAAATGTTATGAAACCAGCTCAAGAAAAGATAGAAAAGATAGATCAACGCCTTAGAATTCAGTCTCTTCGAGGGGGAAACCTCCTTTACATTACATAAATGAACAATTCTTGGATGATACAAATGACAAAACCTCCTTTCTATATATAGGAGTCTAAGGAGTCACAATATAATCCAGCCGACCTAACAATAATAATATAAAGCCACAAAAATAACAATAGAGGGATTCTATGGGGCACATAAATAACAACATGGGGGTAATAGGGGCACAACAATATAAATAAGGGGTATAACCACAATAGTAATGGGGTAATCACTAGTATTGTAGGGACCCAACACGCTCAGAGAGTTTGTTATTTACGCCAGACCACAGTGCTCGGAGAGTTTGTTTTTTATGCCAAAGTTCTCAGAGAGTTTGTTTGAATTCTTAGTGGAGTTTATGGCATTGAACATGGAGGAATAAAGGGAAGTCTGGATCTACACCTGCAAGAAGGAGAACTGAAGGAGCTATGCGTGTCTGTGTTTAATGTGCCTAAGGAGTTATTGACTGTGAAGCCTGAAGCATACACTCCTCAGTCAGTATCTATCGGTCCCTATCACCGCTCGAGATCTAAGCTCTATGACATGGAGTGTTACAAAGTAGTAGATGCTCGAAGATTTCAGAAAAGAATCAATGGACAGAAGTTTGAGTCCATGGTTGTGGAGGAGTTTAAGAAGCATGAATGGCAAATCCGGAACAACTATCACAAGTTTCTCGATTATAAGGAAGAAACCTTGGCCTGGATCATGGCGCTAGACGCAGCCTTCCTTCTAGAGTGTTTGCAATTTTATGTCAGGCACGACCAAAACTCTGACGTGGATGTCAAGCAATTGGGGTGAATACTAGATCTGACTAGCACCAGCGCTGCCCATAATTCCATTGTGAGAGATCTGATGATGCTCAAAAATCAGTTGCCACTCTTTCTGTTGCAAATAAATCAGTTGCCGCTCTTTCTATTGCAAAAGCTTTTGGAATTACAGTTGGGTTCTGAAGAAAAGGCAAAAGAGAGACTCTCTACCTTGCTAAGGCTTGTGTGCCCAGAATCCAAATGCCCTTAATGTATGTAGGATGTTATTAGGAAAACCTTGGTACTATTTGCCTTGTAGGCATGTAAAGGACAAACTCAGTATTTCATGTCAAAATTTGCACCTTCTGTTCTATTTAGGTTTGAAGCTATTTGGCATAGACATTGTCTTCTTAAATGAAAGGTTACTTGTCAAAAAAAACTTGCAGAGAAATTTTGTGCAGAAACCACAGAACTTTCAATAAGATAGCAAAACAGAGAAAACTTTGCAGAAAGCGAAATTCAAGGAGGAGCGCTCTCACACATGTAGTGGCAATTTAACTGAGTACCTTGAAATTAAGAGTTATTTGAGGAAACATTTTGCATGTAATGCTCTGTATCGGTGAGGGTATGTTTTCACTTGTGCAATAAGTAGTGTGTGGAGCTGATTTGGAGGATTCTGTGTGTCATGAGGACCAACAAAATAATACCCATGGTGCCTTGATTGCTAGTGTATATGCCTGCAGCCATGCTAGAACTTTTTTTTTGATGTCGAGTTGATGTAATTCTGTGTTTATTAGGCACCGATATGTTCTCACCATGGCTTGGGAGGTCTATACTAGCTGCTTAAATTTTTTTGAACATTACCTGCAGCCTACTCCCTATTTTGTTCAGAGGCCTATTTTTTTGTTTTTCCAGGACACAATTGGGGCTAGAACTTGGGCACCTAACAAATATGGTGTATATGCTTTTGAAACCTAAAAGTCTCCAAATCAAAAACCATTGGGCTATGGTTGCAGCTGCAGGAGTCTTGATATATTAATCCATAAGATTTTAATTCCTAGCAATGCAAACACATATGACATACAACATTTGTAAATGGATAAACAAGAAGGGATTTTTCTTCCAACTTTTCCCCCCTAGAGTGCGAGCTTTAAGTTGAAACGATTTTAAGTAGTTTAAATATCAACACATGAACTTCGAGTTTCACAGATTTCAATTCTTTTGCCTACATGAGTTCTTGAATGGTGTTTTCTTGCGTAAACATTGGATGCATGAATGCTAAGCCTACAAGCCTGAGTAAGATATATATTCATAATCCTTTCTAGTACATTTTCTATTTTCACAGCTTCAACTGTTATCCTAGAGGATAACATCCCCAGAATGTTCTACAGCAGCTAGTTGCACTTCCATGTTATTCAGGTCCAATGCCTCAGGCTCCACGAATATGTTGTTCTAAAACCATTGACACCAAAAACTAATCATGATTGGCTTATACTGGAAGCTGTTTAGATACTCGTGTCTTTCCTGTTTTTGGAAATTGATCTGCATTACTGCAAAGCACATAAAAAGGGGACCAAATCCATATTATGTCTCTTTCATGATATGCTTTTGAATATTAAAGTCATTGATGCTATAGGTCATTTCAGTGTGTAACGTCAAAGGATGATTATGTTGTTTAAAGATTGTGGGATAAGTAAATTGAGATGATTATATTGTTTAAAGACTATAAGATTTTGTTTTTAATATATAGTTTTTATTTTATTATTATTATTAAATATATTTAGTAATATTTACTGATAATAATTTTGTATTTAATTGTGTTTTTTAAAGAAAAAATATAAACTTTAAGGGGTTTAGAGTAAATTTTGACAGTATTTTTATTTAGGTATTTTATGTTGTAAAAGTTATTAATTTGAAATTACATAGGAAAAACTCAAGTCACAAGTTTAGACAATTTCGTGCATGGATTTTTCCATCAAAAGAATGTAACAAATTCCTCAACATTTATAGATATATTAGTAATTAAAATCAATGTAAAAGTGTATTTAGTGAACAAACATAGTGTAAAGGTAAAGGGTGTGAGTAACTCGGGAGTATTTGGTGATGATTAATTAAGCCATAGTTTGCCATAAGTTAGTTGTGCTAACCATTTTATAACTCACATAAATTAGAAAAAAAATAAAAAAATATGAAAGATAAAAAGAAAAATGGTTAAAGGATGCATAGGCTATCTTGAATTTCAATACAAACTCTCTAGCCACATCCTCTCGCATGAAGTTATGTGCAGCCCCACTTTCAATAATGTTTTCCTGCTTTAGGGTCAAGGCTACAATAGAAACCACCTCATTTTCTAGGTGCTTCAACCAATTTGCCCATGCATCATCGTAGACTTGCTCCATTATTTGAGAAATCCCCTCAAGTTCACTTATGCCATGAATGTTCCCTCATAGTCCTCATGTCCCTCCTTATCTCTTCTAATGCATTTATTTGTACCTGGATATCATTCATCATTTTGATCCTACATTTTTCAATAGTAGAAACACTCTCTTTCAATTTATGGCAATCGTAACTTTCTAACTTACTACAACTTACCATGAATTTTCCATCTCAACGTACTAAAGGACTCTTTATAGTAGCACCAAATATCTCCCTACTAGCACACCTACACCAAGTCTATATTGCCCTGCTCAAAACACTGTAATGATATATCCACATGTCAAGTATTCCTGTCCCAATTGTGCTCCACTATCATGTTTGATGTGACTTGCTCTCATAAGTGTGTTGTTACCACCTCAGTGGTGATATATTTGATAACACTTATGACGCCCCTAGAAACATTGTATAGTTTTAGGTAGATCTCTAGTCATACGGCACCAACATGCTCCTCATTGACAACTTGACCAGTTCAGTGATATGACACCTAGACTATGCCTCACAAATCAACACACTTATATTATATGTCTGAGTTAAATTATATATAAGAATATTAAACTTAATCTAAAATCACATTTCGGTGATATGATACATGTACCACGCCTCACAAATCAACACTTATATTATATGTCTGAGTTAAATTATATATAAGAATATCATTTAACCATTTTGAGTATGTATTTACAAATAAGTGATTTTGGGAACAAATCCCACAAAGTAATTCTATACCTGCTCTTCAAATTCCTTCAAGCTTTTGAAAGTAAAACCAATGAATTATCAATATAATTTTACCATAATAAAAAATAATTAGAAGGACTTTAGCCAGCTCAAATTGCTCATTAGTTAGGCTTGAACCAACATCTCTTCTAGAGAAATTCAACAATTCCAATTTAATAATTCTATCGGCCTCTCTTTGTACCTTTTGGGACAATTGCTAGTATGTTTTATATTTAAATTAATGTATTAGCACAAGATTTAATAAAATTTATATTGAGAAAAAAAAAATTAAATTAAATTTAAATTTAACTTTAACTTTAAATTACCCAAATTTAAATTAAAAAATCAAATTTAATATTTACATTAAATTTGAATTTGAATTTAAATCATCCAAATAAACGTCACTTTTATCAAAATAACAATATATATATTTTATATTTAATTAATACAATTTAAAATAAAAAAGTAAATTTTAAAGTTAAATTTAAATTATCCAAATAAATGCACTTATATCTATATATATATATATATATATATATATATATATATATATATATATATATATCTATATATATATATATATATATATATATATATATATATATATATATATATATATATATATATATATAAGAATATTTTTAATGAAGGGTAAAATACAAGTTGAGTGTGTTTTTTAATGACGAGTAACTAATTTAAATTTTAAATTTACCTTTTTAATATATATATATATATATATATATATATATATATATATATATATATATATATATAGATAGATCTATTAAAAAAGTAAATTTAAAATTTAAATTAGTTACTCGTCATTAAAAACACACTCAACCCATATTTTACCCTTCATTAAAAATATTCTCAATATTATAAATTTGATAGAATAAGATATTAATTTTACTTTTAATATTTAATGTAGTTTTCGGTCACTTAGGCATCATTCACACTTAAATTAGGTAAATTATATTATTAAAAAAAAATTCAGTTCTTAGTCACACATGTATCTCTTTTGAGTTTTAAAGGATTTTGATTGGCTTACATAGTATGACAAGGAAATTCAATGTTAATTATTTAAAATCAAATTTCCTCTAATTGGCAAGAATCTCCTCAAACTCTTCAAAGTTTTTGGTTGGGGCCAATCTTGCATTTCCTTAATATTTTTCAAAATAGCCCTCGCTCCTTCACAGTTCACAATGTGCCTCAAATGCTCTACTTCTTCCATGCCAAAGGAACACTTGTATAATTTGAAAAATAATTTGTGATCTTGGAGCAGTTGCAATACCTGGTCAACGTGCCGAAGGTCTGTTCCCCATGTTATGTGGTAGATGAGAATGTCTTCAAAAAATAACAAGACAAATTTTCTAATATATGGTTTCAGAAAGTGGTTCATGAGGCTCTGAAAAGTGGATGGGGCATTATAGAGATCAAATGGCATGACGATAAATTCATAATGTCCTTCACGAGTTTGAAATGTTATCTTGGGAATGTCACTTCCTTCATCTATATTTGGTGATAGCCTAAGCATAGGTTCAACTTGGTAAAAAATTTGGCACCATGCAATTCATCAAGCAGATCATCAACTATTGACATAGGAAATATGTCCTTGATAGTGAGCTTGATGAGGGCCCTAAAGTTTGGACACGTGCGTCATTCATCGTCTTTCTTTAAAATCATGACCACTTGAGATGGATAATGGCTGATGTTGGAAGGAATAACACTAGCTTCGAGGGCTTCCTTGATGATTTTTTCAATTTTATTCTTTTGTACAAAAAGATATCGATAGGGGCGGACATTTGGCGGTTGGGTACTTAGGAGAAAAGGGATGTTATGATCATGTTCACCTCTAGCGGGTGGGAGTTCCTTAGGTTTGTAAAAGACCTGCTGGTTGTGATCTGATACTTGTTGCATATCGAATGAATTTTAGGAGGAGTGGATTCAATGGCATGGATGGCATTAAATTGTGTTACTATCCCATGAAAACTGCTTTTTAAAATCTTCTCCATTTGATGCGAGCTAATGATAGTAGGAACACCTGTCAAGAGTCCCCGCAGTGTATAAGTGTGGTCATTCTGCTTAAAGCTCACATATAACTCATGGAATTCCATTATGATAGGGACCAGTGTGTGAAGCGATATAGAACCAAGGACAATGTCACAACCACCCATTTCAATGGCAAACATCTGGGTTTTAAGGTGATAATCCCCCATCTGAAACTTAATATTTTCATAGCATTCTTCACATTTCATGTTCCCCACATTAGCGATAAATCCTTGGAAATTAGATATCGCCCTAACAAAACAATGAACGACTTCTACTACTCTCTTATAGACAAAGTTATATGTGCTACCAATATCAATCAACACCACTACTAGCTTATGTTTAATAAAACCTCAAATTTTGAGAGTTTGGGGAGAAGAAATGTCGGTCAGGGCATGAAGTGAGATAATTGGCTCATCTGGCTTATTTGTAGTATCAGTGTCCAAGGTTGCTTGGGTTTCACACTCTTCCTCCTCAGGAACTTCAGTGGATGTATCTTCATCGTAAAATTTGTTTTCAGTAGTGTCAATTTGAAAGAATTTGGTTCCTTCCATTTATTTCCCAGGGAGTATTTGTCATCACAGTAGTAGTAGAGTCCTTATTTCCTTCTTTGAGCCATTTATTTCGGAAACAACTTTTTTACCTAAAATGTTTGGGTGGGGCTGGTAGTCGGGGTGGGATGTGCCCATGTAATGAAATTGGGATGATTGGAATGGGAATTTAAAGTGACTTCTACATCTAAGGCATTTTTTTATGCTTCCAACTAAGTAGTTGGGTGATGCATTCAGACATGGGCTTGGATGGGTTTCTTTAGACCACTAATGAAACATTCCAACTAAAAGGAATCTCTTAGTCCTTCAGTCCGGATGGACAATTGTTCAAAGGTTGCAATGTAGCCATGTACTGTACCCATTTTCTTGAGCTTAGTGAGATGAAATAGAAAGTAAGATTGTCGATCAAGGCGGTCCCAAATGACTTTTGAGAACATGTTCCAAATTTTCCTCCCTAGATAGCATTTTTGATGCCACTACCACCACTTCCATCTCTCTTGGTCCAAGTAAATATCTCCCACATGTATTTTTGTGTCATCATCCCAGATATTGCTATGGTGGAAATATTGTTCCATTTGTGCCACTCATACTGTCAAGTTAGAGGCATCAAATTTGTACATGTCTAGCTTGGGTGTCTGTTGGCTCGAATATTGGTGACCTCCATGAAAATGAATGTGAATCAACATTGTTTTATCCCCTCTTGGGTTAGTGAGATGTCCTCAAGAATTATAGTACTACTATTGTGATTCTGTCATTAAAGGATGTCTCGAAGTCATTGATTTTTTTCTCGAGCGCTTCAACTTTCTCCACATCTATAACTTGAGACCTGGTATTGTGCATACACTAGCCCTGGTTAAAATGTGGCTCACTTTAAGTTGTGTTAGGAAAAGATTGGGACCGCGTGAAAATTGGAGGACTTATAGGTGAATGGTAGCATTACGATCAACTGATCATCTTGATCAATACTATAGTGACTGAAATCCAAAATTCTTGATACTTCCAAAATCCTACGAAAATCGGGGTTGGATTGTAGTAGCAGAAACCCCAAAGTCTCGATACTAAAGTGACTAAAACCCTCACTGCACAAAGATTCTAATATGCATTGTGAAAACCCAAACTGTTGAATCTAATATGTACGATGGCAACAAAACCCCAATTTCTATATCTCGCATGTATAGCGATGGTCGAACCCTAGTTGATGGATCTAAGCTGGACGAAAATTTGTGGGGGGGGGGGGGGGGGGGGGGGGGTGGGGGGATCTTCTTATAATTGAAGGAACTATGGTCACACAAGATTTTCATATGCTACATATCGCTATATACATAGGGGTCCAATAGTAGTACTTGCCCCAATATTTTAGAGCACCAACTAAGGAGCAATGACTGCACCCTTAGTTTTATTACCCAACTATCCTTCTATACATGCGAGTAATATCCCTAAGTGTTATCCTCATTGTATTGTGGTAGAAATATGGTCAATGACTTGTCTAAGGTTAGGTTTCAGGTTACCCCAGGGGGGGCTTCTGATATACCCAAGGGTATGTGAAAGTGCAGTTTGTGCATGGTTTTAGTCCGTGTGCGGTTCTGTCTAATGCACTACTACTTGAAGTGGTAAACAAATGGGTTACAAGGTAGTCCAACAAGCATGACAACCTATTATAGTTCCTAAGTGCATGCCTCCCCAAATATACCGGTTTATGTGATCAACAACAAATCTTGTGGTTTAAATATGTTAGAACACGTCTCTAGCCTAAAAAGAAAAAGAGAAAATGCCAAAATTAGAGGTACAACTGGGACTAGAAAGTGCTCTAATAACACTTCTTATGCACTTGACCTATGAGAATAAGAGAATGCTAGAAATATGAAACAATATTTCCAAAAACACATAAATATCACATGAATTGAGACAAGCTACAAAGATATTTTATTATTCATAAGAATAGTAAAAAATTCACTTGCCTCTTCGAGGGGGAAACCTCCAACAGAGCATAACTCAATTACAATAAAAATCGATGATTCTTCCCATGTTATATAAGACTTTTTGTAGCTTGATGACATCCAAAACCCTAAATACTCATGGTCCCTTGCATAATATGGGTTAACCACTTTATTTATTAACTATCGCATGTTTTTAACTAATTGTGGTCCCTTTTCTATAGTGTGGGTCAACCACTTACAATTATTATTAATGTGAATAATTGCTTATGGGTTTTATTGAATCAAATAACTAACTATGACTATGATGAGGCCCCTTGGGATTATTACATAAATAACTGGGTTAGGGTTAGACCATAACAAGGATACATGTGAGAGAATCTTAAGAAGGATAGAAGAGCCTAGCGAAGAAGGAGTTAAGCTCTATTATGTTCAAAAATATATATTATCTCTGTAGCAGCTCACACATGCGAGAGGGCTAGGTTTGTGGTCATGCAACAGGTCTAAAAACTTCAGGAAGGTTTTGAAAACTTTTTATGATGAGATGTAAAGGCTATTCTTCTTCAATTGCATTACAGAAGGACGAAGGTTAGTTGGCTTTGTTCTTGGTGGCAGCCTTGGTCTAAGATTTTGTCTTGGAAGTCTCCTTTGAAGTTGATTCTATAAGAAGAGAAGTTCTTTATGGGTTTCCCCTTTGAGGGGTTTTTCCCTAGTATGGAGCCTATATCTTGTGTTCAATTTTGCATGGTTGTGATTTTTATTTTTTTGGCATTTATTTGATGATAAAAAAATAAACATAATCAAGAACAATAAGAATGTAATATCACAAGTAAATTTCATGTACGTAAAATCAAATTAAATGTTGCGCTAATGTATTTTCCAACATGGTTTTAGAGCTAAGGTCAAGAGTATGGGCAACTACAAGATCACAAGAAGAGTTTTTTCAATGCTCCGAAAGCCAAAAATAAGAGATTGTTTGTGAATGCCTTGAAGGCCAAAAAAACCACCACAAGTGCATACATCATTAGAGAATACAATCTGAAACAATTGCATATTAGAGGAGGAAAATAAAGTAAGGTAGAAAGACATCTTAGCATATTTTTGAGATTTTTGATTTGCACAATACGAAAAGGAGAACAGTCGAATTTTAAAGGGTTAATCTCGACACCTTTATATGAAGAAAAACTTGAAATAATAAGGTTGTATTCTTTTAAGATATTTCATGAGCATCTGAGACCTGGTTTGCATACTAATTTTTTATTACAAAAATTGGTGAGAAGGTTGCAATGCTCGGATTGGAATCTAAAATTACTGAGGTATCTAGAAGGGATGAATAAGCTCATTTCAAGAGGTTTGAGCTACACAAAAAGAGACTCATTTTAGGTCAAGAGTTCTCAGAGTATAACACAGAAAAAAAGTGATAAAGTAGGAGGATTTTTCTTGATTTTGGAGATGTAATATGGCCAAATTAGGGTAGACCTATAGAAGGTATAGGTTCCCTAATAGGAGAACAAAATCCTTAGTGTATCATGCTCAGATCAAAGTTGGTTTGAATTTCTAAAAGAAGCATGTTGCTTGCCTTCCAAGGTGAATAAGTGATAGAATGAAAGTTCGAAGTTGGCAGAAGGATCCTAGCCCAGTTTTGGAAAGTTGTTACAGTGAGTATGAACCTCTAGAACTAGTCCAAATTTCCATGCAAGAAGTTTGTGGGTTCTGAGGTGATTATAGAAGCAGTTATCTCATCTATTGAAAAAGGTTATTTTGGGTAGATCTATGATAACATTGAAATCAAATTTCTCAAAGAATCGATCTGAGAGGTACAAATATCTATGAAGACAAGGCTGATCTCCTATGGTAAATATTGGGAGGGTCAAACATGCCTAAAAAGGGTGTTGTAAGTGTCTTCTAGGGTAGCAAGTTTCATAGGCTTTTAGAGAGAAGGAGGCCACTAATTTATGAAGGAGGTTTGGCCATAGATGGAGGGATGACATGGGAAACAAGTTTTCCCTAACTATTAATTATACTTCAAAAGGTATGCATAATAGTTTGTAAGGTATTTATATTTGTTTTATGGATAAAGGGTCTTGAATGCATTAGGGTTTGTGTTGCATGTTTTGAATATTTTTTATTTATAGGGATTGTGAAACCTAGATATGTCTTGGATAGGAAAACCCTAGTTAAGTGAAAAACCCTAACCCTAATCAGTTTTTCCCCTCATAGAAACCGTAGCTTTTGACATCTAGGGTTTGCAAAAAGAATCTAAGACTTGGTAAAACCTTGCAAGGGTGGAATTTGAGGAAATCTAGGATATGACATAAAAACCCTAGGGTTGATGTTTCTAAGGGAAATATCAAGGAATTTAGGGTTTGTAATTGAGAACCCTACAATTCTACTCTCTGAGAAAACCATGGAAACCTTAGATTGACAAAATAAATGTCATGCTCTTGTATTTGTACATTTTTTTGGTTGTACTTGCTATTAAAATTTGCAAGTAAAAGAAAGATGAGAAGGAGGAAATAAGAAAATAAACTATCATACTTGATGATGACTCCTTGGAGATGACAAGCATGATTGAAGTAGGGAACTGTAAGGACCTTGAAGGAATTGATGTTAACAAGTTCAAAAGAGTAAGCATGCATCATTGTATTTTGTAGAAGAAACTTGATTAAGTATGGTATCATAGATGGAAGCATGTGATGGTATCATATTTAAAGTCTACATGTTTAAATTTCTTGAAATAAATCATCTATTCCTTTAAGAATGAAAATCGTCAGAACAATTCTACATAAGTGTTCATCCATTAGTTGTTTAACATTATGTTAGAGGAAGACATTTTTGTAAGGTGGATTCTCAAGATCCTATAAGAACCATCATTATGGAGGTTCTTGGAAAAAAACATTATGACAAGGATTAGTATATATTCCATATTTTCTGGAAACAATACTTTGGAAAGGATGAAGGAATGCATTTGGTCAAGTTGCAAGCTCATTGTAGGATACAAATAACTAGATGATTCTATGAAAGATTAAGAATGCATGTTTAAAGTAACCTTTGGGTAGGATTCATATAATACTATAAGAAAGGTTGGTCATATGTATAGTGAGTGTTTCATTTGGTTATATGATGCCTAAGATGATAAATTTTACTTACTCTAGAATGGATAAAATGTTAATACTTTCTTGCTAGAATATATTTATTAATGATTAACATCTAGTACAATCTCCAAAAGAAAATGGTAACTTTGTAATGAAGGTTGATCCTTGGGCACTATGATGCACGAAGGAATATTTGAGTGGAGATGGACCATGAGGATGTTTATGATGAGAAAGTTGTCATGATGAGGTAAGTTTGATGTTAATACTTTTTTTGGTTATCTAGTTAACATATTATTTTGCTACTTGGAAATATGTTGCATGAATACATGACGACAGATAAGGGAAGTTCAATAGTATGGAGAATCTTAATGGAAGCTAAATATTTGATACCTGGAAACTATAAAAGATGTATTCATCTTGGGATTGAAAGGTAGCAATGCAAGAACATAACCTAAAGGTCAAAGAAGATCACTTTCACGAGGAACCTATAATCAACAGGAAGTTTAGGAAGGCTCAATATAATGCCTTCAGTGATGATGACAAGATGAAAGTGGTGTTCAAGACTGATGACTTCTTACCTTTCGTAGATTAAGGAAGAAGATACCTCCAGGATACCCAAAAAGGAAGCAATCTCGACATAATGAGATGCAGAGGAAAGTGGGAGCCATTTAGCTATCAAGAACAAGTAGCTTATACTCTAATGAAAGAAAGATTGAACAATTCTATGACTTCTCAAGTAAAAAAGGAAGTCAAGAATATCCTCTGGATTTGAGAGGGAGTAAAGGAGTCTCATTGAATAGGAGAATGGATCTATTCTATGATTAAAATAAGAACAATGATGTCCTCACTGGGAGAGAGGGAGTGATGCTGGACATCACATAAGCATTTTCTTATTCATGTGTCATTCACTTGACCAAGACTAATCACCATAAGTCTAAGTGAAGGCCTTGGAGAGAGAATGGTGGAGGATTGGATAAGCATCTATAATTTCCTTAAGGATAGAACAACCAAGAAAGGAAAGGGACCGACACTCTTTGAGGATACGAAAAGTGTCCAAGCTAAGAGTGGTCAGAGAGAACTGATATTCTTTAAGGATTCATGTTTGGAAAGCCAAGATAAGAATAGTCCTGAAAGGACATACCCGGTGAACAACTCAATGGGGTATGTACCTTAGAGCTAATGAGTATCACACGTAAAGCCTCCCAACATAATTCTCTCAAATGAAGTTGAGCTTGTCTAGTGAGGCCTCATAAACAATGTTGGTTCATTATAATATTGATGCTTACAAACGACTTACCAATCCATCTCTTCTTACGAGAACTTTTCAAAGGGAGTAGTGTCCTTGTACCAGTTGGAAAATTATGAATGCCTCCCTAGTAAAGAGGGATTGTTGGGAAATGTAACTAGTTTCGGTCTTCACAATTATGATTTGACTCATGTATCTATAAAATGGAGAAAGAAAATGATGCAAGAACAAAATAAATAATTTTTTTTATAAAATCATTTATTTCATGATAAAAATATTTGTCATTAGGTCTCCTGTGGTTTACATGAGTCAAAGTTCCATTGTCATAATGTAAAAGACCCTTCCTGGCATTCATATCAAGAAAAGAAAAAATATTATATATTTGGAAGTGTCTAGAAGGCTCCACGACCAAGTCGAGAAGCTAGGAAGAAGTTGGCCTGGAGAGGGCTAATGGAGCCTCTTGGAAAGGCTATAGAAAGAAGAGATTCAATCTCATTTAAAGAGAACAAGGATTCATCTTTTGACTTTGATCCGAAATTGAATGAGACATGTGAAAGACTTAGGAAGGCTAGAAGAGCCTAGCAAAGAAGGATTCAAGGTCTATTATGTTCAGCAATATGTATTATCTTTATAGGAGCTCACATGTGCAAGAGGGCTAGGTTTCTTATCATGCAATAGGTCCAAAAAAATCAAGAAGAAGTTGTAGAATTTGTTGATGAGATGTAAAGGATATCCTTCTTTCGTTGCATTAAAGAAGGAGGAAGGTTTGTTGGCTTGTTGGTATCCTTGGTCTAGGATTTGGTCTTGTAAGTCTCCTTTGATGTTGATTCTATAAGAATGGAAGTTCTTTACAGGTTTTCCCCTTGGACGGGTTTTGCCTTCACTTGGAGCCTATATCTCGTGTTCATTTTTGTATGGGTGTGATCTTTATTGTTTTGGAATTTATTTGATGATAAAAAACATTAAATAATCAAGAACAATAAGAATATGATATCACAAATAAATGTCAAGTAAGGAAAAGTTAATTAAATGTTTCCCTAATAATTTTTCCAACACTTAGTTTGCAACTATTCAAGCTATAGGTTAAGCGTGCCAGTTACCTCAGGACTCACATTGCTTAACAAACAAACAAAATTAAATATTTAATATTAATATTAAATTTGATAAAACATATTCAAAGAATTTTTTTAAATAATATTCTCATAAATATATAAAACAGGCATTGCTGTTACAAATTTTTTTATAGTGTTTAAAAATTAGCGATTATTAAAAAAGAACAGATTGTATTTTATCTACCATAATAACAATTTGAAAGTTCATATTTGTAATTTTTTGAATTTGATATATGTTATGTGAATATTGTAATATAATTTTTTTTCCCAAATGTAAAATGTTTTATTATTATATAGGTAGAAGATAAAGATTACTAAACTTATTAATATACTATTTGAATTCATTAGATAAGAAAAAGATGAGAGAAATACTTATGGATATACTATTTGAATTAATTAGATAAGCAAAATATGAGGGAACTACACACATTGATTTGTAAAATATTTTCATTAAACATGTAGGAAATGATGAGGTTGAACTTATAAAATTTAATCAATTTATTTTCACTATATTATTTATTAAAATAAAATTGACAAATTTAAAATAAATATAATGTTTTTTTTTCAAAATGATCATTAAAAAAAGGTATTTGTTTAATTAAAATTTTATGTCAATTCTTTTATGATTTGGATTTACTTCACACAAAATAATATTTATATAATTAAAATTTTTTGTTAATTCTTTTATGATTTGGATTTTCTTCGCACAAATAAATTATGTTAAAGTACTTTTAATATTAAAAATAAATTAATCAAAAAAATTTCATACCATCTTTCCCCATTCCCTTAAGAAGACATGTTTTTATTTATTGAATACAAAGTTCATTTTTCTCTCTTGCCACAAGTGTGATTTTTTCTCCATTCATTTTATTTATATGTTTGATATATTTATCACTTTAATGATTCTATAAGATGGTGAGTTATGGGTTGTAGTTAGTTTACGGAAATTTGGGAGTCTCAATGGCTAGTTTAATACGTATATTTTCTTATGCTAAAGTTTAATGAGGTCTTGAGAAATTAAATCTCGTTAAGTTTGTTGGGGTTACTTGTGAAATGTACAATGTTGACTCAAACATAATAGTCATTGAGTTAACCATGCTAAACTTGTTCAAAAATTCTCCAATGTATTTATTTGGGGGCGAATATGTATTTTGGATGTTGAGTCACTTCAATGCCCAGGTAATAGTGAATATCTCCAACATTTTTCATCTGAAACCCTTTCTTGATCTCTTTCTTTATGGATGCAATATGGCTTTCATTTTTCCCTATCATCAAAAAATCATCTACATACATGACAAGGTATATAGTAGTTTTTCAAACTTTCTTAACAAATAGAGTTGCATCATCGAGTTTAAAGTTCATGAAATTTAATTTCAGAAGATAATTAATTTTTCATATGAGGCTCACAATGTTTGTTTCAAGCCATATAAGGATTCGATGAGTATACATACTTTTTATTTTCATCCCTTCACAATTGAAAAATCTTTCAATTGAGACATGAAGACATTCTCTTTCAAATATACATTCAATAAAATAGTCTTCACATCCATTTGACGAAATTTATATCCATTCTATGTTGCCAAGGAAAAGAGAGTATGAATGGTGGCCCATTTTACTATGGGGGAAATGTCTCATAATCAACACCTCATGTCTTTTGAAAATCCTTTTCCATGATTGTTGCTTTATTTTTTTTAATTGAACTGTTTATTTTATAATTGTTCTTATTGACCCACTTGCATCCAATTGGATTGGGTTCAAATAGAGGTTCCATAAAATTCCACGTCGCATTTTTTATGAGAGAATCATACTTGTGCATTTATTTTTTCCACTCATCATGTGAAGCAACTTTTTCAAATTAGTTTAAAATTAGTAGATAACTTCAATTGACAATCATATCAAACATCCATATCATCTACATCATTTGAATCAAAATTACATAGATGACCTCCATATTATCTATTGGAGGCTATGACTAATTTGTTTCTAACCTTAATGATATTAACACTATTGAGCGTTTTGATGAGCCATTTTGGTGGACCTTTATGACCCAATGTACTAGGTTGCTCCAATAATTGAGACGGTGATACATTTCCTTCCATAATCAACCTTCCAAACCTCTTAGTCATATCATCCAATCGATTTTCCTGATATGATGAATTCATTGAATATTCATAAGGGGGATATGTTGTTTCAAAATGTTATCCAATAGATTTATAAAATATAGTAATCCTCCTTCAAGACGTGGAATCTCATAATCAAAATAATGATATGTCTTTGTCTAAGTGAATCTATCCAGATGACCATGCTGCCACTCAATAAATTTTTCATTCTTTGAATGTTGAAGGAAAATTACATCTCTAGGAAAAATAAGATTCTTGTTTACATCATCATAATAGTGAGATTCCTTAGTGGTAGTTGATTACCCCAACAAAATACAATTTCAAATCCTTGCATCAATATTGTTTTTTTTTTATGGGTATGTGGTATATTCTTTGCTAGACTACCTACATGCACTATGTGTTGTTACAAGTGCAACGAGGGATCACATGAGGGAGGAAGTATGCTTACATAGTAGCTCGGGAGAAGCACCTGGAAAAAAAAATCGACAGTTTTTTGCATCGATTTTTGGTGTCTTTCATCACACAATTTCCTCTTTAAGTGATTTTGTGTGTGCATGGTGGTTTATCCCATTGTTTTATAGTTTCAATTAAGGAATTACAATTGAATTCTAATCCATGTTAAATGAAATGGTGGTTTAGGATTTGATCTTCTATATTTATTATATTGTAATATTATAAATATTAATATACTAAAAAATCTTCCTAGTTTCCTAGTTTGAGCTTCTAGGGTTAAATGTATGTGTTTATATGTGTGTTTTTCATTCCATATTTTCTATTTTATGAAGATTTTTTCTTCATAAATTAATTGTATGGGTTTAAAACCTACATTTGGTATTAAATTGATTTTGGATTCAAGGGAACTCTTTTATGTCTAAGGGGTTTTGATTGGACCTATTGGAAACTAGATCACTACTGCCAGTGGGGGTGAATCAGTAGTGTGAGCCTTAGAAACGTTTTATCCAATTATTTAATATTTAACATGCATAAACTGAAACACATAATTAGAGATTAGTACACCAAACATAAATCAAAAACCATGAAAGCAATCACACAATGGACACAAGTTTTTCTAGTGGAAAACCCATCTCGGGAAAAACACCACCCTATTGTTGTTTCCCTATGAAATTCTTTCATTTATTATTTAGAAAATTATACATGGATCAATTCATTCCGATGAGCTAAAAGACTTGACTTGTTTCACAGTACGCTGACACCATGATACAAGTAATTGTTTCTCTGTCGAATCTACGGACTATAATTCATTGAAAGCCACCATGATCAATGATCATTGGCCAATTAATTCTGAACTAACAACGACTCTATAGACTCTCATCTGCTAGTACTATCATGAATAATGAGCCTCACTCAGTTTCTACCGAACTATCCAACCACTGTTAGACAAAGAAAACTTTTCCATCTATTGAATCCCCCAATCACTATATACTCAAAGACTCCATGCCTTCACTTCATCCGTGTGAGCCTTGTTTCATATATTTTCAAACCAAACTCTTAAATCTTGCTCAACATGAGCACTGAAACAACATAGCATTAAATCTCAATCAAATAGCCAATTTGTAGCACAAGCTGCAATCAAAAACTCCACACAAGCTCTAACACAATATCCTCAAAAACATTACTCCAAATCACTCATCAACACCTCACTCACTACATAATGTAATGGATGAAATAAATTTCAAGGAACTGTTGCTACATCTGCAAACTGCTTGATAAATTTTGCACTAGAGAAACATGCATCTTACAGACTCTTCTCCACAAGAAAACTTACACAAATCAACTAGAGAAGAAATCAACTCACAATGAGCTTTCTCTAATATGTAGATGAACTCAAGTGCTCAATTGAATAATTACTCAAAGCTACTAGGCGTCACAACTCTGTTCATATCCAATATTAGATCTGTATTCAACTCATTTTCTCTACCAAGCCACTAACTCCACTTTCCTTTCGATCTTTTCAACTTTGATCAACTTTTGGACCATAAATCGCAAGGTTCCAATCAAGTATGTCTCCATAAACCAAAAATTATCTCAAAAACACAAGAAATTAAGATTAAATATCAAGAAATCCTCCATCCACACCCTTGACACAGTCTGAAGTCAATTGGGGCAATAAACGCTCGCTTGAGCTGGCCTCCATGTGACTGGAGCATTCCAACTGCTCTAATAGGCCTATGTGCATGCAACTAGGGAAAAAGCTTAGTAAAATCATCAAACTCTTAGCTCTAAACATCTTCCATATTTTCTATCATCTTCTCCAGCACGTGAACAGTCGTCCAAGCCTTTGCAACAGGTCTGCAACTGATGAAATAGGCCAAGAAAAATTTAGGGACATGCAAGACATATTCTTAAAATCTAAACACCAATGCCAACACCTCCATCTCCTCAAGAAGGAAACATAACATATCTAACACCTATAGAAACATTTCCAATACATGTAGTAGCATCACCAACTCTTGCAGTAGAAACATCAAGGCATACAAATTCCTCCATCACTTGTAGAAGCACCTCCAATGCAAGCAATTACATATCACACATGTAGCAAAAAATGCAATGTATCCAAGACATGTAGAGACATATCCAGCACCAAGAGAACCTTTGCAACCTCCTGCAATAGTAGCATCTCCAACCAACTCAACATGACCGGAATCCATCTCCTCAAAAGCCACAACATCATCGCCACTTGGTCTAGTCATAGGTATTTTGAAATCAATTCCAGCTAACAAGACCATTACGAAACATCCAACACCAAGAACTCATCACACATGCATATGAACAACAACATCAAGATCTTGTTGACATCAATGCCAACACTAAAATTCCAACAAGACCTATGGTAGGCCCTGTTGTTATCGGGAAAAGTGTCTATCTAGATCTGCTCTATCCCACTAAGGTGTGATAGCAACCTTAGAAACAAACAGAGAAAACTACTTTTGTATTCTTCTTTATGAACTATAAACGAAGAGGAATAGGATGAACCAACCTGTGTCTTGCGCTAGTCCTTTGATCCAATCTCTCTCCTCTTTGACAGCTCCCAGCTACCTGCTCTCTCACTTGCCCAGCTTCACCAAGTACCTGCAAGATCACAGAAGGAAGAAACTATACAAAGACATGGGCTTATATTCATAAATAACTTAGGATCAGATTTAAGTTAACCATACAAATGTAACAAACATCAATGAAACACAAGCATGGAGAAGAAACTCAAATAGTTTTATTGATATATAAGAAGATCCAGGAGGAGTTACAACCGATGATTCCTGACCCAGCATCAACCTCCCAGCAAAGAAGTCCCTTCTTCAACCCCAACAAAGCATAGATCACCCAATTCTCTGATATGTATCTCAAAACCAACAGCAATTCCTTACAATGTGCAAAATTCCAGCCTCTGGATCTCTGGGATGAGGGATCCATATATAGATGTATGCAAGGAGGATGATTCATCTCATGAATTTATTAGTGGCTTCTCTCTGTCAGTTCTTGCTTCCACTTGGAGACTGAGAGCCTCTTACTCATCGTTGGTCGAATTCAGTGAGGCAAGTGTCATTGGAGAAGATTCTGGAAGCTTCCATTGTCTCTCCACCTCGTGGAATGACTCTGCCACTTGTCATTTCCCACTCAACGCACCCTGGTAGTGCATTTAGGTGTGTTGCAACACACCTAGCTAGTGGACTTAGGTGGTATGCAACGCACTTGGCTAGTGGAGTAGTTGAAATGATCTTGATTTGACTAGTTCTGAGCAGTTTCTGGTGGAGAACTTCTGGGAGAAGCTGTAATTTGTTGACCTTGTTCCTTTAGGAGTTAGAACAACACTTTTAGGGACTTAGGAGCCCTTGGTTTATGGACATTTCATGCTTAGAGCTATAAGGCACAAAAATGTCTATAACAGTTGCCCCCTAAAGTATGAGGTCGTTTATTGGGTGAAATGCTTTATTAGGAGGATCCGAAGTTCTTTCAATGCTGGGAGGAGACCTATAATAAGATACAATACAATACATTATCTTCATATTGTTTTCATGATCTAGCTGAGGCGGGCATTCCCATGCTCAGCTTTATAAATTCATTTTCATGTACATAGGACAGACAACCGTCTGATGGTAGACTGATGATTCTGATAGAGCCATCATCCTTTTGGTAGGATGATTATCTGTGCTGCAATGTTGTACATTTCAATGTCTTTATTTTCCTGAATATATATCGCAGCCCGGATGGATGAAACTAGTTCTGGGGTCTTCAATCTCGTCCGATCTTCACTCGAAGTACAAGTCGGTCCATGTGAGAAATGTTTTGAAGTCGAACATGGAAAGGCATCGCTTGATTACCATTCAATGATGTAAACTGTTAACAAGCGCGAGAGGAATCACCGATAATGATAATGACCCTCAAGGTACTGCAATACAATTCACGTGATGTGAATAAAGGACTTGGCATCGAACACCACGCAAAATCTTTCAGTCAAAGGTCATTGATGTATACCTGTCGCCGGAAGTGAGAAACTTTCCATTGAGGCATGCAAGCTTCAAAGTACTGAATGGGGTGTTCCTAGATCAACTTCTTGGATAATGAGGTGATGTCGACAAGAAGTGATCCATCATAGGAGGGCCTTAATGAATCCCACATCAATGACACAGAATGGAGCAAATGATTTTGATGGAGGTGAAAACGATCTGATGATATATGGTTCAGGGTGGCGGTCATGAAAGAATGGAGTATAATGTATGGTAGTGGGCGGGACACAGGTGGCCTTTCTGGATGACTTCTCTTGAACATGTCGGCGACACTTATGTGGATGGTATGGTGAGACCATGGGGATTTGACCGGTGAATGGAACAACCCAACCCGACTCAGGCACGGAGTGGAAGTGTCATGTTCAAGAGCGACTTGCTACCAATAAAGATTCTTTGAGTTTTCTTCCCAATTTTCCCGAGTCATTGCTAACCAGTACCTCTTTATTTTTGTCAAGCTTGAGGAGGATAACATGTGCTTGTTCTATAATTCGCCCTTCGGGCAAACCCATCGCTATGTTTTAACGAGCCTAGCGATAGTGAAACTCGTTCTCGTCTAAAGACAAGTTTGTCGCTATTAATCTTTTTAACGAGTCTAACGACAAAGACAACTCGGTCCTTTTCATTTTTAGAGAGTCTGAAAATGTACGTAAAGGTAACTCCAAAATTCCTTTCTCGTCATCTAATCCCTTAAGTCTGAAAAAGTATAAAACAATACAGAAGGGATGAATTTTCGATTAGCTTTAACGAGCCGAACAAAACAAGCGCTCGATATTTTTGTGCAATAATCCCTCAGGTCCAAAAAGATTAAAATCTAGAGGAGGGATAACACTCCTGATCGCTTTAACGAGCTGGAAGGCCAAACTCATCAATCTTTTCATATTTTACGAGTCAGTTGAAAAGAGCTTAAAGAAGACTCGTCTTTTGAGGAACGAGTGATAAAATGGGTAGCAGCTGATTCCAGGTATGATTTGGAATTTTCCAATCACGGCAGTGTCACAAGGATGGCTAGTGAAATCACTCTTCGCAGTTGTTCCTCAAAATGGGTAAACAATCAAATGGAGGTGAATGATCGGCCAAATGAAAAGTGGAGGTGATGGTGCAAACACGACCAAGGCTTTAATGGCTGAAATGCTTCATTCACGGTGGTTATTTACCGGGGAATAGTTCATTTTTTAACGAGCTTAAACGCGGGTGGAAACATTTGCTCATATCTTATGTTTATTTTTTAACGAGCTTGAACTATGCGCTAAAACTGCTCGATTAATCCAGTCATATGATAAGAATGTCTCATATAAAAACGAAAACTTTTAGATTTTTGCCCCACATCCTTTCTTTATGCAAGTTAGGTGACGACTAATCCTACGAGTTTAAAGGGTTAGCCTACGGGTTTAAAGGGAGGACCTAAAAATTTTAAAAATAAATAGTTGCCCTTTGCTTGCACTCCAAAAGGTTTGCATGCCCCCAGGTATAAAATATGGTTTCAAGGTTACCCCTCAATTTGCAGACAAAACATTTGTTCTATCGGGAGAGGCCTACCTCTTACAGGTTACCCAAAGATTGTTCTATTCACACAGCAAACAAAACACTTCTTTGATGATGTCTACCGAGATAAACAAAGGTGAGCGACGACGTCCGCCAACTTACATAACTTTGACAAGAGAATATTATTCTAGAATAACCCCTCTTCCACCGACAGACGGGGTACAGACTAGTCATACTCTCCCACAGAAACCTACCCTATACCCGAAGTTTTCCTGCCGAAGCAGACCAGGACGCATGCCCCCTGGGTTTCAGTCATATCCCTCCGAATTAATCGCGCTCATCGGGAGGACAGACTGGGGATTGAGACATTTCTTGCGTGAAGAGACCATTTAGGGACGGTATATGACTATTTGCTATGTGTGATCCGGGAAATGAAAGCTGGTCCACGAGCTTGACCACTCTTCCTTCGTGCGGAAAACACATTACTCTAAAGAGTGAGGAGACGATGGCTCCCATGCAATAACTATAGTCTCGTCCAAGGAGTAGGTTATAATCCAAGGGTCCTTGAACTACCATGACGTTCATGCGAACTGTCTTCCTTCTCAATGTTATGGGCACATCGGGAAGGATCCCTAAAGGTCGACTGGTTCCTTTATCAAAGCCTGTCAGATTTCTCATCTCAGGCAAAAGCGATGGCGAACCAAGCGCTTTCCAAGAAATAGAGGAAAGGATACTCACAGAAGCCCCCTCATCTATGATGGTACCAACCATGACCATTCTATATATCTGAACGATAATTCGAAATGGTACACTTGTTGGTAGGCAGGGTCTGCCTAGTTGATTCCAGTCGAAGGAGACAACTAGGTTGCTTGGAGGTGGGACCGAGTAGACGGACGGGTATGGCTCTGACGAACTTCCTTCCTGCGATAAAGGAACGGGTAGATTGCCCCCATGTTCATCGGAGTCTGTGTTGATGAAGAGAATTTGGACGGTGTCGTCCTTGTTCTCTTCAGTGACTGTATCATCCGAAGATAAAACCTCTGAAGACAAGACCAGGTCAACTTCCACCTCGACCTTTTGACTTTTGTCTGGTATGGATTCAGTTGGTTTATCTTCAATGATAGGCGCTTTAGCCGACCACCTAAGCGGGCCAGCTGGATTCTCAACTAATGACGGACTCGGTAAGAGTTTTTTATATCCAGGAGGGAGTCGTAACGGTGAAACCGGATGATCATCCAAAACTCTTTTAGCTTCATCTAAGAAGGGACAATGATGGAGGGCATGATTGCCTTCGCACAGTTTACAAGGAAATCTGGCTTTCCCTTTTTGTCCTGGGGCTTCACTTTCACTAGTTGACGGTGTGCTTTCAACATGATCACCAGAGGTTGATGACATCGGATTGTGCAAACGAGGAGACCAGTCCCTTAGTATCCGCGGGATGCAAGGACAATCTCTGTGAAAGTGGTCTCCTTTGCAAATGACACATGGCAATTTAGGCCTGGTTGGTGCAGTGTGCGGATTTTTGTTAGACGACACTCGTTTTCCCCCATTCGCCTTTGGCTCCTTCTTCTTTTTGTCTTTATTCTTCTTTTCCTTCTTCTCCTTAGGAACTTGGCTTTTAGCTTTACCAGTTCCGTCAAGTGAAGAGGAAGGAGGAGAGGAAGAATTATAGGAAGTAGAACGCTGGTGGGCAACTCTGGGCTCGTCTAATTGTTGATTCGATTGTTCAGGAATGGTGGTGTTCTGAACGACATTGGTTGAGAAGAGCCATACTGGCAAGCAAATTGTCAATCCTGGAAGTGACAATGTGGCCATATGGGCTGCACCAACATCTCCCCAAGAGGAGAAGGGACTAGGATTTCCACCAAGGGGAATTCCTTGGTTGGTAGGCTCCATTTTCTCAACCCAAGATCAACGTAGGAAAAGGGTATGAATGTTCCATTTAAAATAAATTTTAACACGCTTTGACACAACTTGTTTTTTCAGTTTTTAAGAGTTGAGAAAAAACAAAATATGACTCTAGTCTCCTTCGATTTTTAATGAGCCTGAAGTGACAAGTGCTCAGATGGACCTTTTCCGTTAAGGAGTCTGAAAAGGAACGAAAGGGACTGCTCTGGAGGTCTAGGTAGAGGGAGTACCAAACCAATCGCAAAACTGCAGAATACTTTTTACGGTACGGCAGTCAATCTTCCCGAATGCTGTGTTCGGTGCATTGCGATCAGTAGGGCGGCCGACATGGCTTCCTATGGATAAAGGTTTTAAGCCTATAGGGGTCTCCCAATATATACTCGACGGTACGTGGGAGCACAAGTCCGTACTGGCACTTATCGTCTCAAAGTGGAGGAATCACCCAACCATCAGTGAGGACAACAGTTACCAGGCTTTACGACGCCGGAATACGTCTCTAGCCTAGACCTCTAAATGTTGTGCATTAAGTTACAAAGCGTTGTTAAGTTCATTGAATTTATTTTAGGTTGATCTTTCTTATGAAGTTTGCCTTTTGGGATCACCACGAGATGTATATGTAATTCCTAAAATGCAATCTAAAGATGATAAACAAACTTTTATCTCTTTTCAGCAATGAAAATCCTAGCTACTAAGGGAAAAGAAAGACACAATTTTTTCGCAAAGAGCAAAGAGCACACTGTAAATGCACTTTTCCTAAATCAAGAAAAACAGACTGCCAATATGCAAATGCACATGCATGTGTTTTATTTTTCACTTTCTTAATATTGATGCCTAAAAAGAAAGTTGTTGTACAAATCTGAATTTGCTTTCAAGTGATAAACACAAACAAGCTTCTTTTCGAAATCAAAAGGTAGAGATGATTACGACACTTTATGATTTTGAAATAAATACTCGTTTCGACACTAGAAAGTGACAAATTCAAGCCAAAGGCAAAAGTAAAAGCATAATCGACTATCAACAGAAAATAAACTTTCTCCTATGATCAAAATCGACACTTGCGATAGATCTAAATTAAAGGATGACAATATGACTATTCTACTTTCGCAATGGAAAACTGTAAATGATGTAACAAACACACAAAAAACATCTACAGTTTCTTTTGTACAACTAAGGCAGAATATCAGTAAGGAGAAGGGGTTTGAAACAGTGAAGTACTGATCACAGGCTGCAAAAAACAGAGACAAAACTGGAAAAATGAAGCAAAGAACCTCAGCTGCACAAGGCTAGGCTAATCAGTGCACCTGTTGCATAGAGAAACTGCATTTCAGTGCAGGTAGCCCTCTCGGGAAGTGCGTTGAAATGTAGAACCTCTTCACAGAGCCTGCGCTGGGGCAGAAACGAGAGTTCTATCCGGGTTCTAGGTCACGGTTTGCAGTTTAATCTATGGTTTTTGGCCGAGTAAAAGCAATCAGTAATACACAATCATAGGTAGATCTAAGAGGGGTTCTAAGAGCTATCACAAGGGTGATTAGTTAGTTTATGAATCAGCTGTTCAAATCATAAACAGATCCAGTGAGTGGATTGAAGCAGCAGATGTCTACTTTGCATTTGTCAATGGCAAATGTAGTTCGATGGCCACTTCTAAGTTTATGAAACAAACAACAAGAGAAACACAAACAAACTAACTAGACACGTTCCCCAGTGGAGTCGCCATTTTGTTATCGGGAAAAGTGTCTATCTAGATCTTCTCTATCCCACTAAGGTGTGACAGCAACCTTAGAAACAAAAAGAGAAAACTACTTTTGTATTCTTCTTTATGAACTATAAACGAAGAGGAATAGGATGAACCAACTTGTGTCTTGCGCTAGTCCTTTGATCCAATCTCTCTCCTCTTTGACAGCTCCCAGCTACCTACTCTCTCACTTGCCCAGCTTCACCAAGTACCTGCAAGATCACAGAAGGAAGAAACTATACAAAGACATGGGCTTATATTCATAAATAACTTAGGATCAGATTTAAGTTAACCATACAAATGTAACAAACATCAATGAAACACAAGCATGGAGAAGAAACTCAAATAGTTTTATTAATATATAAGAAGATCCAGGAGGAGTTACAACCGATGATTCCTGACCCAGCATCAACCTCCCAGCAAAGAAGTCCTTTCTTCAACCCCAACGAAGCATAGATCACCCAATTCTCTGATATGTATCTCAAAACCAACAGCAATTCCTTACAATGTGAAAAATTCCAACCTCTGGATCTCTGGGATGAGGGATCCATATATAGATGTATGCAAGGAGAATGAGTCAGCTCATGAATTGATTAGTGGCTTCTCTCTGTCAGTTCTTGCTTCCACTTGGAGACTGAGAGCCTCTTACTCATCCTTGGTCGAATTCAGTGAGGCAAGTGTCATTGGAGAAGATTCTAGAAGCTTCCATTGTCTCTCCACCTCGTGGAATGACTCTGCCACTTGTCATTTCCCACTCAACGCACCCTGGTAGTGAATTTAGGTGCGTTGCAATGCACCTAGCTAGTGGACTTAGGTGCTATGCAACGCACTTGGCTAGTGGAGCAGCTGAAATGATCCTGATTTGACTAGTTCTGAACAGTTTCTGGTGGAGAACTTCTGGGAGAAGCTGTAATTTGTTGACCTTGTTCCTTTAGGAGTTAGAACAACACTTTTAGGGACTTAGGAGCCCTTGGTTTATGGACATTTCATGCTTAGATCTGTAAGGCACAAAAATGTCTATAACACCTGTTATAGTGGGAGTTCTATGAAATCAATTCTTGGGATGGAAGGAAATTGTGAGTATTTCAAAGATATGGATTGATAAATTCAAGGGGTAGAGTTTTGAGTTGTTGAAGCTCAAATTCGAAGATATGATGTTGGACAGAGATCATGGAATCACTGTGGATATAGGTATTGCATCGATGAGGATGTCGACAAAAGACTAGAATATATTAGATAGAAATAAAAGAGCATAATTCATTTTTGTTTCTTAGATTTATTATTATAAATATATTAGGATAAGATACATAGAAGGAATTATGGAAAAAGTTAGGGACTTTATACCCCTCTAAGTCCTTGACGAGCAAAATTTTCTTATGGAAAAAGTTGTATAACTTGAGAATAAAGGAAAAAGACTCAATGATAGAGCATCTAAACATATTCAATAATCTTGTAAGTTAGCTATTGTCTATTGATATTAATATTTCAGATGAAAATTAGTGTATCAATTTCTCATATTCTTTACTAGATTTATGGTATAGTTTAGTTGTTATCATATGTTGTAATGAGATGTTAAATTATGAACCTAGCAACCAAAAATTAGTTCTTACCATATTATTATTTATCTACTTAATAAAATACAACTAGGTTCTTAACACAATTATTAAGTGGAAACACATTTACGCAACCAATATCAATCACATGTGACACATACAAATTCTTCCCAACCAACAATTCTTCATTAAATTAATAATCCATACCTACTTGGGCTTCCAAATTTAGATAATGGCCTAACATAGAAATTTACAAATACAAAATAGATTGTATCTTCTCCATTAAAATATGACCTAGATTTGTTTTTAATCTACTTGGATTATTTGGATCTCTAATGTTGTACCCTTGCACCTTCCTCAAACCCAACACACTTGAGTATCTCACTCCTCACTTGAGAAAATTTCTTTCAGAATGGATTGTGTCACTATATGGTGTGTTTTTCTCATCTCCTTAGACTTGAATTTATAAATTTTCATTGAGATAAATCCATAACTCTAATCTCCAAAGTGATGGATGGATGAGATTAGATCCTTCTACACTTAAATTCAACAATTGAAGTGAAAACATGATCACTAAGTTAAATAGTTTAGTTTTCCTACGGTTCCTTAGCTGAAAAGACACCATAATTAATTATGTTCTTTTCCTAAGTTAGAATTATGCTATGTTACAAAAACAACTTACTCAATACTTGAGAAAGTGTCCTAAGGAGAATTTGGGTGACTTCTACATCCTCTAATACTTAGGATTGTGTATAAATACCTACCCAATCTACAAATATCAACACTTCTTCTTGGCGAGGGAGGATTTGATGGCTACTCCCTCTAAACAATAAGCCTTCATTTCCATCTAGTTTGGATTCATTATTAAATATTGGCTGCCTTTGGAATTGTTCCTAAAAGCCTATTACTGTTGAACATCATGTAAGGTAATATCATACCAAGAGACATTCTTGATATACTTGGAAAGATATGCTGACCGCTCCTCCCCACTTGAGCCTAATGGATAACACCCTCTAAACTGCTCAATATTTGGAGCTTCCCACTCCTTTTTCTCCGCCAATATTTACTTATTTCCATTACTCAAATAGGTTATGCCTTTATCCTATACATGTTTCCCTCTCTAACCCTAATGACATGATCATCATCTAAGTTAGATCCCTTTGGCCTAATCAATTTTTTTCCATCCTAGAATGCTACATCAAACCCTTTATTCTCTATCGTAAGAATGAGAGAATAATTCTCCTAAGTTTTAGCATGCATAGCTTGTCCTTCACTTTTGGCACACCTCCTTACTCAAGTTGGAATGAGATTATCCCAAATCCCTTTGTTACATGTTTGGTATTGGCTTCAAATTCCGCATGCAACATCAAGTCCCACTTTTCCATGTTGTCAAATAACTCTCATTCTTCCTAGTTGTTGGGCTTAGCCTTTGGTAGCTCCCTCATCTCCTCCTAGATTTAGGCATCCCATATACTAACAAATGAGTGATAGTTCTCTCTAACACAAATTCATTAGATTAATGGATCCACATCACTGGGAAACCATTCAATACCACATTAAATAACTCAACATCATTCACCCCTTCCTCCATTAATGCAATTTGATCACATATCTGAGTGATTTTTATCAAGTAACTTATCACTATGTGATATCTAGTCATTTGCATAGACTAGAGTTTGTCCCTAAACATAATTTCCTTTTGTGGATAGAAGAAAACTCCCTAAATCTAGTGGCCTTATCTCAAAACAATAGAGACAAAATGAATATGATTTCCTTAGAGAATTTTAGAGTATGAAAGAAAGAGTTACCTAGAATCTAATGCAAGCTCTCCTCTCCTCCTTGTTTGTAAACTCTAGCTCCAACTCCAAATTCTAAAAGTGGAACCTGTAAAATAACTAAAACAAGAAAGAGAACCAAAATATACAAATAGAATATACTAAATCTCTAAAAAATGAGTGAATAGGGCATTGTTCTACATACACATTAAATGAGACATAAGTGTAGGAAAGCAAAGAACTTTTTGTATTAATGAATGTAGGAGAAGATACAACCCTTTCATATCTTAACTTTGTAGATGTCTCCTAGCTATCTTTTTGTTCCTTTTCCACAAAGAAATCCTTCAATCACAACTCAAGTCCATAGATGGATAATGGATCCCTAAGCACAAAGCAACAACATAAGGACATAACTAAGAGTCTCCAAAATCCAACCTAGACTCTATCAGAGGTAGTGAATTTATAAGGTAAAAGAGGGCATTTGGGATTTATCATTCTAGGACTTAAATCCACATTAGAGGGAGGATAAGTTTTATGGATAAGATATAGGACCTCAAGTGTAGTATTTATAGATATAATCCAATAATAAATGGTTAAAACCTCTCTGGAAGCTTCTAGAAAGAGAACATTCAATTTTTTTTATTTATTTTTTACTGAAAGCAACATCCGATGTTTAGTGTAGGTTCTCTGTGTACAACTTACAACAATGAAATTTTCTTGAAGGCTAAGTGTGATAGGGCTAAAAGGTATGGTTATGAGTTGTTTAACCTAGAATTCTTGGAACTTTGGATAGAGGATGTTCTTTTCTTTAGAGGGGATGAATGCAAAGTGTCAATGGATTTTGAGTGATCCAGTTTCAAGGCCTTCTAATTGGATGTGACAAAACAATTTGTAATATATTTCCTCCTAAAGTACAAAATTAGAAGTAGTGGCTGAGGACTCAAGTGATTTACCATGTGACAAGTCAAGATCAACAATAGATTGGTCGAGATCATCAATTGTTTGTTACAATACATAATCATCGTGATATCATGGTTGAGGTAAACACACCCATACTCATCATATAAGAAAATTTACATGAACATGTACAATAATCATAATTACATCCATCGATGACAGATTGTGGACATATTCTTAGATAGATTTATGAATGACCATATACATCATACTTTGTAATCTTGTATGAATCCTAAAATCACAACCCAGATGGATGAAACTAGATTCAGGGTATTCTACCTTGTTACTCGATAGTATGAGTCTAACCATGTGAATAAATGTGTTCAATTCAAACATGGTAGACATAATTTGATTACCAACCAATAATGTAAGCCATTAATATATGTGAGAGGAAACACCGATAATGAAAATGACCCTCAAGGTACTACAATACAATCTATGTGGTTTGAATAAATGAGCTGAAGTAGAGCACCACATGGAATATTTCGTTTGAAGGTCAATGATGAGAACCTATCACCAAAAGCGAGGAAACTTTCCATTGAGGTATGAAAGGTCCAAGGCACTGAAGGGAGTTTCTAATTCAACTTCCTGGATAATCTTTTGATGTCGATAAGAAGCGACCCGCCACAGGAGGGCCTTAATGTATCCCCCATCCATGACACGAGACAAGTATCAAGATTTGAGATAAATTGTGATGATGCAGAGTTGTTTTAGGAATGGAAAACATGAAGTAAGGCTTAAGGGTATTGTAGCAAATGTCAACTAAGGGTGGAATTTCACTTGAACATATTGGCGACACTTTATGGAGTTGGCAGCATTGACTCAAAGACCCATCATAAAGGATTTCAATAAGGTGTGATTGATAGAGAGGTAAGTGGATTCCCCAACTCAAAGAAGTCACAGAGATGAAGAGCAAGAGTGTCATGTTCAAGATAAACTCGCTACCATTAATAGGTTTGATGCCATGTTTTCCCAAATTCCCAACCATTTCTAGTCAGTACCTCTTTATTTTTCATAACCTTTATGAGGATAACATATGCTTTATCTATAATTTCATCCTTCAAATGAATCCTTCTGAGTATTTTTAATGAACCCTGACAAGGAGTGGTTCAGTCTTGTCATACTTAACGATTCCGACATTGTTTAATAGTTCACGAGCCTAGCAAAGGCATAACTCAACTTCTTTTCCATTTTTAGATATTTTCAAAAAGAGACAAAAAATAAAACTTCAATATGTTCCTTTTCATAAATTTGTCCCTTGGGCTTGAAAAGGCATAAAACAATACCCAGGAGAACCTTTTAGCCATGTTCGACTAAAGTATTCATTTTTCATAAATAGTCCATCCAATCTGGAAAAGGGTTAAACTTATATTTTGTATACATCTTTTCATTTACTTTAACGAGTTCACAAAGACAAGTGCTCAACAATATTTTCATGTTTTGGGAGTTTGCAAAGAACTTAAATATTACTCCAGAGGGTTCCTTTTCATAAGTTTAACGAGATCATAAAAGTGATAAAAGTATACTCATTCAAAAAAATGACATGCATTTTAAATGTAACCTGAATTACGCCATTCATTTAACATTCAACCTACTAATAGCACCACAAAAACGTCAAAAATACATAATATATGGTAAAATTAGGTCAAAAACATTAAAAACTATTAAAATAATGACTTATTTTTACCATAAAAGTGAAAAAAATAATTGTATTTCTTACCATTGTCATTTTACCAATTTGAGAGAGTTTTGGGTGTCTTTTACCTTCAATCTTTAGTAGGTGATTGTAGACAATCAAATGAACAATTTCCAATATCGCGAGTCTTAGATAAGAGATCTATCCTTTCTCTTCATTTTCACAGTTTTTTTTTTGTTTGATTCATTTTTTGGGAATATTTTTGAAGTTTTGGCACTTAGAATTTTCCCTAGGCCCATTGCAGTCTTCTTATATTGAGCGGTATGATGGATCAACTAAGTACTGATGAGTGTGAACCAGTGCACTTACAGGGGAGGCTAACTGCACTGGGTCACTCTGTTAAGGAATGAACAATGCGATGGACATAGTAAGGCTTCCAAAAAATGAGTTTTGAGTTATTTTTCTACCAATTTTTTTTCTCATTTCTAATTCCATGTGTTTTTTCATTGTAATTTTGCAGATATCTACCAGAGTGAAAATGGTTTTAAGATGGTGAGAAAGGGAGCATGAGGCTCAAGATATGATTGCTGCAAATGATCTAGAAACAATGAAAGTGTTAAGAAATTGTGGGTCTCTACTAAAGTTCTTTGTGATTCCAAGCATGAGGGCCCAATTAGATTTGTTGGAGTATTTGGTAAGGGCCTGGGATGTATAGGGATAATACTTCATTATTGGAGAGCATGTTGTCACTATAGATGTCGAAGACCTCTACTTTTTGATAGAGCTATCATGTAGAGGCAGTCTGGTTTCATTATTTGGATATAGGAGAGGTGGAGAGACAATGAGGGATTACATATCCATTCATTGTTGACCTTGGTTTGAAGAAATTAAGGATGGGAAAATTGAGATAAATGATGTTATTAAACTTTCGCTCAAGACAATCTTATTTACCATTACTCAGTTGGTCAATAGTGTTGCTCTACATTTAGCTATTGAGACCCAAATGCAGTATGCCTTATAATTTTTGGCACCTACAGTATTCAACTCGTGTGAAGGCATCTTGGTCAATCTGAAGGAACAACTCAGTAGAGAAAAGACCAAATGATTGAATAACTTTGGCTATGGTTCTATCATAGTGTCATTTTATTTACAGAGGGTACCATTGCTACGGCCTCCGTGGATATCCTATGAGTCACCTGAGCCTAAAGAGCCTTGCATGAGGTAGTGGGTAGAATTAATGGCTCAACATAGAAGAGGGCCTATGATTACATTCACTCCTACTTTCTTTAGATCGATGTGATACCAGCTGATTATGATGGAGGACTACCCGTATGTTGGAGTTGATTTTCGTGGAGACCCAGAGCTCATTTTACCTAAAGACGAGCAATGGAGCAATGCAGGTAAAATGTTATGGAACCAGCTCAAGAAAAGATAGAAAAGATAGATCAACGCCTTAGAATTCAGCCTCTTCGAGGGGGCAACCTCCTTTACATTACATAAATGAACAATTCTTCGATGATACAAATGAAAAGACCTCCTTTCTATATATAGGAGTCTAAGGGTTCATAACATAATCAGAGCCGACATAACAATAATAATGTAAGCGCACAATAATAACAATAGTGGGCTTCTATGGGGCACAATAGTAACAATATGGTCACTACATGGGTACATCAATATAATAAGTGGGTTGTACTAATAACAATAAGGGATTACACTAGTAGTATAGGGGCCTAACATGCCCCTCTCCTTCAAAAGCGTTGTCCTCAACGCTTGAGTAGTTCTTGATGCTTTTTTATAAAATTCTTGTCCTTCCATGTGGAATCTTCAGCGGGTAAGTTATTCCACTTGATGAGATACTCTGAAATTGATCGATTTCGTAGCTGTCAGGTTCTTGTTTCTGTGACTGCTCCAGGTTCCAATATGATTTTTCCTTCCTCTTCAATTTCCGGAAATATTGTTTGAATTGGGATCTTTTGCAACTTCTGAATCAGTGGCCATACTTCTTTATCCTTCTTCCATTCATCCCTTGCTTCGTTTATCCAATCTGGTTGGATAATAGAAATAGCACAAAACAATGCTTGCACATCCTCATCCTTGAAGAGTCTTCCCATTCGGTAAGGTCGCCATTTTTTAAGTGCATGTAGTATTGCCAACATTTCCTTCTCATAAATAGCTTTCTTGAGATGTAGTAGTAAAAATACCCAATCGCCTACATCAAAACATTTTTCACTACGATGTTGATCTACCTGTTGTTTCATTTGATTTTTCACCGAAGTGGCGTTATCCTTTAAAATTTGGAGAAATTGTTGTTGATGCTCGATGTGATCTTTCACTGCTTGAAACTTTTTCTTCTTGATATGTCCTTCTATCTTTAGAGTTTGAGGAGTGGTAATTTCTTCCAATCCTTTACAAGATATGGTCGGATTCATTTCTTGACGCTCGATGTGATCTTTCACTTCTTGAACATTTTTCTTCTTGATATGTCCTTCTATCTTGATAGTTTGAGGAGTGGTAATTCCGACTAATGAATTACAAGATATGGTTGGATTCATTTCTTCTTTCTTGATGTGATCTTTCACTTCTTGCACCTTTTTCTTCTTGATATGTCCTTCTATCTTGAGAGTTTGAGGAGTGGTCATTCTTGCCAATAGTTTACAAGATATGGTTTGATTCATTTCTTCTTTCTCTGGGGTTGGGTCCTGGCATATATCCTCTTCCTTTGATGTTTCTTGATCCTTTTCTTCCTCCTCTTCATACTCTATGTAAAATAATTTCTTCTCAACACACTTATGACCTTTAGTGCATTTGCTATCACAATTGTAACAAAGCCCTTTTTCTCTTTTTTCTTCCAATTGTTGTGGTGTAACCCTTGTAGGTTGTGGAAGGCTAGGAGAAACAACACTTCCATCTTTATAGTTGTGAGGGGTAGACTTCCTTGTTGCCATAATTTTACCTTCCAATATGTCACAAAGCCCTTTTACTCTTTCCAATTGTTGTGGTGTTGCTCTAAAGAAGGTGTTGCTCTTTGTATCCTCATAATGTGCTATCATTTCCTCCATGAGAATTAACCACGTAACAAGTTTTTTACGAGAACAGAGCCCTTTATACCATAAAAATTGATCTGGTTCTAAATATGAAGATGCAATACATACCTTTTGCAATAGTGGTACACCATGTAGATCAAAATATTGCTCCATCTGAAGTATCCAATTTACCAGATCCTTGCCATCAAACTTCCTCATCTTGCTTTTTCTTGATTTTAGGAGCTCGATCTTGAAACGACTGCAACTCTGTACTTTCGGTTCTTTAAGTTTTGAAATTGCAACCTATAGTAGCCCTCTGTGCCCTCTTTCCAATTCCACCAGTCTTATCCAAATTGGATTCTACAAGAAAGAGTTATGCACAATCTCCCAAGATGACCTGATTATAGACCTTTCCGGAAGAGCGAAATTGTATGAAATGCCACGTGTCACTGTTTCGACCTTTGGCTCTGAAAAAAATATACAAGAAACTACAGTCCATCCTATTTTTGTACCTTCTTATGAAATTTCAATCCGATGCCCAGAGAGAAAGTTATGACAATTTTCCCCAGGTCACCTGTTTGGAATGTAATTCAGGAGTCTGCAAAAAGACCAACTTCCTCAGATCATATCTCCGCAATTATAGTGCGAAAAGCTCTGAAATTCGGACCTGTGGTTCAGCGCAATTTCTTCTCAAATGGGCTTTTTTTGTGACTTCTGAAACGTCACAGAAAAAAGTTATAGCGAAAATGTCACGATGACCTGTTTGGAGCAGTGAAACCCTAGAATCCAAAGCTCTGATACCAAATGTTATGGAACCAGCTCAAGAAAAGATAGAAAAGATAGATCAAAAACCTTAGAATTCAGCCTCTTCAAGGGGGAAACCTCCTTTACATTACAGAAATGAACAATTCTTCGATGATACAAATGAAAAGACCTCCTTTCTATATATAGGAGTCTAAGGGTTCATAACATAATCAGAGCCGACATAACAATAATAATGTAAGGGAACAATAATAACAATAGTGGGCTTCTATGGGGCACAATAGTAACAATATGGTCACTACATGGGTACATCAATATAATAAGTGGGTTGTACTAATAACAATAAGGGATTACACTAGTAGTATAGGGGCCTAACATAAAAGCAATGTCATTTTGGATATTTATGGTTTTTTAAGTTTTACAATCTTTTTATTTTTATTTTAATGTATCTGAGACTAAATATCGATTTTACATGCAGATATTGGACAAATGAGACTTGTGGTAATGTCCCAACTCCATCGATGAGCATAGCCATAACTGGGATAGGCTAGAGTCGATGAGGCAGAGATGGAGGAGTTAGGAGATCCAAACTTGGCAGATACATTAGCTGAGTTTAAGCACCATGTGGAGAGCTTGACCCTCCCTGTTCCATATACTGTGGTTGATTATATCCCAATCTATTTATAGAGATGCACTATAGGGGTGCTAACTTGGATCAACTGACTATTGCGCAAGGTTTCCCATGCAGTTGTGTGTTACCATTATCACCACCATGATTATTCACCTAGGGATTAAAGCCACATTTTGTATTTTACATGTATTTGGATATTGTAGGCCATGAACTATATGTGTCTCACACACAATTTTTGTAAAACTCAAACACTATATACAATTTGCTAATCTATGGATGTTTTCTACTTTATTCTACTATTTTGTACAATATGTGATAATGATTGTATATTTACAAGTGTTGCAAATATTTGTCTAAAACATGATTATCTAATGCATCTTTTAATGTATTTAGACTTCTAGGAACATGTTGATATGAAATGTAGCCAAAATGTCTCTCTAAATGGTGAACTCTCAAAAACATGTGTAACATAGTTGGACTTCTTACTGAATAAACATTACTTATATGTAGCACCATGAGCTGTGAATCACTTCTGATGACAAAATGAAAAATTCCAGATGAAAAGGCATCAAATAAAATTTTGATCACTATGTTATACTCAATGATATTATTAGTCAATCAACTAATGAAAATTCCTTGCAAACTAACTAACTCGTCATTAGGGGCGTAAATTTCCCATGCTACGGAAGAAAGGTTCTGGGTATTATGGCTAGAACCATCAGCATAACTGACATATGGTCGAGGGAACACCGATATATGTAAATCAAAATTAATCCAAGATAAGTAGAGGGAGTATAAAAATATGAAGAAAACACACTACAAACACAAAAACAAACCTATATAGTATGTACACAATGACTATGTAGAAAAAATATAAGCATAGTATCTTTTGAGGTACAACCCATTGCAAGGTTGGGCCAAGGGAATTTTGTCAAAGTATACAAGCTCATAGGAACCTTTTGCAAGTACACGTTTAACTATATATGGACCTATTGTAGTACTCAACAACCCCCCCATTTTTTTTTTATTTATATAATAATTAATGGGGACCCTTATTTCATATTAATAAAACTCTTTAGTGTCCAATAAAGATAGGGCATTCTTTAATTTGTTATAAAATATCTAAGGACTTGAACATTTCTCTTATCGAAACCCAAGTATCGGAGGCCCAACCTTAATAATGTTATGATAAATGAAAATACGATTGGCCCTTTTATTATAAAATTGATGTATTATCGGAAGATTTATATCGAATTGTTATAATATTGTAACTTTCCTTTTAAGGAAGTTACAATAAAGCCATTCCTCGATAAAGAATTTCCCAATAGTTAATTTATTTATTAAAGAGGCTTTTGCTAAAAGGAAAAGATAAGTTGTGTGCTTCCTTTTTAATTAAATACTTTAAGAGACGCTAGCCCCATAACTGCCACTTGGCATATCGTCCCTTTGCAAATATCATAACTTTTAAAGTGTGCCATGCTCAAAACTCCCGATATATAAAACCTCTGATACATGTCTCCTCTGATATCCACTATCCTTGATACTCAATATTTCTGATACTTCCCAGCCCTAATATCCGATATATCTAATACTAGTCCCCTCTGATATCATGAAACGTCTGATATTCCCGTCTACAACCCATATCGTGAATTTCATATCCGGTACTTTCTCTTTAAATCCCCGATATGCTATCGCCAATATGGAAGTTTTGATATCACTTCCCACCTCTGCTTATATCTATTATTTCTTTAAATATGATTTATCGAGAGTTTCCTATATCGTAATTTTCTAATGTGCAGCCAATTGATTTCTCCGATATATTTCTTCCGATACGCCGATGTGTGAAAACCCACGTGAATTCACGTTTTGACATTTAGTATATGAAAGTGGTGAACTTATGGCTGTTGAGATTATAATCAATCTCATTCATTATAGTTTGGTTCTATCATAATTATCCCTTTATGACAAAAATTGTTATATGAAACTTGTTATTTGCACTAAGTCTTTCAGGTGAAGAAGTTATCGCTTAGTTTTGTGTTTCTCATTATAGGCTAGTCTCAACAAGTGCAACTCTGAAGAAATTTCGAAAGAAACCATAGGAAAGAAGAATATTGTTACTTAACAGCAATTGACCGGTCCCCCAACTAGAAACGCCAATATGCCAGGATTGTTTTCTAACACAGTCTGTTCTCTAGATGTTGGAAATGCCTCTTGGGAATATATCTATAAAATATTTGAGAAAGAAGGAACCATCACAACCAGGGATTCAACACCAGTCTCTAATACCACTTAGAGTGATGTGGTGAATTCATTCTTGCATAGATTTACGACATGACCCAAAATACTTCCTTATACAGACATGGTTCGATGGGTCATTGAAAACTTAATAATTGCAGAAAGGAATTTCATGACACAGAAGCACATAGTTATCATCTCATTCAATGAAAGTGATTTTAGTGCAATGTACCATTTTCCACTGCCTCAGTGCAAATTTAACAAACAGTTTGTGGATAAATTCATGAGCAACATTGATCATGCATCAGAAGCCATTAGGGAATGGAGAAGATATCCCAACAAGAATGAGCATGAGGAAAAGGGTATGTATGCAGTTGACTCTCTCACTGGTCCTTATTGTCAAATAGCTGCCATGATATGTAGGCTCTTTTCTTATTCCAACACACAAAATTTCTTCGATCAATGGACACCACTAATTAATGCTGCCTCAGAAGGATATGTATTAGATTGGGGAAATATACTATCTGATAACCACTCATATTCTGAATTTTAGAAATAAGCGTAGAGTTTCAGAAAACATAATTTCCCCTTTCTACATGACTTCCTATGTAATGGATTCCGTATGCTTCATTATGGATTTCATCTCTATGGGATGGAAATGGACCTTAGAGGACCCAACCCCTATCCATATATATCCTCATATCCTTTGGGACTCCAAGTATCATCCTCACTTTTATAAAACCTTGCATAAAGTTATGCTGCCTATTTATCAAATTATCTTTGACAAGGAAACTCTTATGATTTCCCCGGAAGCTGAAACAGACTTGCTCCTAGTTGGAAACTAGTTTGGTGAGGAGTTATTTACTTACATTTTGGTCTTTGGTAGTCTTTCTAATCCCCATTTATTGCCTCTATATGTCCCATACAAACACCTGGCTTGAGAGATAACATACAAGACCGTAGGAAATGGCATTTCAAGAGTCTTAAAAGAGTGCAATAAGAAAGTGTGTCATGTTTTTCCTCTTCATTGCGGTATGTATACTTTGGAGAATTTCAAACATCCAGCCATTGATATTAATTCTATCTTAGAATTTGACTTTCCTACTATCCCTGACAAATAGTATAACCCTCATCAAATTGTTAAGAATGTTACTACACAGTCAAGCATCAGGTAGTTCTTTCATGAACCAGACAAGTTTGATGACTTAATTGAAAAATCTTCCATCTATTCAATGGTTACCAAACAAGCATTAGAGCAGTTGAGTCCATAAGAATTTACTCAATTTACTCAATTCACTCAATACCAGGCAACATGACCATCCCATTTACCTATAGATTATTTAAAGCTTCCTCAAGAAAGCACAGGTCAAGATGAGGTTATAGTTGTTCATTCCACACAGGTTATTGATACGCCTCAACCAAAAGAGACAACGACTTCTTCTTCTTCTCAGACTGAAGGTATTTTTACAAGTTCCAAGATTGAGAAGATATGGGAACAGGATAGGAAGGTTATGAAGGAAAAGGAATCCCAATTTTTGAAGACTCCCTCACAAGAGAAGGTCCCAAATACTTTTGAAATTTTAGAACAAACTCTAATTACAATAAAGGCCTTTGATAAGCCTTTGGAAACTGAAGACATTGAGGTTATACCAGCCTTCCCAGCCTTTGAGGTTGTATTAACGGTTGAAGATATTCCTCCCCTTGATATATTGTACAGTCCTGAACATAAGGCCATTGTTAAAAGGTAAAGGAAGAAAAGGAAAATCGAGCAGTCTCGAGATTTAGTTCCTGGAAACACTTCTTTCTAAGTAGTATGGAAGGGTTCTTTGTCCACTCCACTATAAGAACTGGGAAGACTCACTCAGTTCATGAGAGATTATGCTTCCGCAACTATGGAAAAAGCCATGGAAGTATTACATTTATTTAAGGAAAAGGAAGACATAATTGAGCAGTTAGAATAGAGTCTCAAGATCGAGAAACAAAATATCACTGATCAATGGCAAGGACAACTTATTGAGCTCTAGAATAGTTTTAATTCCCTTAAATTCTAACATGACTCTAATTTGCAGGCCCGAGAAACTCATATTTAGGAATTACAGAACAATATTGAACAACTTAAATTTAATCTTGAATTAACAAAGTTCAAAAAAGAAGCAAGAGAGTTGAATACTCTACTTGCTCAACAACAAATTGTATTTTGTCAGAATTCGGCAATTATTCATTATTTGTGTCACACAGCCAATTACCTCGTGGACCAATTATCACACCTCAAAAAGTGTTTTTATTATATTGAAGAAAATATTGTAGGTTTCATAACGTGGCAGGATAGTGTTCATGGGAGATTAGTTGATCTCCCTTGGATAGAAGAGTCACACAAGGAAATATTCTTCATAGGATCGGAGATTCACCTTAAGCATGTAGATGCAACAATGTTCAATGTAAAGGATATATCTAATAACCTCATTTAAAACATCAATGATAACTTGTTTGAGGCAAATCTCATTTCAAACTGCCCCGAGTGAGCTCTGCTAGATATCAAACTGCTCACTAAAACATAGCTATAATCATCCAAAAATTAGGCCGAAATAATAGATCAGCTATCTAAAATTGACTTAGAATTTCATTGGTAGTTCTTAGTCAAGCCTCGTAGCTAGTTGTTAATGCTCAGATGCCTATCCAATACCACCACCCACATGTTTCCAGCATTAAGGGATGCCATATTTATTAGTCAGATGTGGATTCAACCGAAGACTCCACTTGAATTAAAGAGCAGGACAGATATTTAAGAACTTCAACAACGAATGGGAGGAAAGTCCTCTTCACAGGCCTATTCAAGTTGTTATAACGAATTCTAAAAATGCCTCGTTCATTTATTTTAAGAATTGTTTGTTAAAACTGCCTCATGCTTTTACTCTACTTTGCTATAATTTTATTTCATTTTGAGACTATAAATCCCCTCCATTTGTAAGGGGAAGGCGTTTTGAATTTTGGAAAGGAGGCTTTTGTTCGCACTATTGTAACTTAAGTTCCTCTTAATACAAATTTGAACCACTACTATTTTTCATGAGCAGAGTTACGATATATCAGGTACTACTATCTATTTATTATTTATTTTCTTAAGAGTTGAATGGTTATTTGATTACATTTATCATATGTGTTGTAAGCTATCATACATTTTTCACTACTGATATGTGTGATTGAAATCATATATTATATGTATAAACAATGAAATATTATATGTGTGATGAATTTATCAACTAATTTAATTAACTATTTAGTTAAATTAGTTATCATTATCTGCTTTAATCTCATAATAACAAAACAATCTATATTGTCATATTTCTTATGAGATATTTTTTTAATCGCATATACAGATAAGCTTTCAAGTGAAACTAGTCCCATAATTTCCAGTCTGACCCACCAACCTAATTAGAAAAGGATTTTCATTAAGGTCTTGTCTGGGTGGTTTTCCCCAATGTTAAGGTAGACACTTCACGCCTTCAACAAGACCCAACCACATTGGTTTGAGCTTCCCAACTCCTAATTTATCTACCTCTTGGTCATACAAAAGGACTAGATCACCCTCCAAGAAGGCATGAGGTCTAACATTTTGGTCATATTATGCTTTGATACATTTTTTGGAATCTTCATTGGCCATTGTGGAATCGTGTCGAGTCTCATCTAGACAAGATAGGTGCAAACAACTTTCTTCTTCGACAGAGGTAGTGACAATAATTTTGAAGACAAGTTTCAACAACAAAATTTCACATTCAATTGGAAGAATAGATTCCAAACCATACACTCGATGAAATGGTTTTAATCCAGTCGCAATTTAGAAGGAGGTGTGGTATGCCCACAAATCTAAAAAAAGAATAGAAGGCCAATTCATTTTATGCATCCCTACCATGCATTGAATCATTGTTTTCGAAACCTTATTAATGGCTTCTACTTGACCGTCGGCCTATGGGTAGTAGGGAGTTGATCTATCATGTCATAAGCCCAACTTGGCAATCAGTTCAGACATCATGTAGCTATGAAAATGTTTACCATGGTCTTTAGCAATAGCATGTGGCACACCAAATATTGTGATAATGTGATTAAAGAGGAACGGTGAAGCAATTTTTCCACTATTGTCATATGTAGGCATCGCTTCAGCCCATTTAGTAGAATAATCTACAACAAAAATTATGTAACCATTCCCCCCAGCCAAACGAGGGTTACGGGTCATAAAGGCCATACCCCATTTGTCGAAGGGTACAACAATGATGACTAGGTGCAAAAGAGCAGGTGGAGCATGGGCTTTTCGAGTATGGATCTCGTATGCGTGACACTTTTGGAAATGTTAGAATGCAATCATTGAACATAGTCAACCAAAATTAACTAGCAAGTAAAAAACATTGTGCAGTAGCATAACCATACATATGTTTGTTGCATGCTCGAGCATGAAAATCATTCAAAGCTTTCTTGGCCTCCTCTTAATTGAGGAACCATCAGAAGATCATATCAATACCACACTGATAAAGGGTGTCTCCAATGATGATATAATGAGGAGCTTTGTATTTAATGCAACACTGATCCGAATGAGCGGTTTCAGGCCGGAAATTTTGGATTTGGAGATAAATGATGATATATACATACCAAGGATCAAAAGAGTCAATAAGAAACAATGTTTCATTGGGGATAAAATCTCTAGTTGTTGATTCTGACGCAGAAGATCAGGGAAGGTCACAAATTAGTTTGGCAAAGACTAGAGATTTCTTAGACGTTGATTTGAAGAATTCCAAATCAAACTCTTGGAGGATAACAATTCAATTTGAATATTCCCCCCTAGCAATTAACGTGACAGGATATTGGCCATAGGGTTGCAATTAGAAATTACAATAATATTGTGAAACATAATATAGCGGTGAAACCTCTGATCAGATTAGACAACTGCCGAAGCTAACTTTTCAACATGGGAATACTTGGCTTCAGTATCAGTCAAATTATGGATTAAGTAGTAGTGTTAGGCAGACTAATAGCTCTTGTAGGCAAGACAGATATACCTAGACCTCAAAGAAATCTAGTAACAAACAAGAAATAACTGCTACCTTTCCTTAGCTTATGATTGAGTAAAACAAACAATATGAGAGAGATCACTCACCGCTTATTGAAATGCCTTTTGAAATCAATTTCAGTGCCTTTAACAATTAGATTCTCCCCTATTCTTTAGAGACCATTACAACACTTTCCATAGCTTCTCCATGATGTTTCGAAGGATATCTGCATAGACAAAAACACAGAAAGGATCAAAGCATCTAGTATATAGAACAAGAGATAAATGAACTATTTAACTCAACATATATCATAAATTGAATAGATAACCAATCATAACCTATGTGAGTGATCAAGGAATCCCACAAATGATATCAGAGAAGACATAATTAGGAAATAACAATTTCTTTTTATATTAATAAAATGGAGAACAAACTTACAACCCCAAATCATTTATGCTACAAGGATCTTCTCACAATCTCCAACCCTCTCCTTGTATGAATAGCCTCCTAGCCTTATTTCTGAAGAAAAATCCTACCTTCAATAGTATTTTTCAATCCTTTGGCTTGTGTTTTATTTATAGGACAAGAGGAGGAGGTTTGGGATCAAATTCCTAAAGGATGAGATCCACAAATGGTGGGATAGGGGTTCCACAAAGAGAGGGAAGTAGCTCCATGATGAGAGGGATCAAGGTTGAATAGGTATCCATTTGAAGCTTGTTAGTTTGGAAATATTTGAGTAACACTTCTTCTAGACTCTACCCTTTATTTTTACTTGTGTTGATTCATGTGTGCAGACCATAGTGTCAGATAGAGCGTACTCATGCGTAGTTTCTGTTAGGATATTCCGACACATAGGAATTAGTTAAGTTCAACTTGGTCTAGTATAGAGTTAGGTATAGAGTTAGGTAAAGTGTGCTTCTTTACCGTTGTACATTTTGTAACTTATAATCCGACGGTCACGATATGTAGTGATCCGACGGTTCACTCTCTCCTCGGTATTACCGACACTTGATCCGTGGCTTGACACCCGATTGGTCCATGAGTTCTATTTAAAGCGCATGGAGGGTCATTGTTCGGGTAATCCGTGCATGAGAGAAGCTTATGTAAATTTTCATTCTTTGATTAATAAATTGCCTGTAGTAGCCACGTTGGCGCAGGCCGTGGACTGTTTCCCTCTTTGAGGGTTTTAACCACCCAAAAATACTGGTGTATTGATCTGTGATCTGGTTGTGAGCGGTGTCCTTTTGGTGTTCTTTCTGAGGAACTTACCTTGTAAATTCCTACATGGTATCAAAGATGAAGACAAGGCTCCAAAATGGGAAAATAGACAAGATCAAGCACGTGGTTTGATAGGGATGTCTATTTCTCCTGATCTTAGATTCCATATTGCAGAACTTGAGACTCCTCACGAAGCATTGGAAAAAATCACTAAAGTTTTTGGGATTAAAAATGAAATTAGAGCCCATCAACTTGAAAATGAGTTGCTTACTTTGGATCCTAATAATTTTTCTTGCATTGAAGATTTCTTGTCCAAATTCAAGACCCTTAGATATCTCTTGGAAGGTGTTAAGGTTAAGAAAGAAGATAGTAACCTTATTTATTCCATCCTTACTAAGTTGGGACCAGCCTACTCTGTATTTGTTTCCACTTTCCATTCTACAAGGGAAGCTTTCATTTGTCAAGGAAAAGACTACAAGGCCCCTTCCTTTGACTCCTTTTGTGATTCCTTAATAAGAGAACAAGAAAAACTCTTACACCTTGGTCTTCTTAATCTTGGAAACTCTTCCAAGAAAGCGTTAGCCACCCAGCAGCAACCAAATTCAAAGAATCCTAAGAAGTCATATCCTAAAAAGAATAGTCCTAAACCAAACAGGGGTCCTAAGCAAACTCAGCCTCAAAATGAAAGATCATTTCAGCAAAATGATAAGACCAATAAAAACAAATGGAAGAAGACTGATAGACATTGTAACTTTTGTAATCGAGATGGCCACTTAGAATCTAAATTCTTTAAGAAGATGGAAGCCTTGGAAGCCGCAATGAAGAAACATAACATCCATGTGGAGCATACTTCAACTTCAACTTCCGGAATGGCACTTTCTACATGTCATTGTCAATCATCTCAGTCTGGTTATGCATTAAATGTATCTTCTTCTTCTTCTCCTTCTCATGAGTGGCTCATTGATTCTGGAGCCTCTTATCACATGGCCAAAAACCAAGCCATGTTTTCTTCTTTAAATGATTGTAACACCAAAAATATATATGTTGGTGATGATAGATCTCTTAATGTTGTAGGGACTGGAACTGTTCATCTAGACAATGGTCAGTTTAATGATGTATTATGTGTTCCAACCTTATCCTGCAACCTTCTATCTGTATATCAGATAACTCATTCAGGTGAAGGTAAAATTGTTGAATTTTCACCTCATGATGTTGTAATCAAGGATCTGAGAGATCCTAAACAGATTCTAGCTACTGGTATTGCTGATGATTCCACAAGGTTGTATAAGTTTCACAACTTTGGGTCATCAAATCTTCCCTCAGTATTTGTTGCTCATAATGATGAAGTGAGCAAACTTTGGCATGAGCGATTTGGTCACTTAAACTATCGCTCCCTTCAGCATCTATGTAAAGAAAATATGGTGACAGGTCTTCCTATGGTATCTTGCAGAGATGGTGTTTGTTCCGGATGTGCACTCGGAAAACATCATCGGGACAGTTTTGAAAAACGTGCCTCTTGGCACGCCTCAGCCCCTTTACAGCTTGTGCACAGTGATTTATGTGGTCCACTTCCTGTTGCTTCATTCTCTGGCTGCAAGTATTTCTTAAATTTCATTGATGATTTCTCCAGATGCACTTGGGTATACTTCTTAAAACTCAAGAGCGAAGTATTTAACACATTTTTGGCCTTCAAAGCCTTTGTTGAAAAACAATCTGGACATCAAATTCTTAAGCTAAGAACTGATAATGGTGGAGAATATGTTAAAAACACATTCATCAACTTTTGCACCGAAAATGGAATTCAAATGCAACATACTGTTCCATACACTCCACAAAAAAATGGTGTAGCTGAAAGGAAAAATCGCACCTTAAAGGAAATGGCTAATTGTATGCTGCAATCTAAAGGACTCAGTCTTAGTTTTTGGGCCGAAGCAATTAATTGTGCAAATTATATAATCAATTGCACTCCTACTAAGGTTCTAAAGAATATCACTCCAGAAGAAGCTTGGAGTTCCATTAAACCAGATGTAAGTCACTTTCGTGTTTTTGGAAGTGAAGCATGGGCCCATATTCCAGATGAAAAGCATAAAGCTTTAGAACCTAAGAGTGAGAAATGTACTTTTGTTCGATATTCTGAAGATGTAAAAGGTTATAGACTTATTCCATTTAAGTCCAAAAATGTTATAATTAGAAGAGATGTAAAATTTGATGAAAATAAATCGGCCTGCGAGCCTAGTCCGGCGGATGTGCCACCTCTTCCTATCTCTTCTACTTTTGAAAACATTTCTTCTTCAGATGATGAAAGTGAGGATGATAATCCTCCCCCACCTTCTCAGGATCCTCAACTTCCAAGATGGGTCCGTGCTACTCGGGATGCAGCAGGTGATCTTGCCGGTGATCCTACAGATCAGCGATGTACACGTTCTCAGTTTGAAATAGCCTCTTCTTTACTGGCTCAAGCTCCAGTAAATCATGATCCTGACACTTTTGCAGAAGCTTCAGGCCATCCACATTGGGAAGCGGCTATGAATGAAGAATATCATTCATTGTTGACAAATGATACATGGGATCTTGTTCCTCTACCAAAGGGACGCAAACTTGTTAGATGTAAATGGGTTTACAGAACCAAGTATGGACCAGATGGGAAAGTTGATAAACATAAAGCTCGTCTTGTTGCTAAGGGTTTTTCACAGGTTGAAGGCATTGACTACACTGAAACCTTCTCCCCTGTTGCCAAAATGAATTCTATCCGCCTTGTTCTTTCCCTTGCTACCTCTTTAAAATGGGAAGTCCATCAGATGGATGTTAAATCTGCATTCTTGCATGGGGACTTGCATGAAGAAATCTATATGGAACAACCCATTGGCTTCATCCAAACAGACTCCAGCCTTGTATGTCGACTTAAGAAATCTCTCTATGGTCTCAAGCAAGCTCCTCGGGCTTGGTATGCCAAAATGGATAGCTTTCTTTTAGAATCTGGCTTTTCTCGGTGTTATTCTGACAATACTGTCTACACCAAGAAAGTGGGCAACTCTCTTATCATCCTTGTTCTTTATGTTGATGATCTTATTCTTACTGGTAGTGATCCCAACCTTATCCACCATGTGAAGTCTAGCCTTAAAAAGAAATTTGAAATGACAGACTTAGGACACTTACACTATTTTCTCGGTCTTCAAGTCTTGCAATCCAAGGAGGGTATTTTCCTTTCCCAGTCCAAGTATGCTTGTGATATTCTTCGTCATTTTCACATGGCAGACTGTAAGCCAGCCCCTTCTCCCTTTCAGTCTGGAGTCAAACTTTCAGTCTCTTGTACTTCTCCTAAAGTTAATGCTACCTTATACCGTTAACTTGTAGGAAAACTCTTGTATTTAACCCATACTCATCCTGATCTTTCCTTTGTTGTTGGCCTTGTTTCTCGTTTTATGCAAAACCCCCGTGAAAGTCATTGGAAAGCAGCCAAAAGAATACTTCGTTATGTTCGAGGTACAGTACAGTTTGGGATTCATTACAGTGCCAAAGCAGCTCCTCTATTAGTTGGTTTCACTGATTCTGATTGGACTGGTGACGCTAATGATCGGAAGTCTACTGCCGGTTATGTCTTCACTCTTGGTTCAGGACCTATTACATGGGCTTGTAAGAAACAGGCTGCCATTTCTCTTTCGTCAGCAGAAGTAGAGTATCGTGGTGCCGTGGAAGCTAGTAAGGAAGCCTTGTGGCTTCGTCAGATCCTATCAGAGTTTGGCTTTGAGCAGCAACATCCAACCACACTTTGGTGTGATAATCAAAGTGCCATTCAGCTATGCAAAGATCCAGTCCAGCATCAGCGCAGCAAACACATTGAACTACACATGCACTTCATCAGAAAGCTCATTCATGACCATGTTCTTGAAGTGCAATATTGTTCAACAGATGATCAGGTTGCAGACATCTTCACAAAGGCTCTCACAGAGGCGAAGTTCACTAAACTTCGATATATGCTTGGAGTTCAGGAAGTTGTCACTAAGGGGGGATAGGCTCTAGTGCCTCCTTCCTTCTCCTATTGTGTCATATTTGTAAATCCTTCAATCCTATCCCAAGTTGTTCTTAAGGGGGGATGTTAGGATATTCTGACACATAGGAATTAGTTAAGTTCAACTTGGTCTAGTATAGAGTTAGGTAAAGTGTGTTTCTTTACCATTGTACATTTTGTAACTTATAATCCGACGGTCACGATATGTAGTGATCCGACGGTTCACTCTCTCCTCGGTATTACCGACACTTGATCCGTGTCTTGACACCTGATTGGTCCATGAGTTCTATTTAAAGCGCATGGAGGGTCATTGTTCGGGTAATCCATGCATGAGAGAAGCTTATGTAAATTTTCATTCTTTGATTAATAAATTTCCTGTAGTAGCCACATTGGCGCAGGCCGTGGACTGTTTCCCTCTTTGAGGGTTTTAACCACGTCAAAAATACTGGTGTATTGATCTGTGATCTGGTTGTGAGCGGTGTCCTTTTGATGTTCTTTCTGAGGAACTTACCCTATAAATTCCTACAGTTTCTAATGGACTTTTCTGCATACACACAGAAATGAACTAGGGAACTATGCAGGAAGCCAAAAATAGGTTTTTGAGCCTTTGGATCTAGGAATTTCATTCTCTTTGGGATATTTTGGGTTCTAAACTTGGGGGGGATGATTTGGAACACTTTGATGGATAGTGAAAGATCCAAACTGACGATCATTTTCCTAATGTGACAAAATGACATGTAAGAAGTAGATAGGGTGTTCATCTCCTAAATCATCTTCTTGTACCAATACCATAGCGATAGTGGTAACGATCGTAACAAGATACATGAATGATAATTATGGGGATATAATAACGATGCTTGGGATAATACACCTTCCAAGGCATCAAAATCCTTTTGAGTGCATCATCCCAATGAAAGGGAACCCCCTTTTTTAATAAACGAGTAAATCATTTGGAAAGTTCTACATAATTAGGAATGAAACTTCATAGAAAGTTAGACTTCCCTTGTAGGCATTGTAACTAAACAAGAGAAATAGGAGCTGGAAAATCGAGGATTGCCTGGACTTTCAGGGGATCAATTTGGATTCCTTATTTGGACACAATGAATCCTAGAAGTCGACCAGATTGAACACAAAAGACACATTAATGCGGGCTTAATCATATATTATGGTGTCGACATCATAAGAAGATTTCTCTAAGATGCAGTGGATGGTCTTGGCAACTCTTAGAGTGGGCAATAAAATAATTAAGGCATTGTTGCATGATATTCTTAATATCGTGAAAATCATAATTCATTGCTTGTTCAAAAGTTGCTCCTTAATTATTAAGGCCAAAAGGAAGTTTGTGATAAGAAAACATACCCCATGGAAAAATGAATGCAGTCTTATGCTGGTCAAATGGGAGTATTTTGATTTGATTGTAGCCAGAGAAGTCATCCATAAATGGGAAAATTTCTCTCCTAGCGCAATCATCAACAATTTGGTCGATGAAAGGGGTTGTGTATTTGTCCTTGTGACAAGCTCTATTAATATCTCAATAATCGACACATACTCATATCGTATCCTATTTATTTATCATAGGAACAATGTTCGAGATGCAATTGGTTAAAGGAATAGGATAAATGAAACCAACCCACAAGATCTTTTCAAATTCTGCCTTAACTGTAGTAGATTTCTTAGGGTGAACCAAATGCAAGTGTTGTTTAACTAGCTTGGAATCGAGATATGTTTTAATTTCATGCACCACAATATTTGGATCAATGTCTGCCATAACTTTATATTTCCAAGAAAACATGTCACAAATTTCTTGAAAAAGGTTCTTGTAAATCTTAATCTCATCTCGAGGGAAAGAGGCACCTATATGGAAATGTTCAACAATCCTGGGCTTAACTGAAATGTCGAGGGGAGTAGTGTCCTCGATATTTGCCAGTTTTTTCAGAATTCGCCTCACAAATGGAGATGTAGTTTTGAGGTTCTTCAATAACTTTGCGGGAGAAAATGTCTTGAAAATTACTCTCAAGAGTGTTGGGTTGAGGAAATAAATATGAACGATGATGACTATTGTCCCAAGGTTTCTCATCTGACATCATGATATCCATGGCACTTTTATCAATGGGAAAGGTGTCATCGAAAGGATTAGATTACAAAACTAATCTTGAATCTTAAGATGAATAATCAACCAAGTTTCCTAAGTTATCTCTTTCAAAATTTTCCGAACAGGCTAGGTGAATAGCCTCATAATATGAGTCAACGGGGCTGAGTGGCATATGGTTTCCAATATATTTAATGTTGGAACCCTTAGCTACTATCTAGGGATCATATTGAATATTACTAGATGAAATCATGTTGATTGGAGCGACCATAGAGGGAATGTCGGGAGGAGGAAGTGTGAAAGTTCCCATTAAGTATGAGTCTTTTAATAAACCTACTCCAACGTTTTTAGAAGGTAGTGGGGTCTTTCCCAAAAAAGGTTGTTTCTACTAGTCTAAGAATCAACAACAAAAAATGCAAGTTTATTAATGGCCACGATGCCCCCCTAGTGGGGGAAAGAAATAATTTGAAAATAGGATAAGACTACAATTGCCATAGCATAAATCCAGGTATGTCCCATTATGATGTTGTAATATAATTTTTCATTGATTACCTCAAATTCTATAGAGACTGGTTTACCAGCTAATTCTATTGGCAAGGAATTGATAATTTCGTAAGGCTTAAATCCTCTTCCATCAAAGGCTTTGAGTGTCGTTAGTGACTGAGTAAGAAAAGGGGAACCTAAAGCTTTCCAACATGACATTGACATGATGCACAACAATGGTGTGGAAGACGTTTTTGCCTCTAACAACAACCTTAATCATAAATGCAAGTTCGATTCAAATTTTAGTTGTATAATTCTCATGATTGAACACAACGAGACCCGAACCTTGGGAATCTACGCCTCCAATTACTTCTAACAAAAACTTCTTCTAAGAGAGACAATTCTACAAAACTTTGAGAGTAGATGTAACTGAAGGATCTTGAGCTAAATATTCAACTATATTATAATTTTTTGCATCTCTTACATGGGGGTTAAATGGTTATTTATGAATCACTCCTTTGGGAGGTCTAATGGTAAGATCAAGAGAAGGTTTCTCAATTTGGAGAGGACTAGATATGGGTGGAGTAGAATTTCAAGGTTAATCAATAGCCTTTCCAGTTGAAGGATTTAGATTACAATAATATTTGTTTCTAGTGGCCATCAAGACATTTTTCTAACACAAAAATAGTGTTTTGAGAAGAGGAAGATGGATTTTGTGCAACCATTTTTGCCTCCTGGTTTAGGAAGGGGTTTGTCAACATGGAAAGTGCAGTGGATGTAACTTTCAAAAGTCGATTGATTTATCCTCAATGTGGACAATAATTATTAAAATGATTATCATTACTGATAAGAAAAGGGTAACAAGGATTACAGTTCTCGTCAGGACACTAATTCTTCTTCTTATCCTATGGAGGGTTTTCCTGTTTGTTCTTACCTTTACCATTTTTCTTACTTCCAGGTTGCTAATATTTTCCTTTCATATATTAAATGATGTTAACCTCGGAAGAACTCATAGGAGAAGTATTAAAAGGGCTTTGATTTATCACAATTGGAGCAGATTTCGAATTAGTTTGATTAGAGATTTAAGCATTGATTGTTGACCAAAAGAACCAATCACACCATTAGTAGCATGTGATTCCTTTGAGGGATCAAGTGGAATATGATGTGAATTTTAAGAAGAATAAAGTAACTTGTCATAGAGCATGCTAGATTGGGTATAAATCAAATCCAAACATTGAGCATGAGAAATGACTTGCTCTTCAGTAACAACTCTGCCTTTGGCAACGTCCTTAGTTATAGTAAACAACAGGGATTTAATGAACCATTATGCTAACAACTAATCATAAATATAATTTTTGACCAGACAACATTGATGCCTCCACTCATATCTATGATTAAATATATGAGTTGAGTCAAATTTATTGAAAGAGGTCAAAAGCTCAATACTAGTTTTGTAATGGATGGGTAATTGGAAATGGGTTAACGACATGGTTTCTAATGCACTAAAGTTGTTAAATGAAGCTATGGGTAATTTAACATACTACTTAGCTACCGAGCCAATAAGAGTTCGCTCGAAAAGTCATAAACAAATGGAGTCATCATTTGAGGAGTTCAATAAACACCACAAATGATAGTTCATGACATAATTTGATGAATCTTCTCCAAAATTTCCATTAAAATTTATAACGTCACTCAACAATTTGGATGGAATAGACCGCCACTAAGAAGAATGGAAAATCAAATCATTCATTAGCTGGGAGAGATATAGTAACTCTAGTGTTTCAATGAATGATAGTTTCCTATTAAAGTCTGATGGAGGAGGTTGACCTTATAGATAAAGGTTAACTGGAAGTGGAGGGTATCCTGGATACGATGGAATTGGTTGAGCTATGAGAACTTTCATTCCACCCAAATAAGGAGGAGTTTTATAAATAGGATGATAGAGATTATGTTTCCAAGTTCCATGAAACCATGGTAATATGGGAAAAACTGACTTTGGATATGTTTTCTTTGATAAGGTATTTGTGGTATAGTTGTTTGGCCAACAGGAATTTGTCAGATACCTTAGAATGGTTGCCCATATGGAATTTGCATCATTCCAATACTAGGCTGATTAGTTGTCACCTGTGGCATGCTTTGATCAAGTTGGTAAACTTGCATCTGTGGAATATTCTACCCAAGTGGGTTAAATGGAGTTTATAATACACCTTGAATAGGCTGGATAGATAGGATTTGAGAAATCCTTAGTACCTTTTGACTAGTTTTCAGTTGGGATACAAGTTGAACAAGTTGATTCATTTGAAGTGTAACTTGGGTAGGTTGAGGTATGGATTGAACATATTGACAAGTCAGAACCTAAGGCATAGTTAGAGCAGGTTGAGAGGTCGGTATTTGAGTTAATTCCAAACTAGGTTGAATAGGTAACGTAGGATTCGAAGGAGTAGCAACCATTCCTGAAAATGGAGCACTTGTAGGAAGAGGACTCGAATAAAGTAGAGCACCAACTTGTAGAATTTGATCAGTAGATGGGAAAATTCTAGCAACAAATTTGCCCCTACTAAAGGATAAGGAGTGAATGGAGGAAACTTCCCCCAGGAGGAGGGTACGCAGTATATGATGGAGTAGGTTTTTTTAGGTTCCCTAGTCCACTTAGAAACACACCATATTGCTGCTCCAAAGGAGTTTGGGGCACAATAGGTTGAAAAATTTGTGAGGTACTTGTTAAGGAGGGGCCAGATGTTGTTCCAGATGAATATTGTAAATGAGAAGCCCAAGGAGTAGTCGACACATAGAAAAATTTTCAGACAATGAATGGTAGATAGATGGCACTAATGGACCACCATACAAGTGAGTTTCTGGTGATGTTGCAAACATAGAGGATGTCGTAACTTTGGTCAATTCACTCATGATAGCATATACAAGTTGAGAAATCATTGCTAACTCATGCATGGTTATAGTTCTCAAAGTAATTTGTCGAGGAAAGTTCAAAGGTCAATTAAAACGAGGAGTTTGATGTAAAGGAGCTTGTATTTGAGTATTAGAGGCAAATTGGTACAAAGGAGAAAAATCCTATTATAATGGTATTGAAATAGGAGTTTGAGAGCTAGGATAATCCTCTTCAGTAATGTCTTCTATGTTCAAAATACCAAGTGGAACTTGTTCTCCTTCAGGACACAAAAACATAGATTGTGGTTGAGATAAAGGCAGAGAAAAAGAATAATAAGTTCTTGTAGTATGCGGTTCAGTTATTATGTGGTTCCTTAGGTTGTAAAGTGTCTGAATCTACAAATTCAACTTCTATGACTTCAGGTTCTAATGTTTCAAGAGTTCTAGTTTCAGCTGCTTCAAACCCACCTGTTTCCAAAGAGACAACTTCAAGTTTGGTACTAATGGGAAGTGATTATTTTGGTTGATTAACTTTGAATGTGTTTCCACAAGGGCTAATTTCTGATGTACCTGGTTCAGTAGGTTATGTTTTATTGTTCTTATCATGACCAAGTGTTGCTTATGGAGTTAGAGGAGGAAATCTCTGCATTCTACGTAAACGAAGGGGGTGTTCAGGGTGTTCTTCCACAATGGATTAATTAATTTTAGAAATTGAGAACACAAATAAAATAAAAATGGGTAACTAGGAAAAAGGGTTTACCAAGTCACTGTTAACTACAATATATTGTTTTCGATATGTGCAGACAATCTCCCCGAATGTTGTGTTTGTTGTATCAAAATTAACAAGCTGATTGACTCGGTTACCTATGGCAAGATTGTAACCTAGTGGGGACTTCCAAAATATACTTGGAGGTATGTGGAAGCACAGTCCATAGTAGTGTTGTCTAATGCATAGTCGTATGATGGGGATGTTCCAATATACTCAAATATATGTGGAGAATCATCCTATATACACGAATCTACGTGGAAGAATGTTCCGATATACTTCAATGTAGGTGGAAAACCAACCATCCCGTGATGTAATGCTAACAAGTAATGGTAGCTCCTAGTTTAACAAGTCGAAACATGTCTTCTAGCCTAGACCACTATGTGTATCATTAATGTTCCAAATTCTCCTTAAGTTAATTGAATAAATTTTAAAGTTGATCTTGATTTAAGATTCAATTTCAAGGCTCACAAAATTAATTCCCCTGAACTCCTATGATGCAACTAACATGATTAAAAGAACTCTTTCTATTCAATGAAGATACATCTAAGCGAAGTAAGGATTTTCAATGAATGACGCAATAAACAATGATGCAAAAAACATGAAATTCTTAATTAAGATCTTCAAATGTACTACTCCAATTTAATTCAAAGCCCTAAAGTATGAATAAAATGAAAAATTTTCTTTTCTTGTCCTTTTCAATTTTCAAATGTAATGAAAAATTAAATGCAACTAGATTATTAAATCAAAATCATTCACACAGACTAAAACTTTAATATGAAATTATTTTATCAAATCAAAAATCAAGCCAAGTGATCAAAAACCTTAATTGACAAGAAGAAACAAAAACAAGCAAACTCTCATCAAAAGGCACTCACACTCAAATTTAAACAGATTGTTGGCTTTACAAATACATTGACGAGTTCAAAGACTCAAGAAAAATCATTGCAATCAAAACATAATTTAGAGCAAGGCGTAAAAATGAAAAAAATTCATTCTACAAGAACTAATGTAGGCTACATACATAGGGGTGTCACTCGAGGAGCAATACCATACCACGTGGGTTCATATTGGGGGATATATATTGAGGAAAATATGGCATCATATATTAGGGGATATATAGGGGGTAAAGGATTTTTATATTGGTAGGTATAAAAAATGGACCTCAAAGTTAATGAAAAAATATAAAGGGGTATAAAAAAATTTAATGAAATAATGGATACCTATAATATCTAGTGGAAGTAGGGGTTTTTTAAATTGGGAAGGTGTATTGGGTTTGTATTGGTAGGGGGTTAAAAAAATGTGATTTTTAGGGGTATTTTCCAATATGTAGTCAAATTAAGGGTATTTTTTAATATGCCATGAACACACGTGATAGGTCATAGGTTCATTGAGTGAAGTCCCCATGGCTATATATGACAACTAGTGTGATTCATCACACTTACAAAGAGATACTAGTGCGTTGAGTCACTCTGCCTCAAAATAGAAAGTGTGTTGGGGTTGAATTTGCTCGAAAAATAAAAAATAAACCTTACTAAGCTCATAATTATACTTTCCTAAGACTAATAACTATCTGGACAAGTCAAATTGATTCATTTTCAAGGGTCCTAAAATACTAGGAAAAGGAAACCACTAAAGGAACATCACATTCCCCAACGGAGTCGCCAAGTTTTTTGACGGATCCCTCCGCAGATAGAAGAAAAATCCCTATATCTAGTGGCTTGATCTAGAAACAACATAGAGAAAAGGAATATGATTTCCTTAGAATTTTAGAGTATGGAAGAAAGACTTACCTGGAATCCAACGCAATCTCTCTTCTTCTCCTTGCTTGTAAACTCCAACTCCAACTCCAAATGCTAAAGGTGGAACCTACAAAACAACCAAAACAAGCAAGAGAACTAAAATATAAAAATAACATATATTAACATCTGTAAACATTGAGTCAAGAAGGCATTTTTATACATACGCATTAAATGAGACATAAGTATAGGAAAAAAATATCTTTTTGTATTAATGAATGTAGAAGAAGATACAAACCTTTCAGATCTTGACCTTCTAGATGTCTCCCAACTATATTTTCCTTGCTTTGCCACAAATCAATCCTTTAATCACAACTAAAGTGCATGGATGGATAATCAATCCCTAGGAACAAAGCAACAACATGAGGGAATAACAAAGAATCTCCAAAATCTAACCCAAACACTATGGGAAGCAATGAATTTATAGGGTAAAAGAGGTGGTTTGGGATTTACCATTTTAGGACTTAGATCCACATTAGAGGGAGGATATTTATATGGATAAGAGATAAGACCTCAACAGTAGGATTTCGAGATCTAATCCAATAGTAAATGGTTAAAACCACTTGGGAAGCTTCTATAAAGAGAAGATTCAAAATTATTTTTTATTTTACAAAATTCTAGAGGCCATCGCACTTGTAGTGAAAGAAACATACATTGTTTAGTGCAGTTTCTCTATGTACAAGTTTCAACAATGCAGTTTGCATGAAGGTTATGTGTGATGGGGCTAAATTTTTTGGTTTTGAGTTTCTTAATCTTGAATTATTTTAAATTTTGGAGAGAGGATGGTCTTGGATTTACGGGGGATGAATACAAAGTGTCAATGGATGTTTATTGATCTAGTTTCAAGGCCATTTGATTGGATGTGAAAAAATGACTTGTAATACTAGTTGTTGGCCTTGGCCTTTGGTTGCTCCCTAATTTCCTCCTAGATTAAGTCATCCCATATCCTAACAAATGAGTGTTAGTTCTCTATAGCACAAATTCCTTAGATGAATGGATCAACATCACTGGGAAACCATTCAATGCCACATTCACTAACTCTACATCGTTCACCTCTTCCTCCATTCTTGCAATCTGAACATAAATATTTGTGATTTTTATCAAGTAACTTTTCACTATGTCATATCTACTCATTTGCATAGACCAGAGCTTGTCCCTCAACATCATTTTCTCATTAATAGTCTTTCACTACTATACACCCACCAAAGCATTGAATATCTCCTTGGATGACTTATTCTTAGAGAAGTGAGGCATCAAATGGTCCTTCATTGTATCCAGTAGTACCCTTTGTGCCCTTATCTCCCTCTTAGATAAGAAAACTTTCTCCTTTTCATCTTCCAATTCCAAGATCACATTCTCAATAATCTCTCAGAGATCATTTTCCTTAAGAACCATGGTAACCCTAGCCTTCCAAGGTAGAGAAATTGAGGTTGCATCTGTCATGTCTCCAAATTGAAGACCCATTATAGTCATCTTGATTAGATCTTTTTGAAGATATGTGTTAAGTCATTCTAGCATTCTTAACTGAAAAAAATATGCCTAGTCCTTTAGGCACCCATAACTCCTATACAAGCTCTATTGGATGTCCCTCTCGACTGCTACCATCTCTATTGTATACTTCAAGTTCATTCCTCTCATCAATTTTCACCCTCTCATTTCTAGTATCTTGTTGTGTTGCTTCTCAACCCTTGCCAATTAATCTTGTCAATGACTCAATACTCAAGGTTTTGTTCTCCACCCAATAGGCTTCCCTTCTTGAGTTTCCTTGGATCCTAACCCTATTCTTTACCTATGATTTCTTCAACCCAATATTTTGAGAATGCATTCATAGAATCTCCTAATGGTCAACTCCCCACATGGATTCACTAGCTCTATAGCAATCTCTAGTCTGCAACATCACCTACACTAGACCCCATTGCTCCCTTTGCATGTTGAAAACATTTCAATGGTATTTTCCTATAATGTAAGACAAAATGGCGTATTATCTTCTCTTGACAACATACTCAATATATTCTTTTTAGCTAATATCTATCCTTAGCCCCACGGGATGTCGACCAGACATGTCCCCTGCACCCTGCAATTATTGCTAACACCTCCTGTTATGCATGCTCTCACCATCTAGTCCTGAATCCCTTCATTCTTTGTCTATGCTCATAGTCATTTTATAATATACTTATCATTATTTGTGTGATCCCATGCTACACAAATTACTTGTGCATTATTTTGCTCAATTTTTCCTACTACATAACCTTACACCGCCATTCACACACAAACTGTGTAAGCCAATTAGCCCTAGTGGCAGCCCTGACAACCTCGGGCCATTGAAAACCCTTGGATGGGCCTATTCATGGCCCACTCAACTATCTCAATTTTTTTAATTTCATTTCGTTTTTTTTCTTAACCATTTTATAACATGATCTTTTTCTTGCAAAATAATTTTCCTTTGCCACCATATACGATGATACCTTCATATGGCCTAATTGTTTTTTAAATATGCACCTCGTATGGTCCAAACTTGAATCCAACTATGATTGTACAAATTTGGCACCCTGACATCAACTTCTTAGAGTTTTGGCTTTGATACCATGTTAAATTCTAAACCTAAAACATAATAATTTGTTTCTAGAAAATTATTATAGATCAATTAAACAAAAACATAACTATGTTCTTAACACAATTATTCAGAGGAAGCACAATTTTCAACCAATCTCAATCACATGTGACACATAGTTCTTCATTAAATGAATAATATGAACCTGCTTTGGTTTTTGTTTTAATATAATGGCCCAATTAAGGAATATACAAATAAAACATACCATGGATCTGATATAGATGATTGGGTCCTAGATCTATCCTTGATCTACGTGGTTGATCTAGATTTTCAATATTGTACTCATGCACCTTCCTCAGACTTGGGAAACTAAAGTATCTCACTCCTCACTTGACAAAAAATGTTTCTTAATGCCTTATTCCACTATAGGGTGTGTCCTTCTCTCCTTCATCTTGCTTTTTCAGCTTTTCATTGAGTTAAATCCCTTAACCTAATCTCCCAGGGTATGGATAGCCAACATTAGATCTCAATTTTCTTGAGATCAAAGATTGAGATTAAAATATGATCACTAAAGAAAATACTTTACTTTTTCTAAGTTTATTTTTTTCAGTAACCAATATAATTAATTATGGGTTTTAGATAAGTTAGACTTAAGCTAAGTTATAATAGAAACTTGCTCAATACTTTTGCAAGTGTCGTAAGGATATTTTGGGTCATTTCTACATGATAGACACTTAGGCCTATGTAGAAGCACCTATTTGATATACAAACATATACATGTAACTACTTTAAGTTTTGGAATCACAATATCATCCTTCTTATCAAAGGATGTGATATAGAAAAATATGGAAAATAAGAAAACACAAATTCCTTGTTTATAAGAGGATGTTCCCATAATAGAAATAAAAATAATTCCCCAAATGGGATATCTAAATCTCGATAAAAAAAATTTAGAGGTATGTTGGAGATGTGGAAAAGAATGGAGTTACAAGAAAGATTATAAATCTAAAATCATGAAGAAAAGAAAGGGATTTAATGATACTCCTTCTACATAAGTAGAAAACCTATTTATATGAAGGAGGGATGTGTACTTGGATTATTTAAGTGCACATGTAGATCATGAGGCATGATTAATCGATTTAGGGGCACCCTTTCATACGATTCTTCCCAAGAAGTGGTTTTTCGAGTATGAAAGAGATATTGTTGGTAATAATTTCCTAGGGGATGACTCGATAGACAAAATCATAGGACATGGAAAATTCAAGTTGAAGCTCATGGGTGGAAGGATTAGAACACACCCTAATGTTTTTCACATCCCAATATTGGACAAAAATTTGATTTCTATAAGAAATTTGATCAATCCAGTTGTGAAGACAATGTTTGAAAATGATACCTATAAGATGGTTCAAGAGCTATAGTATTGCTAAGAGGAGTTTGGATTGGGACTCTATATAAGATACTAGGAATAACTATTAGTGATGGGTGCAACAACTTGATGTTCCTAAAAATGGACTAGAAGAAGGATAAACTCCAACAGTTTCCATAGAAAAGAATATGCAATGGCATCAAATATTGGTTAATATCAAAGAAAAGGGTGTTTGAATACTACATACTAATGGTATGGTAGAAGGTATGTATAACTGGTCTCTGGATTTTGATTTCTGCAAACATTATTTATATGGGAAGTAGAATTAGGTAAGATTCTCCTATAGTGTTAGGAATATTATAGTTGGTGAATAGTTATGTGTTTGGACTTGTGTTGGTTCCATCACTAGGTAAATTTGTGTACTATGTCTCATTTATAGATGACTTCTTGAGGAGTACATGGATGTATATTCTCTAGAATAAATTTGTAGTTTATGTCAAATTCAAAGAATTTAAGGCTCTTGTGGAAAATTAGAAAAAGAATAAAATCAAGGTTTAGAGGATAGATAATGGTGGAGAATTATGTGGGAATGAATTCGAATAATTTTGTAAGAAGTGTGGTATATAAAGGTAGAATACTACTCCATACACACCTTAGTGGAATGGAGTCATAGAAAAGTTGAATATACCATTGATGGAGAAAGCAAGGAGCATGTTTAGTGGTACCAAGTCAGGTTAGGAATTTTGGGAAAGAGGCAAAATACATTGTGTGTTACCTAGTAAATAGATCACCCTCATGAGAATTGGATGACAAGACTCCATATGAGGTATGGACTAGTGAGAAACCCTCTCTTAAACATATTAGGGTATTTTTATATGATGCTTATGTACACATTCTAAAGGAGAATAAGAGAAAGCTAGATAAGAAGCTCAAAACCATATCTTTATTGGATATAAAGATGGTCTGAAAGGTTATAATCTTTGGAACCCAAAATATATGACGGTTATGTATAGTAGAGATGTGGTATTTAGAAAAATAAAAGATATTTTCAAATAACAAGTCTTACCAAGGGAGAAATAATCAAAGAAGAGGGAGTTTGAATTTAAGGATGATGAATCAAACTCTACAAAAGAACAAGAATCGAAAGAATAAGAACCACATACTCCATTATTAAGGAGATAAATTTAGGAAATAAGGAATATAGAAAGGTATACTCCACTTTGTTTTTGTTCAAAATTTATTTTTATTATTACTAATGATGATCCTAGAAATATTAGGGAGGTGGTGTATTTGGAGGATGGAAAACTCCAGAAAAATGCCATGGTTGAAGAAATGACAACATTAGGCAAAAATGAGGTTTGAGATCTAGTGGAGTTTCCAGTTAGAAGAAAGCCAATTGCTAGCAAATGGGCGTTTAAGAAGAACTTTAATGCAGAATGAAAGGTGGAGAAATAAAAATCTTGGTAAATGGAAAACGGTTAATCCCAAGTAAAGGGAATTGACTTCGGTGACATTTTTTCTCCTATTTCCATGTTAAATTCCATTATATTGATTTTATTTGTTGTTGTTGCTTTTGATTTTGAAGTAGAAAATATGGATGTGAAGACAACATTCCTTCATGGGGATCTATAATAAAAAATATACATGAAGTAGTAAGAATGCCTTGTGGTGAAGGAAAAGAAAGAGTTCATATGCAGGATGAAAAATTCCCTCTATAGGTTAAAGGAATTGCTAACGATGCAATATAAAAAATTTGACACTTATATATTGGGACTTGGCTTCACAAGGAGAAAAGCATGTCATTGTCTATATTTAAAATTAGTTGGTGATCATTTTATTGATTTGGTCTTGTATGTGGATGATATGTTGTTGATTGGAAATGATAAAGAATCCATCAAGGAAGTGAATTTACTCAGTTGTCCTCTAAATTTGAGATGAAGGATCTTGGTGCTGCAAATTTAATTTTAGGAATGGAAATTAAAAGAGATTGATCCAACAAGAAACCTTTCTTAAATCAAAGTATGTTGAGACAATATTGCAAAGGTTTAATACGAAGGAATGTAAACTGATAAATGTCTCTATTTATGTAGGTTTAATGTTACTTGCAAATTAGTGTCCCAAGACATACTACAAGGAAGAGAACATGTCTTGTGTTTCATATGCTAGTGCAATTGGAAATTTGATATATGTGATGGCCTATACTAGATTGGATATTGCACATGCAATGGGAGTATTAAGTAGGTATATATCAAAGGTAGGGAAGGAGCATTAGACATCAATAAAGAGGGTTTTCAGTTATTTGTGTGGCATTGTTGGCAATCAATTTTACTATCAAGGAAGACTTGGATTGGACTAAGTGTTGTACATACATATATGTTTTTATGAAGATTGGGCTAGAAATATGGATCATAAAAGATCTATAAGTGAGTATGCATTTAACATGTTGGGAGGAGTAATCAGTTGGATGAGAAAGAGACAGTTTGTAGTGGCACTCTCAACTACAAAGGTTAAAAACATGACATCAAATCATTCAAGAAAGGAATAAATATGGTTATAAATATTGTTTTTAGGTATTGGATTTGTGCAACAAGTTGAAAGGATAGATTGTGATATTCATAATGCGTTTTCCCTATTGAAGAGGCCAAATTATCAACGAAGACAAAAAATATTGATATTCAATACCACTTTATGGAAGATATGATTGAAGACAAGAAGGTGCTACTGGAAAATGTGGACACTTTGAAGAATGTTGCATATTCATTAACAAAACATGTGATCATAGAGAAGTTCTCTTTTTGTAGAGAAACAATGGGAATTATTGACATGGATTATTGATCATGTACTCCCGCGACCCCTTATGTGCAAAGAAAACAATAAGTGGGAGAATGTTGGGTATGTGTTATATTCCTTACATGACTACTTTCATGTTTTGTATGTTGTTCCAGGTGAAATAGTGGAAAAGTCACCTTGTGCGGGTGTTTAGAGGCAATGTGCCTGATTTTTTTAGGTGGTTTTTTGCGTCTATTTTTTTTAGTTTTTGGCACACAATTTTTACGTTAAACAATTTTGTGGTGCATGGAGGTTTAGCCCATGACTTTGTAGTTTTTTTAATTAACTATGGCTATCATCTAATCCATGGTAAACTGATTGGCAGTTTATGGATTCCACGATATGTATATGTATATGTCTGTATATATCTATATCTATATATATATATATATATATATATATATATATATATATATATATATATATATATATATATATATATATATATATATATATATATATATATATATATATATATATAGTATTGTAATACTATAAAGATGAATATACTAAAAAATATTTACATTTTTCCTAGCTTCGATTTCTAGGGTAAAATGTTTGTGTTTATGTTTGTGTTTTTCATTGTATATGTTTATCTTTTTAATATTTTTTTTGCAATGATTAATTTTATGGGGTTAAATCCTACATCTTTGCTCCTCAGAAATCAAGGCATAACAAGTGAAATCAAAGACACTGAGATGTCTCACTGAAGGAATGTGGCCATACCACATTCCTTATGGAGTATTATTTCTAAGAGCTTGAAATGGAAAACTTTTTTTCATAAATATTTTACATAGAACCACATCATCCAAAAACATCAACTTTACATTTTTGAAAAACATCATGGAAAAAACTATATTTAAGATAGTCTTGTTCATTATTTTAGCTACACCATTGTGTTGAGAATTGTATGGTATTATGGTTTGATTTTGAATCCCATGTTGCGAAACATAGTTTTCAAATTCATTAGATGTATATTCTCCTCAATTATTAGTGTGATGAGAGAAAATATGTGATTGTCCTTCATTTTGAATCAATACATGGAAATTTTTAAAAGTTTCAAAATATTGAGATTTATATTTCAATAAGTACACTCAAGACATCTTGGTATAATCATCAACAAAATACATGATACTATTTATTTCCATTAAAAAATGGAATAGGGATGGGGCCACATAAATTAGAATGTATTAGTTCAATTTTTCTATGTGCTTTGGAAGTGGACTCATTGAAGGGTTGTTTGGTATGCTTTCCAAGGATAGAAACATTACATTACTTTGGTTTCCTAAGAATAGTAGACAAAATATAAACACTATTATTTTTCAATAAACAAAGTTTGTCATACTTAATATATTCAAATCTATCATGCCATAGAAGATTATATGACAATGTACATTCATTTTGATGAGAGTGATATGCAGAACTTTGTGCATGAGTAGATGTCACTTTCAACTTCAACAATGTTTCATCCTCCACTCTAGTCATGGCAACCATGTTGTCAAAAACCTTTTTTATTTGAAATTTTCCATCAAATATATGAATTGAGTGGCCTTGTTCTTAAATTTTTATAAGGGACAACAAGTTCCTTCACAACTTTGGAAGATAAAGCACATCATGTAGAATAAAATATAAGAACCTAGGAAAGTTAAGCATGATGGTGTTAATCCTAAAGGTTTAAGACTTCACAAAATACACTACACCATCTATATTGTCACTAAATTATGAAAAAAAGTGTCTTTGGAAGGTTGTGACATGTTACACTTATGTCAAGCAGCCACTCATCTATCCAAGAATCAAATGAAGTATGAAACAAATCTTCAGTTATTTCGACATTGCAATGAAAAACTACGTCATGAGTAAATCTAGGTGCTTTACATTTTGTTTGATTAGTGTTTTACCTTTGCCTTGTTTCTTATTTTGTTTCTCTTTAATTTCCCCCTAAAGGATTTCACATGTTTTTGTATCATATCCATTTATGTTGCAACAAATACAATGAAGATCAGGTTTTTCTCCTTCATTTTGTTTTACCCCTATCTCCATAATTCTTTTTCCCCACCATCTTTTATTGCCATTTTCTTTAGGAGGATCATGTGATTGATTCTTATCTTTCTGAGAAATGCACACACGTTTTCTAGTGTGTTTTGATGTTGTCTTCTTCTTTCCAAACATTTTATTATGTTTTGCAACTCTTTCCACCAAAGAGTAAAATGTGTTAGACTTGAATCGGTCACTAGCATGTAAGGATTCAAGGTAGAGATAATATGTACAGTAGAGGACCATAATGAAGACCATGAAAAGAAGGCCTATATTCACTCTAGTAGCATTTATACCATGCATGATGGATTTGATCTCAATGGCTAAAACCCAAATAGTCATCCCTCAACATCAAATTGAAGAGCTTAAACACAAATTTGGAAAGGCAAAGGAGTTTAAACACAAAATTCACACACAAAACACAAAAGTTGTGGCTATTCTATTGATCACCCAAAAACTTGATTATTACAATGAACCTAGTGAAGGGTATTTAAATCTTTTCGACTAGAAACTCACCTAAAATAACTTGACATGCAACCACACACTAATTTCGTATATCACTTAAATTGACTTTACTCAACACTCAGTTAACTAACTCTCTAATTTTATCCAACTCCTCATGCAGAAATAATTAGCTTATTTTAACACTCCCCCTTAATTACGACTACTAAACTAACATGAATCATGACAACTCAAAAACGCCTGTTGGTCTATGTCTCAGCTAGGGTCACAACACCCAAGTTTATTCTATGAAATTCAAACACATCCTTTGCTAATGACTTAGTAAATATATCAACCAGTTGATCACTAGATTTACAAGGTTTCAAGTGAACTTCTCCATTGATCACAAGTTATCTAATAGAGTGATATATTACTCTTCTGATGAAACACACTATTCTTGGATAATGCAATCGTTGAGGTGTTGTCACAATATATTGTTGTTGATCCTTGTTGTTTCTGCTTGAATCCATCAAATAATCTTCTTAACCATACTGCTCGATATGTTGCTGATGTTGCTGCTACATATTCAACTTCTGCTGACGAAAGTGTCACAATAGGCTCCTTCTTAGATGCCCATGCTATCAGACCTAAACCAAGATGGAACACATAACCAGAAGCTCTCTTTCTATCATCCAAACTACCTGTGAAATCACTATTTGTGTATCCAATCAAATCCTTCTTCTTTGTACTTGCATACATTATGCCACAATCTCTAGTTCCTATTATGTATCACAGAATTATTTTTCCTTCTCTCCAATGTGTGTCTTTTGGAGTCCCCATAAATCTAGAAATAAAACTCACTCCTTGCATAATATCTGGTCTTGTAGATGTGAGATACATGAGGTTGCCAAGCAATATTTTCAATATAGTTGGATTGACATCTAATCCTTCATCATCCTTGCTTAACTTTCCACATGTTGCAATTGGTGTAGGGACACTTTTGCAATTATCTATCCTAAACCTTTTCAGCAAATCTTTGGCATATTTATTTTGACAAATAAAAATTTCCTTTTCAGATTGCTCAAATTCTATGCCAAGAAAATATTTCATGAGACCAAGATCTATGCCAAGAAAATATTTCACTTGTATAAATCATGTCATCAACATATAAGCAAACAATAAAAATATTTCCATACTCATTTGCCTTTGTGTACAAGGTAGGCTCAATGTTTCGTATGCAAAATCCACTCTTAATCATGTAGATATCAATTTTGCTATACCAAGCTCTTAGTGCTTGCTTTAGTCCATAGAGTGCTTTCTTCAACCTGTAAACTTTATCTTCTTTACCTTCAACTTCATATCCTGGGGGCTACTGCACATCAATTTCTTCTTTTAGAATTCCATTCAAGAAGGCTGATTTCACATCCATTTGATATGCTTTCTACTTGTTTTGAGCTGTTGTGGCCAAAACTACTCTTATAACTGTTTTAAATCTGTCAATTTCACCTTTCTCATTCAACAATTTCTTGTACACCCAATTCACACTAATGAGATTTTTTTCCTTTGGTAAAGCAACCAAATCCCATGTATCATTCTTTTCAATAGCTTCAATTTCCTCATCCATGGCTTGCACCCTATTTTCATCTCTTATTGCTTCTTCAAACGAAGATGGTTGGAATGACAACAATGCAAATTTGAACTAACATCCAAATCATCATAAATATCTTTGAAACTTATCATCTTTCTCTTACCATTGCTTGATTTATCACCTGATTAATTGTTAGGAGAATCTCGATCTATTGATATGCTTGAATATCCATGCTGCTCAGAAAATCTTGAAGTCCTTATTAGGGTGTCTATGTTTGGTGCCTTCACCTGTGATTCTTGTTACTCCTTTTTTGCTACATTGTCTACTTCCATCAGTGGAACTTGTGCATCAATTGTTTTGTCTATACTACCATTCCATGACTCTTGTTCTTTGAACACAAAATCTCTACTAATTATGGTATTCTTGGTGACAGGGTTATACAATTTGTAAGATTTTGATTGCTCACTATAACCTGTAAATATGATTTTTTCACTTTTATCATCTAATTTCCCTCTTCACTCCTTAGGCACATGTGCATAAGCTACACATCCAAACACTATGAGATAAGATATTCTACAAGACATACATGATCATGCATCTTCTGGTATTATTTTCATCACACTCTTTGTAGGATATATGTTTATCACATAAACAACACATGAAACTGCTTCTACCTAATACTCATTAGACAAGTTTATTCCTTTCAACATGCTCCTTGCCATATTCATAATGGTTTTGTTCTTTCTCTCTGCTACACCATTATGTTGTGGTATGTATCTAGTTGTAAAATGTTTTCTGATTCCATGTTGTTTGCAGTACTCATGGAATTCCTTTGAATCATATTCTCCACCACGATCTAAACTCAACACCTTAATCAATTGATCACTTTGGTTCTTTGCTAAGGCTTTGAATTATTTGAACTTTGCAAAAGTTTTAGAGTTCTACTTCAAGAAGTAAAATCACTTCACAAGGCTTCCATCATCAATGAAAGTGAGAAAGTAGCAGCTTACTTTCGGGCTTGTCATATGCAACTTTGTTATCCATTTCTTACTTTCGGGCTTGTAATATATAACACATTCTTGTCCTTGAAAGATAACTCGGTATCCCTTATGTGTTAATTTCCCAACACTTATCAAATTATGTTTGAGACTAGAAACATAATATACCTTTGAGATTGTGTTCGGCTCCCCCTGCTCGGTCAGAATGTTGACCACTCCTCTGCCATCTACATCCACAACCTTGTCAGTCCCCAACTTTACCTCTTTCTTCACAGATTGATCCAAATTTGCAACCAAATTCTTGTTTTTTGTCATGTGCTTACTCCAACTACTATCTAATAGCCGCACATTATCAGAAGTTTCATGCATGGTATGGCAAGCTAGGAACATGGAGTTAGTACTCTATGTAGTGACATTAGCTCTCTGATTCCCTTGATCAGCTAACCTCTTCCTACAATCATGGGAATAGTGACTAAATTTATTGCAATAATAACATTTCACCTTTGATTTGTCAACTCTTTCATTATTGTTGAAGCTTCTGCAGTTGCTTCCACTTTCATATTCATGCTTTTCTCGACCATCTCTCTGACCACCATGTCTTTCACCTCATCCTCTGCCTCTCGACCTACTTCTTCCTCAACCTCTGTCTCTTGAAATAGAAACCTGACTTTTGAAAGTGGTCTCTAAAGTGGAATTCTTATTTCTGTCTATCATTGCCTCATGTGATAGAATTGATCCCATCAACTCATCAACTATCAGTGATGTCAAATCCTTGGCTTCTTATGTCACTGCTGCCACAACAACAAATTTGGTAGACAAAGATCTGAGGACCTTTTCAAGCACTGTTTAATCTTTGATTTCCTCACCATAAATTTTTAACTAGTTTACAACAGTCATGACCTGATTCATGAAAGAATCGATGTCCTCTGTCTCCTTCATCTAGAGACTTTCAAAATCTCTGCTAGTATTATGCAACTTAACAATATTGGATTTGGCCATACCTTTATAGCTTGTCGCCAAGGTATCCCATGCTTCATTTGTCGAAGATGTGATCATAATCTTCTCGAATACTGCTCGGTCCACTCCTTGTTGAATAAACTACAATGCTTGTGCATTCTTCTTCTTGTCTTTCTTCCATAGATCCCATAGCATTAGTGAGAGCTCGTTTTTTTTATTCATCCTTAGGTTCTGAAAACCCAAACTAGACATAATCCCAAACATCATGAGCGTACAATGTGGTCTCCATCTTAGTGGCCCACACATCATAATCCTTCCCCGTAAATAATGGGAATTGGGGCTCGAAATTTGAGAAAGCCATCTTTCTTCAAAAATCTCCTTTTAAAAACTTGACAAAACTCTAATTTTATAAAAAACCTTATAAAAATTTCTTTATAAAAAAACACACCTAACTAAAACCCTTAATTAATTTTTTTTAATATAATTATTTTTTTATAAAAAAAAAAATTATATATAAAAAACTTCATATAAGCCCTTTTAAAAATACTTTTTATAATATATATCCATTTTTTCAAGAAATTAGTTTATACCAATCCTTTGAAAAATCGACGTGAGGATATAAGAGTGTTTTGATATAACTTGAAAGGAAAAGGTGGTTGATGCAGGAGCATTCAACTCAACATTATCATTGTATTTTAGTAGACATAGGGGGTCTTGTGTTTCAAGGAAATTGGTTTCCTAAGTATTGAATTCATGTAATTATTAAGAGTTTTGAGTGAATTTAATGAGAGAAACTAGAATAGGATTTAATTGAATATGGTGAGGCATAATTGTAAATATTCTCGAATGTAGGAGAATATGAGTGATTTAGGATAGTTGAGAAAACTGAGGGATTTGAGAATTGATTGTAAGCCTCAGATTAGGAATTAGTTCATGATTTTGTGGATTGAGAGAATCCTTAGGGATCAGAAAGAGATTTTAGGATTTTGTTGAGGAGTTTATGGATCTAAAACCAGAAATTGGTTTTAGAAATCCTTTGTATAAATGTAAGCCTAAAAGGCATGATCAAAGGTTAGAGACAGAGACAGAGAGAGAAAGAGAGAGATATTTAGTTGTGTTTGTAATCCTACGGGCAGATGATGAACAGAGGCCATTAATTAGAAGATCAGGCTGAGGAGAGACAGAGTCTCAATATGTAATAATTTGTTTAGGTATTTATACAAAGAGAATTTGATTCTGAGTGCGTAGATGTGTGATTCGAGTGTTGATTGATAAATTATGTGACTATCAGAGATTCTGCATAATATATATATGCAGGCAGGGTTGAAGCGAATGTACAGAGGAGAAAAAGTACAGTGGAAGGGAATGGATCATTGAATCCATTCAAAAAGCCAATTAATGTTTTGGAGGAACAAGAACTAAAGAAACTCGTAGAGCTAAGTTCAGGAGGAGTCATGGAGTGGAATGTCGAAGATCCCAGAAGAAAACCAAAACCCACAAAAAACACTAAGAAATAGTGTAAAAACTAAGTAAAGGGAGAAACGAGAAGTGAAGAAATAATGAATAGCGACTGTTGGATCCTGAAGATCAATGGCCAGGATCCAATCGCAGAGGAGATGGAGGAATATCGCATCGACGATTTTTTTTAAATAGTGAAAGCAGATTTTGGGCAGCCTCAAAACCATAAGTGGTATTGAGCATAGAACCCCCGATCCCATTAAGCAATCGACACGTGGCAGCGAGGAGGAGAGAGGAAACCACTTATCAAGTAGTTAATCCTCGTGCACGTTGCCCGGCTGAAATCTTTGTGAGCCGTTAGATCTAGCGCGAGTTAATGGACAGCGAGGATCAGTGATTAATTTCGTTGATCGGAAGTAATCCCAACCGTTGGATCAGAGGATACAATAGACGATTGAGATGTAATCGCATATCGCAAGGTTAGGAGGTGAAGGATGGTGCGATGGCCGATAGCGATAATCGCTAATCAGAAGTTGGGTGTTTCGGAGATCGAAGCAACAAGGCGGAAGGGCTTGGTATTAATGGACTTGACAAATATTATGGTTGCGGTTATATAAAATTTGAAGTCCGACTTATATGGTGCACAATGGAATTTTAATTTATATCCTTTGTATTCGGTAAAGTATTGTGCTGAGTCTTTTAATATAAGAGGGTGGTTTAATTGTTCCGATAGTTGCATGTGAGATTCGAAGGGGTGATACAGGCACATATGTGGTAAGACCGAGGTAATTGCGATGAGAAATTGCGATAAAGGAAATTCTTGATAACTGTGCAAATGCCGAGGATCGGGGAAAAGGTATGGTTTACGTTGTTTCTGTGTTATCTATTATAAAGGGGGTATAATGGATTAAAGCACGATAAAAGGGTTTTAATGGGTTTCCAATTATATCCCAAAGTTAAAAAGGGGGTTTGTATATATGTGTGGCCACAAGGATTTATAAAGGTTTATAAGGGTTAACCAGTCCCGATAGGAAGGGGATGAAGGAAAGGCTTTAATAAAGTCATACATGAAGATTAAGGGGTGATTATATTCCCAATAACGAAGGTTTAGACTTTGGTTAGTCTATTTATATGTTTCTGCATGAGTTCTAAAGTAAGGGGCCTTAACCATCACTATTAGTGAAGTTTTGACCTAGTAGGTCATATCTATTCTTGAGAAAATGATTTATACCTAGGTCTACATGCATACTGTGGGTAAAGCGGGGGTAACCCTGCGTCATTTTGGTATCAGCGCTGAACAAAGAAATTATGTGTGAAAGTTTTTTGAAAGAATTCAGAACAGAGAGATGTGGAAAGTTGTGTATTCAGGCAAGGGAGATCAGATTCTAGTCTAACAGTGAAGCAACCAGAGTAAAGCTGGGAGATTGGTAAGAGGAATAATAATCTTGATATTCTTGCATTTTGATAGAATGTTTAGATTTTAAGAAAGTAGAGCAAGTGATTTATGGCCAATGAATCTGTATAATTGGAATTGTGAAATGTTTGAAATTAGGATTGGAGAAGAACAGTTAAATTCTTAGAGGCAGGTGATTAAGAATTAAGGAGAGATTGCATAAACCTAAAGAATCTACAAAGATGTTTTGAAGATTGATAGTGCAACTAATGAAGTGTATCAGTAAAAGGAGATCAAGTCTTAAGAACCAGTAATGAAGAAACTGGTAAGGATTTATGAGTGGAAGAAAACTTAGCAAAGGAGAAATTTTTGCCAATAGTTAAGCTTGCCAAGATCAAGCCGGAAGAATGAAAAAAAGAATCAGATTCTAAATCTGATTGACAGTAGCTAAATGTTGAGAATTTGTGCAGTGGCAGCATAAAGATCTGCTGAAAGAGATTTGCAGGAATGGTGAGATCCTGAAGGTAGGTGAAGGCATGCAAATTTGTCTAATGATTAGCATATATTGAATGAATGATATTTAGAGCAGGATTAACAGATATTGAAGTAACAAAGTTTGAAGATATAGCTGAAAGCTAGTGAAAAGGACAGTCCATTCAAAGGTGCATGTGAATGGGGAGACAAGATCAGACAGAGATCTTGAAGGTAAGATGATATGGTTTTATTTTAGTTGGATTTGAATATTGAAAAGTTGTAGTCTTTGCATTGATGCAAAAGTATGTTGTAACTCCCAAAAGGCAATTCCACAGAGGATGTGGGTAAAATTGCTAAGAGATAAAGGAATCTAGTCAGAGTTTCTAAGTGAAAGTAGAATGTGGCAGAACCTTGAGGAATTCCAACAGAGATTGGATAAAGAGGACAGTTGTGTTCTTTGAAATTGCAGATGAGTTGAAGCCTAGAAGGAGCAAAGAGAATTGCTCAAAGGAGGTTCCAGAGATAGAGAACCAATTGCTTACCAAAAGACTGAGTGAGGAGAGCTTGGTGAGGTAAGTGGTAGCAGGGCAGACTTGCTGTTGTAGAGGCATTAGTGCAACTCATAGTGAGTGAGTGAGGAACTCATAGAGATGAAGGGTATGATGACTAGTGACAATCATAACAGAGGTTCTGAAGGAAACCACAGCCAAGGACAGAAGAAGAGAGATGCCAAGGCAAATGGTATACATAGACAGTTAAGTAAAGAAGAATATGAGAGGGAGAAGGCTAAGATAGCAGTTCAGCTTGAAGAATTAATGGAAATGTTGCAGAGAAATGAGATGGACCAGAAATATGGTTATGTTATGAGAAAGAAAGTGAAGTGGCAGAGGCTACAAGAGCAAAGGAAACAACAGGTGAATATGCAGTTAATAAAGGAGCTTAGGGAACTTGTACAAATTTTATATGTTAAATTTGAGACAGAGAAGCTCGAAAGAGTGGAGCTACAGAAAAACGGAGATGCTGAAGAAGATGTTAAAGTTTCGATACGTGAACCAGAACGTGGACCATTACTTTTTGAAAGTGATGAAGAGCCAGAGGAGTTGGATCATATGAATGATTCAAAGAAGCTGGAAGACTTGATGACTGAAGCATCAAATGACATCGTAAGGTCTTGTGATTTTAAAACTAATGAGTTGTGTATGATTGCAGGTTTGAAAGAAGATAGGCAGTCTTTTAAAGTTGTCAAAAACATGAAAGAATACCTTCCAGAAGATAAAATTTTTGAAGCAGAATATGACAAGGAGACTGAAAAAGAAGCAGTTCACTACAGTGGACAAGTGTTGAAAGATGTCATTAAAATAGATGATGAGAAGGAGAGACTAGCTGACAGTCTCAAGAGTTCTTTGAGTTTGAATCAACATATTGATATCCTGACAGAAGAAGAGAGACCAGAGTAGCATACTATAGTGTTGCCAAAGGAATAAGAGGTGGATAGCCAAATGGAAGAAGAAGAGGAAGAACATCTACTGAAGGATGTTAAGAAAGGTTTAGCAGAGGAAGAAGGACCATGTGATGATGGATCAATAACAAATGAAGACATGGGAGATTGTGTAAAATTTCCAAATTTCACTCCAAGTAAAATCATTGAGTTATATAGAGAATTAGACTTTCAAAGAAGAAAGTTAGAAGAGTAGAGGATAAATGTTTAGGATAGATTGCTGATGAAGGATGACAAATAAGTTGTCATAAATAATAATCAAGAAGTAGCTAACAGGTGCAGGAAATTGTTCTGAAAGACAATATAGCAGTAGCAGGAAAGGTACAAAATAACAATAAAGAAGAGGGTAAAGATGAAAAGGAGGCGATCAAAATAAGTGAAGAACAAGCAAGAATGAGTGTTCAGCAATCAAGAGATGAAAATAGTCAGTAGACTGAGGATATACTGGACAGAGAAATTGAACTAATAAGAAGGTTAATGATGAAGGTGATTCATAGAAAGACAAAAGAAAGAAAAGAGAGGGGTAACAACAAAAGGAAGACAGCAGCAGACTATGAAAGCAAGGCAGGTGGAGCATTGCAGCATAAGGTATGGAGACCAAGAGAACGATATCAGATAACAGTAGCAATAGAACAATTGATAAGAAAAGACAGGTTACAAAATAAAGTCAAGGATCCAGGAGGAAACAATTATCCAGACTTATGACTAGGTGGTCATAAATTTTCTTACTTGGGGAGTCTGATGCAGGAGCATTCAACTCAACATTGTCATTGTATTTTAGTAGACATAGGGGGTCTTGTGTTTCAAGGAAATTGGTTTCCTAAGTATTGAATTAATGTAATTATTAAGAGTTTTGAGTGATTTTAATGAGAGAAACTAGAATAGGATTTAATTGAATATGGTGAGGCATAATTGTAAATATTCTCGAATGTAGGAGAATATGAGTGATTTAGGATAGTTGAGAAAACTGAGGGATTTAAGAGTTGATTGTAAGCCTCAGATTAGGAATTAGTTCATGATTTTGTCGATTGAGAGAATCCTTAGGGATGAGAAAGAGATTTTAGGATTTTGTTGAGGAGTTTATGGATCTAAAACCAGAAATTGGTTTTAGAAATCCTTTGTATAAATGTAAGCCTAAAAGGCATGATCAGAGGTTAGAGACAGAGACAGAGAGAGATAGAGTGAGATATTTAGTTATGTTTGTAAGCCTACAGGAAGATGATGAACAGAGGCCTTTAATTAGAAGATCAAGCCGAGGAGAGATAGAGTCTAAATATGTAATAATTTGTTTAGGTATTTATACACAGAGAATTCGATTCTGAGTGCATGGATGTGTGATTCGAGTGTTGATTGATAAATTATGTGTCTATCAGAGATTATACATAATATATGTATGCAGGCGGGGTCGAAGCGAATGTACAGAGGAGAAAAAGTACAGTGGAAGGGAATGGATCGTTGAATCCATTCGAAGAGCCAATTAATTTTTTGGAGGAATAGGAACTAAAGAAACTTGCAGAGCTAAGTTCAGAAGGCATCGCGGAGTGGAATGTCAAAGATCCCAGAAGAAAACCAAAACCCATAGAAAACACTGAGAAATAGTGTAAAAACTAAGTAGATTGAGAAACGAGAAGTGAAGAAACAATGAACAGTGACCGTTGGATCTTGAAGATCAATGGCTAGGATCCAATCGCAGAGGAGACGGAGGAATATCGCATCGGTGATTTTTTTTAAATAGTGAAAGTAGATTTCGGGAAACCTCAAAACCGTAAGTGGTATTGAGCATGGAACCCCCGATCCCATTAAGCGATCGACATGTGGCAACGAGGAGGAGAGAGGAAACCTCTTATCAGGCAATTAATCCTCGTGCACATTGCCGAGTCGAAATCTTTGTGAACCATTAGATCTGGTGCGAGTAAATGGACGGCGTAGGATCAACGATTAATTTTGTTGATCGGAAGTAATCCCAACTGTTGGATCGGAGGATACAACGGACGGTATCACAAGGTTAGGAGGTGAAGGATGGTGCGATGGCCGATAGCAATAATCGCTAATTGGAAGTTGGGTGTTTTGGAGATCGGAGCAGCAAGGCAGAAGGGCTTGGTGCTAACGAACCCGACGACTATTATGGTTGCAGTTATATAAATTTTGAAGTTCGACTTATATTGTGCACAGTGGAATTTTAATGTATATCATTTGTATTCGGTAAAGTAACGTGCCGGGTCTTTTAATATAAGAGGGTGGTTTAATTGTTCTGATAGTCGCATATCGGAGTCGAAGGGGCGATACGGGCACATATGTGGTAAGACCTTGGTAACTACAATGAGCGATTGCAATAAAGGCAATTCTTGATAACTATGCAAATGCCAAGGATTTGGAAAAGGTATGGTTTACGTTGTTTGTTTGTTATCTATTATAAAGGGGGTATACTGGATTAAAGCAGGATAAAAGGGTTTTAATGGGTTTCCAATTATATCCCAAAGTTAAAAAGGGGGTTTGTATATATGTGCAGCCACAAGGATTTATAAAGGTTTATAAGGGTTAATCAATCTCGATAGGAAGGGGATGAAGGAAAGGCTTTAATAAAGTCATACATGAAGATTAAGGGGTGATTAGATTCCCGATAATGAAGGTTTAGACTTTGGCTAGTTTATTTATATGTTTCCGCATGAGTTCTAAAGAAAGGGGCCTTAACCATCACTATTAGTGAAGTTTTGACCTGGTAGGTCATATCTATTCCTAGGAAAATGATTCATGCCTAGGTCTACATGCATACTGTGGGTAAAGCAGGGGTAACCTTGCGTCGGTGGTCCACATGGTTTCATAAAAGGTTTGGAACAAAGACTTTTAAACAGGTCCCCACGTGACCCTAAAAAAACATGTCCCCCAATGAAACTTTGCAACGATTTTTATCTGTGGAGCTTGAAGAGTATTTTTTGAAGTCAAGTACTTTAATAAATAGTATATTCCTTATTCGACTTGGGTCAAAATAACCCAACTACCGCACCTGTCGGAAGTGTTGCATTGCAAAAAATCATTGTTAAGTTTGCATTCTTCAACTCAAGTTATTAGAGAGGGAGAAGGGCATTGATTAAAAAATTTTAATCATGTAATTATTTTGTTACTGACTAATGATTTAACAATTTTGTAAATTAAAAAAATCATTGTTTTTTTTTACTTGCTCATTCTTTTTATTGTTTTTGTGTGCTCCATGAATTTTGTGATCTATCTTCGGCTCCAATACCACTGGAAATGCGGAGGAGCATAAATACAAATTTTACACACAAAACACATGAAAAGTGACTCTTCTATTTATCACACAAAAACTTGATTATTACAATGAAACTTTTTACTTGCTTAAAATAACTTGACATGCAACCACACTAAGTTCGTCTATCACTTAACTCGACTTGACTCAAGGCTCAATAAACTCACTCTCTAATTTTAGCCAATTTCTCATACGGAAGTAATTAACTTATTTTAACATTCATCACATTTTATAATTGAAAATATTGATAATACATGAATATCACAATCAAATTGTAAATAATAACACAATACCTTATAAGACCTAGATTTGAACTATGTTATGAATTTAATTTTAGTAAAAGGGTATAATATATATTGAAGATAATAGTATCAAATTCTATGTATGGAAGATTAGATGTGAACCAATAAAAATTTAAGAATATATATGAAATTAGATATGGATAAATACCGCACAATGATTTCACTTACAATAGCATCACTTACGAATCAAGTATCACACAATAAAACGCTATGCTAACATTTTCGTGAGAGTTTACCTAATAGCCTTGCTGCTTCTCGGATCTTCATAGCCTCAATGGAAAAGCTTTTCATTACGACTCTCTCCTCCTTTCTTGGTTATCATCGTATATTAAATAAATATAACACCATCCAAATCACCAATAAAAAATAAATATAATTTATATTAAATTAAATTATTAAAATATTAGTGTGAAAAATTTTATTAATTTGAAAATTTATTTCACATAGTAAATTTTTATGAAAAAAATAATGATCACTATATTGAAATTTTCATTGTACACAAAAATGATTAGATTTTTTCTATTGTACAATTTGAAAGTATCTTGATCTGAAAAGGAATCATTTGCAACTTACAACAACCCTTAAGATCTAGATATTTGAGAGCTTTGTGTTGTGCGATTTCAGATGGCAATGATTCTAAATGATGACATCCCCTGAGATCTAGAAATTTCAGATTCCTGAGTTCTTTCATTTCACATGGCAATTATTTTAACCTTTTAAATCCACTGAGATGTAAAAATTGAAGGTTTGAAAGATTTCCAATGCCTGAATGCACATATTCAATTTGAGTATAGTTCAGACAAAGAAATTCAAGTTGTTTCAATTGCCCAAATTATTTCGGAAATACCATAACTGACAAAAATTGAATAGAACAAAACATGGAGCAGACGACTGCTCTTCTCAGTATTACAAATCAATTAAATAAGATTACATAGGAAACATCAGTAATCAGTCACTGGAGCTAAACTCGATTTAAACTGGACTAAGTGAAACTGAACTGGGACACTTGGAGGGACGGTTTTAACACCTAACAGGTGGTTGGAATTAGAATTTCCAACACTCCCCCTTAATTACAACCACGTAAAAATTAAATTAAGATGTATGTTGGTCTATGTCTCCGCTAGACTTACAATTAAGAAAAATTTGACTTCAAGTACATTTACTTTTCTTATTCTCTTCTTTCAGATCATGTAGCCTCTAAATTGTTTCAAATTTTTCTCTTCATTGCATCCTTCAAACCTCAGTTTCTTCATTTGTTGATGTCCCGTTTTCCATTCTTCCAGGTTGTCTAAGAATATCCCGGACTTCTTCAAAACACAACTTGTATGTGGGTTGCTGCCACATATTATCTTCTATAGTGCACTTTTCACCATCAATTTGTTGCAACATAAGACCATAATAAAATTTCATCTCTTTAGGACTCCAATACCTAAAAATTTCATTAATTCCTTCAGCATGCATGTTGTCTTCAACATTCATTTCTACAGCTTTTATGCAGACCTCATCTACACATCTTGTTGCAAGCCATGCTTCAAGGAAAGTTAACTCTTCTTCATAATCGTTATGTGTACCTACACATTGAAAATAAACATTAGAATTAAAAATATTTACATAACCACATTGGTTATGTTCCTTCTTCTCTACCTCTTCTTCTGTCTCTATTTTCTCTTTATGGGCTTCCTTCTTTGCCTCTGCATTTATCTCTATCTTTGTCTATATCTGTCTCTTCCACTTGATTTTCATATGCAAGTGGGATTTTCTCACCAAATAGCATCATGTCAATATGATTTTTTTGTTGCATCATCTGCAACCTTTCATCTTTAGCCAATAATTCTTCACCAAAATTTACATCAACAATATTAATTGCTCGATTCACCATAGCATAGATTGCTCCAATGGAAATTTCATGTTCATAAACAAGCTCTGTTGCTAGATTCACCAAGCTTTAATCAGCAAGCTCTGTTGCCGGTTTTACCAAATCTTCATCAACAAGCTCTCTTGTTGGATTTACCAAACTTTCATTAGCAAGCTTTGTTTCTGGTTTTACCAAATCTTCATCAGCAAGATTTGTTTCTAGATTTACCAAACTTTCATCCATTTGTGGTTGTGAATAGTGGGGTTCACGAGCATCTATGTCCTCTTTCTCTTTTGATTTTGCAACTTCTTCATAGACATCATCCACTTGTGGATGAGCATAGTGGGATTCAACAAACTTTTCATTTTTTTGTAGATCTGATGTTATAGATCCACCTTCATCTTCAACTTTAGTGCTCCCCCTGATCCACGTGGATATTGGTGGCCACCCACCTATTCCAGTTGGACCCCCAACACTATCTCTTTCAATTTTTTTGTTTCCTTAATTGTAGCACAATTTACTATTTTTGGCAGTTTTTCAGGACCTGAACTTCCAAATTCGTTTTGAGACGCTAAACATCCCAAACCACTTTGTAGGTTTGTTTTTGTTCTTCTCTTTGAGATCTTTGAAACAAGGTATTATGATAGCCAAACAGAGATCGTATGCCAAAGTTACGAGCTCGGGAAGTTGATGTACCAATTTACCCAAACGGGGCCCACAGTTTTGATGCTTCATCTCCTAAGGTTAGGTTTTTGGATGTTTAGGGTTTTCCATTGTTTCTCAATAATAAATAGGCCTTTGAGCCTCATTGTAACTCAGTTCAAAGGCATGTAGCTGCCACATCTCTTCTCAAAGATAAGCTACCATCACCTGAGATAGTTTCATTTCCATTATGTTTGTAAGCATATCTCATTATTTGATATTAATGAAAGGAAGTGTTATTTTTGTTGCATTTATGTATTTATGGTTACATCTCTAATTTGTTGCGTTCATGTTTAAGTTTGGATCAGTGGTATCAGAGCAGTCTATTATTTCTTTGTTTTTCTTTGCATGTCCCCAATGAGGTCAGGATATAAGGAGTTAGGGCTCGATCTGGTTGAACCTTTGCAAGATTAGCCTCAAAAATCCCAATGGCCTCCCATGGCAGATGAAAAGAAATACGAGATGGAAGGAGATCCTATCAAAATCTTGCTTGAAGAAGCCCTCGAGCGACAAAGGAACGCGATGATGGACAACTTTGCCTAGATCCTTTAGCAACTACCCAGGGGCGACGCGTCTACTTCCAACAGCTACTCTGGAAGCGCCACACCCTTTAAGGTACAAGTTAATTTTGACATTCCCATATTTGAGGGTCAGATAGATGCAGATGTCGTAGATAAATGGTTAAATCTACTAGAAATATATTTTTCTATTCATGATTTTTCCAGCCGGGAAAAGATCACTTTTGCACTTCCCAAAGCTACCCTCCATGTCAAGGACCGGTGGGAAACCTATTGCGAGCAGAAGGATGAAAGTACGACCTCACTATTTTCAGCCGCACCCACTTGGAATTCATTCCAAGATGCCATCAAGGAGCAGTACTACCCTGTCGGAAGCTATAAGGATAAATACATAAAGTGGACCACGCTGAGACAGGGAAGGGACCAAGACATGCCGAAGTTTACCAATAATTTGTATGCCCTTTGCACAAAGTTTAGTATCAAGGATTCAAAGCGTAATTTGGCACTCAAATAATGCATTTTCCTACACAGGTACATCCAGGACGAGATGGAGTTCCTAGACATCTGCTCGCTTGTCACGGCATACCGATACGCAGTTAAGATCAAGCAAAAGTTTAAACAAAAGAAGCGAGACTTTGGATCTGTGAATCTGAAGAACAAAGGACAAAGCCAAGGCGGGGTGGCCAAAGACAACCCATCGAAGCTACAAGAAAAAACACTACCACGAAGTCAAAGAAGGACAGAGGAAAGTGGTGTGAGTTCCACAAGAGCCCCACTCACAACACAAGTCAGTTTCGGACCAAGCAGTCACTCGTGGCCAAGTTGAAGTCTTCAAAATTAGATGCATGTTCCGAACTTGACTTAGAATCCGTCAAGAGGAATGAAAAAGGGAAGCAGATTATTTATGTGGAGCCCAATGCCAATGTTGCCACCGCAAAGATCCAGAAGAATGAGTCTGACGATCCAGAGGAGGAGGAGCGTCTTTTCCACTCACAAATGTGGGTGAAGGGTCCGCCGCTACAATTCATTGTCGATAGTGAAAGCTAAAAGAACCTCATTTCAGCAGAGGTCGTGAAGCGACTGGGCCTACTAACTATACCACACACGCAACTGTATGACATCGGGTGGCTTCACTAAGGACAAGACCTCCGAGTCATATAGCAATGCCGCCTTCCCTACAACATCAAGCACTTCACAGATGAGGTATTGTGTGATGTTGCTCCTCTCGATGTTTGTGATGTATTATTAGGAGAACCATACTTGTGGAAGCAACATGTCACTCTCTGATTATTTCTTTAGGTAATACATTATACAGGATACCAGAGGTAGCCCCACCTATCACCACCTATTTGATCTCTGCCAAGAAATGTAGTAAAATCATATCCCAGAATAGGAAATTTATTTTATTTCTGGTTCACTCTCAAAGTAAGGGGAGCATCATAGCCACATCCACGGCCCCCGGGAAGGGTTCCTCCACGTAGAAGAAGTAGGTGGATACGGTCATGAAAGGATACAAGGACATCTTCTCCTCACCCATAGGGGTACCATTGCAATGTTAGGTCAAGCATTCGTTCAATCTGACTCTCAGAGCACCTCTACCCAACAGGCCGATATATTGCCAATCCATTGTGGAAAATTCCAAGTACAAGCAGCAACATGATCAACATCAGGTGCCACACAAGTTTTAGGTGGGTGACAAAGTCTGGTTACATTTGTAGAAAAAATGCCTTACAAGAGCCCATCAAAAACTCAGACCACTCTGATATGGCCCTTACACCATTATCAAGGTTGTGGGAAATAATGCTTTGGAGCACAACATTCCTCCATTCCTTGGCTTGCACCGAGTGTTCAATGTGGACTATCCTCAACCATGCTTTCCACCATTTCTGGACAAATCAGACATTGCAGAACACCTCACACCAACAGAGATAAACCCAGACTGCATGGAACATGCCACCACTGATCAGATCATGGAAACACAGATCAAGAGCACTGCCAAGTAGAAAATCCAACTGTAACAAGTTTTCAAAGCTTGCCAACTCCTTCACAAAGGAAAGTGGCTCACCAGGGTCCAAGTTCAGCAAATGTTTCCCCATCTCATGGAGGCACTCAACGCAATGGGGACCATTGCTTCCTAAGGGGGATGAATGATCCAGGTGGATATTGGTGGCCACCCACCTATTCCAATTGGACACCCAACACTGTCTCTTTCAGTTTTTTGGTTTCCTTAATTATAGCACAATTTATTGTTTTTGGCAGTTTTTTAGGTCCCGAACTTCCAGAGTCGTTTTGAGGCCCTAAATGAAGTTTTTAGGGAAACAAGAGAGATCAAAATCATTCCAAATTAGCTTGGCCATTTGTTTTTTGCCTTCTCTTCGAGATCTTCAAAATGAGGTATTATGATAGCCAAACAAAGATCGTATTCCAAATTTACGAGCCCCAGAAGTTGATGTACCAATTTACCCAAACAGGGCCCACAGTTTTGGCGCTTCATCTCCTAGGGTTAGTTTTTTGGATGTTTAGGGTTTTTCATTGTTTCTCAATAATAAATAGGCCTTTGAGCCTCATTGTAACTCAGTTCAGAGACATGTAGTTTCCACATCTCTTCTCAGAGATAAGCTACCATCACCCAAGCTAGTCTCATTTCCATTCTGTTTGTAAGCATATCTCATTATTTGATATTAATGAAGGGAAGTGTTATTTCTGTTGTATCTCTGTAATTTATTTCGTTCATGTTTAAGTTTGGATCAGTGGTATCAGAGTGGTCTGCTCTTTCTCTGTTTTTCTTTGCATATCCCTAACGAGGTCGGGATATAAGGAGTTAGGGCTCGATCTGGTTGAACCTTTTCAAGATCATACTTGCAAATTCTGACGGCCTCCCATGGCAGATGAAAAGAAAGATGAGGGGGCAGGAGATCCTATCAAAATCTTGCTCGAAGAAGCCCTTGAGCGACAATGGAATGCGATGATGGACAAATTTTCCCATATCCTTCAGCGGCTACGCAAGGGCGATGCATCTACTTCTAACATCTACTCTAGAAGCGCCATACCCTTTAAGGTACAAGTTAATTTTGACATTCCCATATTTGAGGGTCAGATAGATGTGGATGTCGTAGATAAATGGTTAAATCTGCTAGAAGGATATTTTTCTGTTCATGATTTTTCCAACCAGGAAAAGATCACTTTTGCACTTCTCAAAGCTGCCCCCAACGTCAAGGACTAGTGGGAAACCTACTGCAAGGAGAAGGATGAAAGTATGACCTCACTGTTTTCAATCGCAACCACTTGGAATTCATTCTGGGATGCCATCAAGGAGTAGTACTACCCTGTCGGAAGCTTTGAGGATAAATACGTAAAGTGGACCACGCTGCGGTAGGGAAGGGACCAAGACGTGCCAGAGCTTACCAATATTTTTCATACCCTTCGTACAAAGTTGGGTATCAAGGATTCAGAGCGGCATTTGGAACTCAAATATTGTGGCTTCCTACACAAGTACATCCAGGACAAGATGGAGTTCCTGGACATCTCCTCACTTGGCACAACGTACTGATACGCTATTAAGATCGAGCAGAAGTTTAATCGAAAGAAGCGAGACATTGGATCTGCGAATCCAAGGAACAAAGGACAAAGCCAAGGCAGGGTTATCGAAGACAACCCATTGAATCTGCAAGAAAATAACACCACCACGAAGTCAAAGAAGGACATAGGAAAGTGGTGTGAGTTCCATTGGATTCCCACTCACAACACAAGTGAGTGTCGGACCAAGCAGTCGCTGGTGGCCCAGTTGAAGGCTTCAGAATTAGATGCATGTTCTAACCCTGAGTCAGAACACGACAAGAGGAATGACAAAGGGAAGCAGATTATTGATGTGGAGCCCAGTGCCACTGTTGCCACCGCCAAGATCCAGAATAATGAGCCTGACGATACAGAGGATGGGGAGCGTCTTTTCCACTCACAAATGTGGGTGAACGGTTCACCATTGCATTTCATTATCGACAGTGGCATCCAAAAGAACCTCATTTCAGCAGAGGTCATGAAGAGATTGCGCCTACTCACAATACCACACCTGTAGCCATACAACATCGGGTGGCTTCACCAAGGACAAGATCTCCGAGTCAGCGAGCAGTGTCGCCTTCCCTACAGCATCAAGCCCTTCACAGATGAGGTATTGTGTGATGTTTTCCCTCTCGACATTTGTGATGTATTATTAGGACAACCATACTTGTGGAAGTGACATGCTGTATATGAGTCCAAACCTCGCTCTGTGATTATTTCTTTGGGTGATACGTTATACAGGATACAAGAGGTAGCCCCTCCTACCACCACCTCTTTGATCTCTGCCAAGAAATGCAATAAGATCATCTCCTAGACTAGGAAATTTATCTTCTTTTTGGTTCACTCTCAAAGTAAGGGGAAGATCGTAGCCACATCCATGGCCCCTGGGAAGGGTTCCTCCATGCAATAGAATCAGGTGGATACGGTCATGAAAGGATACAAGGACATCTTCTCCTCACCCACAAGGGTACTGTTGCACTGTCACGTCAAGAATTTGTTCGATTTGACTCCCGGAGCACCTCTACCCAACAGGCCGATATATCGCCACTCCATTATGGAAAATGACAAGTACAATACGTGACATGATCAACATCAGGTGCCACACAAGTTTTAGGTGGGTCACAAAGTCTGGTTACATTTGTAGAAAAAATTCCTTACAAGAGCCCATCGGAAACTCAGATTACACCGATATGGTCCTTACACCATTACCAAGGTTATGGGAAACAATGCTTTAGAGCATAGCATTCGTCCATTCCTTGGCTTGCACTGAGTGTTCAATGTGGATTTCCCTTGACCATGCTTCCCACCATTGTTGGACACATCCGACATTGCAGAATAGCTCACACAAACAGAGATAAACCCAGACTGGATGGAACATGCCACCACTAATCGGATCATGGACACACAGATCAAGAGCACTCCCTAGTAGAAGATCCAACTATATCAGGTTGTCAAAGATGGCCAACTCCTTCACAAAGGCAAGTGGCTCATTAGGGACCAAGTTCAGCAGAAGTTCCCCATCTCATGGAGGCACTCAACGCAATGGGGACCATTGCTTCCTAAGGGGGGACGAATGATCCAGGTGGATATTGGTGGCCACCCACCTATTCCACTTGGACCCCCAACACTATCTCTTTTAGTTTTTCGGTTTCCTTAAGTGTAGCACAGTTTACTATTTTTGGCAGTTTTTCGGGTCCTAAACTTCCAGAGCTGTTTTGAGGCCATAAACGATGTTTTTAGGGAAAACGAAGAGACTACAGGTCTCCCAAATTGGCGTGGCCATTTTTTTTGGCATTCTCTTTGAGATCTTCGAAACGAGGTATTATGATAGCCAAACGGAGATCGTATGCCAAATTTACGACCCACTGGAAGTTGATGTACCAATTTACCCAAACAGGGCCCACAATTTTGGCACTTCATCTCCTAGCGTTAGGCTTTTGGATGTTTAGGGTTTTCCATTGTTTCTCAATAATAAATAGGCTTTTGAGACTCATTGTAACTCAGTTTAGAGGCATGTAGCTGCCACATCTCTTCTCAGAGATAAGCTACCATTGCCTGAGCTAGTCTCATTTCCATTCTGTTTGTAAGCATATCTCATTATTTGATATTAATGAAAGGAAGTGTTATTTCTATTGCATCTCTTTATTTATGGTTATATCTGTAATTTGTTGCATTCCTGTTTAAGTTCAAATCACCACCTTACACCAAAATTTCTCTCAAGGGTACCCTAGGCCTCCTTGGCTGTCTTGGTATCTGAAATCAAGGGAAGCCTCTTGGTTTTTCGCATTTGTTTACAGTCTTCACACATAGGTGAACACTGCAAGTCCAACTTTCTTTAATCTATTGTCACTTCCACCTTTTTCTTTTCTTAAAAAATTCCTTCTTTGAGCAATAAATTTTCAATTTCCCCAAATATTTTTTTTTTACTTACACTTAAATGCTTCACCTTCTCCTTTTTTTAAAAATTACATGCGCATTTTAAAAAATCTCTTTAAAATTTAAAAGAAGCATATTTAGTTGCGTACCACATAACGCCTCTCAAAAACTTGACCAAAGTGGAGCTCAACTTTATTTTAATATAATGAATGACAAGTGGGCCTTTAAAAATTTTCGAAATGAAAGTCAATTTTAATAAGCCCTTTTTGAAAAGGCGAGATTCATGTTTTAACAAGGGAGCCACTGTCGTAGCAGTAGTCCTTGCCGAGGTTGAGGACCTGGGGCCGCTTGTTTTGCATTGTTTCTTCCATTGGCTAAGGGATTGAATGACTGCATACTCGCTAAGGGATTGAACGACTACAAAAAATACCTGCTTCCGGTTCAGATTTGGCATCTGGTTGGTTGGCTATTCCATGAGGTTTGACTTTGTTTTTCAGTGAGTAGGTTTGGACACCAAGCATACTTGTATTGAATGTTCTTGACCACTTATTATGGACATGAAATGCCGCCACCACCCCAGACGGGTTAGTCGTGTTAGAATCTAAACAAAAATCCGATTCAATGCCAAACTCTCTTCGCAGCATCCCGCATCGGATTAAAGGGAGAATGAACGTTACCGACCTACCTACCAGTAAGTTCCCTATTCTAGATAGATAGGTACTGTAACAAGTTCCTATTAGACAGGCACTAGCGAATAAACCTATCATCAAAATCTTTATATTCACTAAAACAATATTTCACTTCCGATTTCTAACCTCCTCTCCAGGCTGCCACCCACATTATGAAAAATCCCTAACACCCGTCCTCGCCCCGTCAGCCAGTGGTCCCTCCCTAAGCCCTCTCTCCTCCCTTAGTGCTCAAATCATTAAGGCGGAACAATCCTTCTGCACAAACCTCCATCGCTTAGTTATAGTTTCAAATTTATCATTTGTTTTTAGTTCATAGTTATTTTTAACAATATCCATGTGTTGTTCCTCACATATGGATCCTAACTTTTCTGAAAATTTATTGTATCAACAACTATTCCCTATTCGCAATGGATCCCAACTTTTCTGAAAATTTAGTGTATCAACAACTATTCCCATACAACTTAGATCTACGCACATTTAAAAGTTAATGTCAAAATAGAAATATGAAAAAAAAACACTATTTTGAAAATTTAGTGTATTAACAACTATTCCCATGCAACTTAGATCTATGCATATTTAAACGTTAATGTCAAAATAGAAATATGAACAAGGAACGCTAGTGAGGACAACCATGAGAGAGCGCTGAGACATTTGTTGCCAAGAAGGACAAGAGACATACAAGTGCCTGACTGGGTGGCTAAGTGTCAAATGAGAATATACAAGTGTCAAGCCGTCTTCCCTACACGCGCCAAACTTTACTTTTTACTACCCTTCCATCAATGCACTCGCTCCTGTAATTTTCATTTTTCACCATTTCATAAAGACTTCTTTCTTATGGATAGCGACAAGGAACAGAGATGTAACCACGGTCCCAAAATTACTGATAACTTAATCAAACCCTCCCCCCTTTCCTTGCTATCTTTTCCAAAATGATTAGTCAAGTAGACAAATGACTTCCATCGCAGGAAATATTGTCACCTTATCCCTTGGCCATGTAGGGTACAGGCCGAGCAACCAGTAACTCGATCTTGTTAACATCAAAACAAAGCTTACCATAAGCCACGTCACCGACTAACTATAATCGCAATTAATTCATGGCCCACGTGCTTGACTTATGCATAACACGCAATACGACTGGCTAAGCAACAAGACAAACAAAAGCCGACATCGTGCTTGCATGCAACCCACGTTGCCTCTCACTGATGTCACGCACGTCTTCTGGGTGATCGCAAATGCCCGCCGAGGAATCGAAGAGGCCGATTTGAACAGTAAAATGCTTGCAAATGTCTTGGATTGTCTTATTCCCAATGCCCCCAATCTGGAACATGTGTGTCTGCAAACGGGAACGGAGCATTATCCGGGCGCTCATGATATTTCCGCCATGGATTTGATTACTGATCCTGACGAGGTTCCGGATCAGGAGAGACTTCCCAGGCTGACTAATGGCTCGAAATTCAGCCACCATGATAAGTTGCAGGACGTACTGTTTGAAAAATTAGGAGTAGAGAGTGATATTAAGATCAGTTGGTCCATCAATCGCCCCACTGTAATATTATTCGGTTTGGCCAGTCGTTCATTCCCATGGAGTGGATCATATAGCTTTTGGGCTTGGATTGATTTTGTACTGGAAAAAGACTGGTGCACGTCTCAGGGAACGAGGGATGAACAACATTCTTGCTAGTAGAATAAAGGTACTGTCTTCTAAACTTCATGATGAATTGAAGCCTTAATTCTATTGTTTGTTATTATATCCAAGGTCACTGCAGAAATCATTCTACATGAAATTCAAACCGCAAACTATGTGCTTTTCATTTCAACAATAAATTGCTGAGCAAAAGGAAAACATTTAACAAAAAGTTTGGATAATCACCTCAAGTCACAAGTAAGTCTTGAAACCTACGTAGTAACTGATACTCATTTGAATCCTACTCTGTTGTAATTTACCTTAACTGACGCTTACCTACAGTAACCAAACATGTGAGTTTTGCCCACTAATACCTCAATTCTCAAAAGAAATGCGAAGTGTCTTTGGAGGATAAAGTCAGTTATAAGTTATGATGAATCTGCGCTTCAAGAAATCACTGGAGGCTGCTTCAGCGTGATTTTACAAATTTCAATTTACCGTATTTCAAAACTTTATGTCTCCTACCTCTAAGTCTCCTTTCTCTTTCTAGTCCTCTATTTGTTTAGAGTCCAATTATTTTTAACTGTTCTTGTTCTTGCTAGTATTAAACAATTTCTACCCACCATGTCTCCATTAGACACATTTCTAAACTCAAAAATGAAGATGCTAACCTTCAAACTACCCAATTGTCTAATTTCACCAAGACCTTAAGACCAGTAAATTCAGTGAATTTTGAATTCAATTCCCAGCTTGATTTTCCTCTTTTGTTGCCCAATGCAACCCATCTCATTTTATTTTGAGTGGATCACATCAGATTGATAAGCAGCTTGAGAGGCAGGCTCAAAAGAAGGGAAACGGATTGCATAAGAAATGGTAGATGAATTCTTGCCTCTTGAGCCTTCTCCTCTTCCTGTTCAATATTATTTATATCGTCTGCAGTAAATAAACACGGTTAAACCACAAAATATGGATTCATTTAAAGGCGAGGAAATTAAAAAATGAAATGGCTGCATTTTTTCTGTTCTACAATGTTCGATGTGACCGCCAAGCTAGACATACCCACTTAATTATTTTTCACTTAACATGCGTATGGGGTTTCTGTCATGTTATGTCTTCCCAAACTGGTGTCGGAGATGCAGGTCAAGGAAAATTTTAAAAATTAAACATGTAAAATTAGCTAGCTTATGTGTGAATAAACCCCAGAAATTTTCTTTTTCTATGAAAAGCTTCTGCGCTTTCTGTCATGTTATGTCTTCCCAAACTAGTGTCGGAGATGCAGGTTAAGGAAAATTTTAAAAATTAAACATGTAAAATTAGCTAGCCTATGTGTGAATAAACCCCTGATATTTTCCTTTTCTATGATACAAGTTTCATATAAAGACGCAGATTTTAGCAGATTTTACAATAGAAATACCAGGGGTTATGTTGATTCCAGCCAAGGATGTGCCGACTCCCGTTCAGGACAGGTCTGACGATGCCTTTCACTGGTTCGTGAAGCATTCCTCGCGCCTGCCGGAAGCCACAGGGATTTTCATATCATCCTCGCCAGTTGAATACAAAGCAGATTTCCTCAAGTGGTTGGACTCTTCGGTTCTGAACAAACAAGCATCCTCTTCGGTTCTGAGATCATTTCAATGAATGTTCATCTCGGCAGCCTGAACAAACCCATCTCGGCAGCTATAAACAACCCTGGCAGCCAGCAGTGACGACAAGTGTAAGCTTGTAAGCTATGTAACCTGCCCCAACCGCCAGTTTAAAAACTTAGGATAAAATCGCTTCCCCTCACTAAAAACAGCATTGGGGCACGTGAAGCCTGCAATAAGAGGCTAAATTCAAAAGTTTGGTTAAAATTTTCATAACGCAAAATTGTTCCCAATAAACTTTGGTTAAAATAGAAGTAACCCAAAAAAAACGGGTCAACTGGTGAATTAATAGACGGTCAACGTCGTATCAAATGCTATAGTCCCTGCTATGATGGAGGCGGGGACTCATAAACGAGGAAACCCAATAATATCCTTGTGCTTTCAACGTAATTGAATTTTTTTTTTTGCGTTTAACCATGCTTCCAACCAAACTTCATGTGTTCTTTGTGAATCGTGCTCCCAATCGGATTCTGTTTGTGACTCCTGCTCTGAATGAGCTTTTGTGACTCGTGCTCCCAATCGGATTCCATTATTTTCTCTTTTGTTAACACTCTATGTAATTAACAGAGATCGCTTTGGAGGTAGAACAGTGTAGTGAATGAAACTAAGGTGTGCTCTTGTAATGTCATTAAGCGTTAGTAACACTAATGTGATTTTGGTGCCTTCTGTGGGCATTGATAATGCGGTCTTCAAGGTTGTAGGGTGCATTAATACAACTACCCAAAATTTCTAAAAAATATATGAATTTGAGCTTAACTTTCTTCAATCTGTGTTGCCCTTGCCTTCACTGGCTTAGCCATAGCCGACTTCTTCATTCTCCTACTGCTTCTTTGCAAGTTTCCTCAAACTTATATTGCTCTCTCAGAGAGTCTTATACAAGCTCACCTCTTCTGCTCTCACTTAACTCACGATGCTGCTTTCACAGGGAGTCTTATGCAAACTAGCATATCTTCTCCTGTACTGCTCTCAAGGAATCTCACATAGGCTAATCTCTCATACCATGATCAAAATTTAATAGAACAAAACGTGGAGCAAAGGACTGGTCTTCTAAGTATTACGAATGAGTTAAATAAGATTAAATAGGAAACATGAGTAATAATTGACTGAAGTTAAACTCAACTTAAACTGGACTAAGTGAAACTGAACTAGGACACTTGGAGGGACAGTTTTGACACCTAACAAGTGGTTGTAATTAGAATCTCCAACAATAACACCTTAGAGAGACGAGGTTAAGAAAGCTTCCATAATCTCTTTTAATTCAAGATTGTGTTTTAGAACTAGGCTAATCAATTTTGGACATTTCAATTCCTTGTTTGGTAGAGATGTAATATTGCAACAAAAAAGGAAGAGCCTCCTACAATTATTGCCCATCTCGATGTCAGGGAAAAGGGCGTCGATGTTGGGGAAATGATGAGTTGCCATGGATACAAAATTTTCCTCTGTCTTTGCCACATAAATTTCCATGTCGCATGCAACATCATCATGAAATCCAAATGTAAAGCCCCAATAACTAGATCAACCAACTGCTCACAACTGGAATAAGGAACGATATGCAAGTAACTTTACATAGTTCTGTGCAGTATCCATTAAGGTGTCCACATATTTCCTCTTTACTATACCTTCTGCGATCCACATGTGCACTATAATGTGGACCGGAGTGTAGCAGTCCTCTAGAACAATGACACAATACAGAAAATAGGTTTTCAAATGAGCATGGGGTAAACTATCGTAGCTCAATCTCAATCGTTGATATAGATCTCGATCAATTTGAGGATGAGTAATTGGAAAATTTGAATCCACTGTCTGAATTTGCCTTAAAACAAGGTTCCACTCATTTACAACCCTGTTGCCAACCATTGTTGAGGCTATGACATTTATAGTGAAGGCAAACCCTTTACATTCCTCCGCGATGACTTTGGAAATATGCTCTATCTCCTCAAGCACATACCCATCTTTGAAATCTATTTTGCAAAACAATTCCCAGTCTTCCTTTCTTGACAATGGTTGTATTTGCATGGACTAATTTGCATTCCTTTATGGAAGCAGTCCTCTATTTTGAGTAGAGAATATAACTTTTCCCCCTTTCTTCTCGCCAAATTCCACAGCCAATTCTTTTGCAGTGACTGTGCTCCACAAATCGTCTAAAATTAGGAAAAAATTCTTTGTCCTGAGATGTGTAGACAACTCCATCTTCCATGAATCAACATCATCATAAGAATAGGTACTGAGGTCTAAATTGATTGCGAAATCCATACATCTCTGCAACTCCAGAATGGAAAATTGATCAACTGCGACCCAAATCACATGATAAAAAACACCACTTACCTTGTAGCTGTTGTAGACATTTTTTAGCAATGTTTTTTTTCCAACGCCACCCATCCCATATACAACAAATATTCGATCATGGGGAGCCTCTGTAAGCCACCTCTCAAGTCGTGTCTCAGCAGGTCTAATTTCCAACCCTACCAGTCCGATGACTGGTTCGTCTTGAAGCAGTAGATTTGCCTTCATCAAAAGTTGTGTTGCACTTTTGGTTTTTTGTAGAGAGTTCAGGCTTGCAAAGGAGGCAATTGATATACTGTTGCTGCCTTCGAGAGAAATTGATCAACTGTCTTTCTCTTCGAACTGCGTCTTGCATCCTTAGCATATAATTTTGCAAAGATTGAGGGGGCGTCTTTTACCGATATTGAAATTGATAGCTAAAATCAGAGTAAGAGAGTCTTCATATGATTTAGCTACCCTTCCAGAAGTCAATGTTTCTCATCCAACCAAACAACATCATCTATTTGTGTGATGAGTGCAAAAAAAGCGCTACTGACAGTGTTGGCTGCCACTCCAGTGATAATAACAATCATTTCCATTTTTTGGCTTCGCAATAGAAGAATCATGGGTCTAAAGGGGCTAGAGACAATCATATATAAATCTGGACATACAATGAGATACAAAGCAATGGATACAAAGTCATCAGTCATTATTAAAAATCCAAGCTAACTTGACTTATTATGGTTATATATAAATCATATATAAATATAAACATACAGAGGATTGATATATGAGTAAAATCAAGATTGATATATTAGTAAAATCAACAATGGGATGCACAAATGTCATTTCTGTTAAATATCCTTCCCAATCATCGAACATCATTTCTGGCTAAATATCCTTCGATCCTTTCCTGAAATATGGAAATTGAATTTACAGATTTTCATCTCACAAATGTAAGAAAGGTATAGCATACCTTATATTAAATTTGAAAATAAATCATTAATAATAACAATTTAATACAAATAAAAACTTAATGGAAAGATTTAATTTTTAAAATTTTAATAATTGTGTAATCTAATTTTTTTTCAAGTATGTAACAATTTTTTTTTATAAATATTAAATTGAAATATTATATATTTATATGTATAGTTTTTTATCTTATATGAGTCTTGAGATGATTAGCATGTTTAATTTGGTTTTGAGTAGCCATTATTGAGGGACCTTTAAGTTGTCAAAATCATGAGGGGGTCCTCTCCACATCATCCCTTAGCATGATTGGATGTTTATCCACTGAGTTTCCAACTAGTAACCTTCACATCACAAAGTACCTTAACAAAACACCTTATAATGAATGGAAATATTAACATTTTTTTTTTTTGAATTTTAATTTTAAAAACTTAAAATTTAATTAAATTAAAATATTTTCAAGATAACAAAATTTACATTATAAAACATATTGGAAGTAGCTGAAATTTTAAAGTTTGTTTTTTTTTTTTTAATCATAAAATAATTAATAATATAAATGTGTTAATGAGGAGCTCATTAATTTAATCAGATTTTCACAAAATTATTAATGCTATTTTTACATTTAATATATATAAATTTTAAATTAAATTTACATATAACTACTATTAAAATATTCAATTTTTATACTAAATATTATCCATTTTCACCTATTTATTAACGTTTATATTCTATTCTAATCAAATCAAATTAGGGTAGAAAATAATACTATTCTTCATTTCTCTTACATCCTTGTAATATATATATATATATATAGAGAGAGAGAGAGATAGAGAGAGAAAGAGAGAGAGAGAGAGCTCATTTTAACATTGTAATCCATTTTAGTTTATTTTTTATTTTAATAAAAATAATATTTTTTATATAAACATATTTATTTCAATACGTATAGGCTTGGTGCACGAGGTCTTGGATAGACGGTGATCGGTGCTCTGTTAAGGCACTCCTTGATGGGAAATCATTGGTTCAATTCCCCACCCCGTTCGAGGTGAAAATATTGGAAATGATGAAGATGTAGTCCTATGAAGCTTAAAAAAAAAATAGCATAGACTTGAAAATAATTATAAGTAGATAAATATTAGGATTTAGGATTAAAAAAGTTTCTCTTTGAAACTCTAGTCACTATTGGTATTTTATATGGATGTATATCTAAAGACTTGTGGAGGAAGATTGAAGAAATCCAAAAAAAGTTTATAACCTACAACCTTAAGATTAAAGGAAAAACTAATCCCTATATGTGCTAGATTTTCTCCATGATCCGGGTGGCTCCAGACACATGCAGAAGTCCCAGAGGACTCAGAAAGGGTCAAAATTCAAAGTGGCCAGGTTGCTCCCAAACCAACACCAAATCGAAGTGTGTGTCGCCATGATTCCAACGGTCTGAACAACACTGAAATCCGAGCTCATATGAGGGAGAAAGAGCCAGTCAAAGTTGGGTAGTGGGTCAGGTTTAAGTGTCCTACAAATTCACCATCAACCAACGTGGAAACCTAGCTCCCGAAAGAGGGCGAATTTGTTGGATACTTAATTTGTCTAATATCCCTTATATTAGACAAAATAAAAAATGACTGTTATATTTTAAAAACCAAAAAAATATATAAAATACGGGTGGTGGGCCACCACCCTTGCCACCCCCACGAGTCAATTTAAATATATTAAAAAAACAAATTTTTAATTAAAAATGGTCAACGGGCCATGACCCCCGCTAGCCCCTACTCCATTACACAATGGAACATTAAATATAGGAAGTGGGCAGGCCACCTCCGGTGGACCCGGCCCATGCCCCCACCAAAATACAACGTATATAAATATGGGCCGGCGGGAATCGAACCCACGTGGTCGACCCGCTCCACGGGCAGCGCAACCCAAAACATCCAACACATAACCATTGTTTAAAAACCAACCCAATGTGCCATATTTAAATGTCACGATTCCAACCATATTAATTCAAAAAAATAAAAATCCAAAAATATGGAACGAAAGGGCAGGGGGTTCGACCTTGTGACCTCCACTCACCAAACATAGCATGCCATCGTTGAGCCACGAGGGCCAGCGTTGATAGATCCGCCCACGAAAAATATTTAAACATTGTTGAACAGTGCAATAAGAGACTAAGGACTGAACAGTGGAACAAAGTCGAAACGGGGGCCAAGGAAGAGAGTGGAGTTCGAGACAATTTTTTAATTAATTGCAGGTGGAACCATGAGCATGGAGCAGTGGCAGGCGGAACCATGATGGAGCCCAACTTTCAGAAGGGCGAAATTTTTCCAATGTCCAAATTGGAAAAACTTTATGTCGATCCTACACCTCTCAGTGACACGAATCTAATGGCGTAGACAGAATTTTGATCTGAGAATTAGATCTTCAGATGACCCAGAGAAGGGAATCCTTGAGGAATCTAGGGGGAATCTAAAAGATTCTTGTAGCCCCAGATTTTCACTTTGTCATAATTCAGAAATTTGACAGTTGATTTTACACTATTCGATGCCATGAATCTGATGGTGTAATCAGATTTCCATTTGATCATTCCATTTTTTGGCCACTTTTCAAAGTGGAGTGTAGGTGTTAGCATTCAATGTGCGAGTAGTCATTTTCATGATATTCGATGCCTCGAGATTTATGGTACAGCCAGATCTAGCATTTTATCATCCTCTTCTTTAGATAGCTCCTTGATGTGAGGTATATGCAATGTGATCATGTACTTCTTTGCCTCTTTGCTTGAGATGCATTATGTTGTATAGATCCATGTTTGATGTTTGATGTGGGATCTTGTTTTGTTCTTGATGTAAGATGTACTTATTGTCATGTTTTGATTGAGATCCCTTTGTTGCCATGTTGACGGGATACGCATGTGTCTCCATGTGTGTTTGAATTGAGATCCCTTTGATGCCATGTTGGCAAGATGCTCATTATTCTCATACATGAAATTATGTCATGCTGATAGGAGTCCTTTTGTGAATGAGAGTTCCTGTAGTGAAACATCTCACAGAGCCACTCCTGCGTGACGGAATATTCCTTGCATGATAGAGAAAACACATTCATGTACATCATCTGATCCAGGTGGATATTGGTGGCCACCCGCTAATTCCACTTGGATCCCCTCTAGTTCTTCTTACAGTTTTTTCAGTTTCCTTAATTATAGCAGAGTTTACTATTTTCAGCAGTTTTTCGGGTCCTAAACTTCCGGATCCGTTTTGAGGCCCTAAATGACGTTTTTTGGGAAATCCACTGTCAGCGATTTTTCTAATAAAAATCGTCTTTTCCGTCGTAGTCCTTGGAGAGTTCTTTCCAACGGGCTATCATGCACGTCAAACGGAGATAGTACGACCAATTCACGACCCCGGGAAGTTGATGTACCAACTTACCCAAAAATGGGGCCCACAATTTGGCGTTTCATCTTCTAGGGTTAGGTTTTGGAATGTGAAGGGTTTTCCATTGTTTCTCAACAATAAATAGGCCTTCGAGCCTCATTGTAAGACAGTTCAGAGGCATGTAGCCACCACATCTCTTCTCAGAGCTAAGCTACCATCGCCCTAGCTGGTTTATTTCCATTTCTATTTGTAAGCATATTTCAGTATTGTACAGTAATGAATTGAGGTATTATTTCCGCTGCATATCTATCTTTATGGTTATCTCTATATTTTATTGCGTTCCTGTTTAAATCAGGATCAGTGGTATCAGAGCGGTCTGCTTTTCTTCTCTGTTTTTCTTTGCATGTCCCCAACGAGGTCAGGATATAAGGAGTTAGGGCTTGAACTGGTCGAACCTTTGCAAGACCAGCCTCGCAAATCCCGACGGCCTCCCATGGCGGATGAAAAGAAAGACGAGGGGGAAGGAGATCCTATCAAAATATTTCTCGAAGAAGCCCTCGAGCGACAAAGGAACGCGATGATGGACAACTTTGCCCAAATCCTTCAGCGGCTACCCAGGGGCGACGCATCGGCTTCCAACAGCAACTCTGGAAACGCCACAGCATTTAAGGTACAAGTTAATTTTGAAATCCCCATATTCGAGGGTCAGATAGACGCAGATCCCGTCGATAAATGGTTAAATGTGCTAGAGGGTTATTTTTATGTTCATGATTTTTCCAGTCGGGAAAAGATTATTTTCGCTCTTCTCAAAGCAGCCCCCCACGTCAAGGATTGGTGGGAAACCTACTGCGAGCAGAAAGATGAAAGTACAGGCTCACTATTTTCAGTCGCACCGACTTGGGATTCATTCCGAGATGCCATCAAGGAGTAGTACTACCCTGTCGGAAGCTATGAGGATCAATACATAAAGTGGACCACGCTACGGCAGGGAAGGGACCAAGACGTACCAGAGTTTACCAATATTTTCCATACCCTTCGCACAAAGTTGGGTATCAAGGATACAGAGCAGCATTTGGTACTAAAATACTATGGCTTCCTGCACAAGTACATCCAAGAAGAAATAGAATTCCTGAACATCTCCTCGCTCGGCACGGCATACCGATATGCCGTCAAGGTCGAGCAAAAGTTTAAAAAGAAGAAGCGAGACTTTGGGTCTGCGAATCTGAAACAAGGGAAAGGTGCCCCTAAACCGCAGAACAAAGGAAAAAGCCAAGGCGGGGCGGCCCAAGACAACCCACCAAAGCTGCAAGCAAAGAACAGCGCCGCGAAGCCGAAAAAGGACACCGGAAAGTGGTGTGAGTTCCATAAGAGCTCCACTCACAACACAAGTGAGTGTCGGGCCAAGTAGTCATTGGTAGCCGAGCTAAAGGTTTCAAAATCAGATGCATGTTCTGACTCTGTGTCAGAACTCGATAAGGGGAATGACAAAGGGAAGCAGATTATCGATGCGGAGCCCAACGCCACTGTTGCCACCATGAAGATCCAGAAGGAGGAACCTGAAGATCCAGAGGAGGAGGAGCGTCTCTTCCACTCCCAGATGTGGGTAAAGGGCTCCCCGCTACAGTTCATTGTCGACAGCGGGAGCCAAAAGAACCTCATTTCGGCAGAGGTCGTGAAACGGCTAGGCTTACCGACCACAGCACATCCACAACCATACACCATTGGGTGGCTGCACCAAGGACGGGATCTTCGCGTGAGCCAACAGTGTTGCCTTCCATACAACATCAAGCCCTTCACAGATGAGGTATTGTGTGACATTGCACCCCTTGAAGTTTGTGATGTGTTATTAGGACAACCATACTTGTGGAAGCGACATGATGTGTATGAGTCAAGGCCCCATGCTGTTATTGTTACTTTGGGAAATAAGTTGTACAGGATACCAGAGGTAGCACCGCCTACCGCCATCTCTTTGGTTACTGCAAAACAATGCAGTAAGCTCATTTCCAAAACCGGGAAGTTTGTTTTCCTGATGATACGCCCTCAAGGAAAGAAGAAGACGGTGGCCACAACCTCCAGACAGGGCCCCTCCACGCGACAACTACAGATGGACAAGGTCGTGGAGGAGTATGAGGACATCTTCACCTCCCCCGCAGGGGTTCCTCTGCACTGTCAGGTCAAGCACTCCATTGATCTAACCCCAAGTTCGCCGCTACCCAATGGACCAATCTATCGGCGCTCTGTTCTGGAGAACGATGAAATCAAGAGGCAGATTCAGGAGCTGCTGCAAAAAAGTCACATTTGTTCGAGTTCATCGCCCTATGGGACCCCGATCGTGCTGGTACAAAAGAAGGATGGGACTTGGAGACTCTATATTGACTATCGGGCGTTGAACAAGATCACTGTCCGTAATAGGTACCCAATCCCACGGATTGATGACCTCCTGGACCAACTAAAGGGGGCAAAATATTTCAGCAAGATCGATTTGAAGTCAGGATATCACCAGGTACCAATCGAACCCTTCGATGTGTGGAAGACTGCCCTCAAAGCCAAGGAGGGCCTTTTCGAATGGTTGGTTATGCCTTTCGGATTGACGAATGCTCCTGCAACCTTCATGAGGCTAATGGACGACATATTGCGGCCATTCACCAACTCATTTGTAGTGGTATACTTGGATGACATCTTGATCTTTAGCAAGACTTGGGAAGAGCACCTCCACCACATCCGACAGGTTCTCCAAACACTGCGACAACACAAGTTATGTGCCAATTTGGATAAATGCACTTTTGGCATGACCCAGGTTCAGTATCTGGGATACATTATTGATGAACGGGGGGTGCATGTGGATCTAGCCAAGATCCAAGTCATTCGGGATTGGCCATCTCCAACCACTCCGAGAGAGCTTCGCAGCTTTCTAGGCCTTGCCAACTTCTACCGCAGGTTCGTGTTGGGATTTTCTCATATCACTTGGCCCTTGAGTCAGGTCACCAAGGGAGGAGCGAAAGCAAAAAAAATTTGGTCCGAATCTCAACAAAAGGCATTCACAGAGTTGAAAGATCGACTCTGCACAGCACTAGTTCTTGCATTACCAGACTTGCAACAACCATTTGAGGTCGAGACAGATGCCTCTGACTATGCTATTGGGGCAGTCCTTACTCAACACGGGCATCCAGTGGCATATCACAGTGAGACACTTTCAGACACAGTCCGGAAGTATCCCACTTATGACAAAGAGATGTATTCCATTGTGCAGGCATGTCGACAATGGAAGAATTACTTCTTGGGGAAGGAAACGGTCATCCACACAGACCACCGACCCCTGCAGTTCATACAGACCCAAGGGAAATTGCAGAATGATCGCCATCAGAAGTGGTCCACATACCTGCAACAGTTCCATTTGAATATCACGTATAAGAAGGGCAGCACCAATAATGTCGCAGATTGCCTCAGTCGACCACCGATCATGGCATTAACCACCGTGCTCAACTCTTGTGGGCACGAGACTTCTGATTGGCCACTGCTCTACAAAAGCGACCCGGAATTCGGCCACACACACCAGACACTCTTGGAGGGTCAACATGTTCCAGATTTTCACCTCCAGGACGACTTGTTATGCCACCTGGGTCACCTTTGTGTTCCTTCAAGCGAGCGTGCCAAGATGATCTGGGAAGCACACTACAGTCGGGCCGTTGGGCATTTTGGGGTTGAAAAAATGGTGGCAGTACTGCAGAAATATTTCTATTGGCCGAATCTTCGACAGGATGTCAGGAAGTACATCAGATCATGCACTACTTGCGCCATTGCCAAACCGACCATCAAGAAGCAAGGCCTCTATACCCCGCTGCCTACCCCTAGTCGACCTTGGGAATCCATCTCCATGGATTACATGTCAGGCCTCCCTTCCACTAGGCATGGAAATGACTGTGTTTTTGTGGTCGTCGACAGGTTCTCGAAGATGGCCATTATGGCGGCCTGCAAGAAGAATATCACAGCAGAAGCCACTGTTAAACTCTTCTTTGAACGAGTATGGGTACACTTTGGGATCCCACAGTCTATCATTTCAGATCGGGACAGCAGGTTCCTCAGTACATTTTGGTCTAGCCTGTTGGGTCCCTATAATACTAGTGATTACCCCATTACTATTGTAGTTATACCCCCTATTTATATTGTTGTGCCCATATTACCCCCATATTGTTATTTCTGTACCCCTTAGAATCCCTCTATTGTTACTTTTGTGGCTTTATATTATTATTGTTAGGTCGGCTGGATTATATTGTGACTCCTTAGACTCCTATATATAGAAAGGAGGTTTTGTCATTTGTATCATCCAAGAATTGTTCATTTATGTAATTTAAAGGAGGTTGCCGCCTCGAAGAGGCTGAATTCTAAGGCGTGGATCTCTCTTTTCTATCTTTTTGTGAGCTGGTTTCATAACATTTGGTATCAGAGCTTTGGATTCTAGGGTTTTGCTGCTCCAAACAGGTCATCGTGGAATTTTCGCTATAACTTTTTTTCTGTGACGTTTCAGAAGTCACAAAAAAAACCCATTTGAGAAAAAATCGCGCTGAACCTTCGGTCCAAATTTCAGAGCTTTTCGAGCGATATTTGCGGAGATATGATCTGAGGAAGTTGGTCTTTTTGCAGACTCCTGAATTACATTCAAAATAGGTGACCTGAGGAAAATCGTCATAACTTTCTCTCTGGGGATCGGATTGAAATTTTGTAAGAAGGTATAGAAATAGGACGGACTGTAGTTTCTTTTATGTGTGTTTCAGATTGAAAGGTTGAAACAGAGACTCGTGGCACGTCGTACAACTTCGCTCTACTGAACCAGTCTAAAAGCAAGTCACTGTGGGAGATTTCACATAACTCTTCCTTGGAGAATCCAATTTGGCTCAGACTTGTGGCATTGGAAAGAGGACGTAGAAGGCTACTAAAAGTAGCAATTTCAGAATTGGATGATCCGAAATTACAGCGATACATCAGATCCAATATCAGACTTCTATAAAGTGAAAAAAGGTGTGTAGTTTTTTTTTTAATTTTTGTGTAAGCTTGGTTTAACGGAATTCAAAGGGCATAGTAAAGCATTATTATCGGTAACTGATGCCCCGAGGAAAGAAAATACAAACACCTAGTAAGGAACCTGAAAGCTCTAGCATGACTCGTGAAGAAGAGGAAGAAATGCTACATGATATATCAAAATTACAAGAACAAGTGCAACAAATGTCACGCTCACAAAAGGTAACAGAAGCTAAGATAAGTGGCATGGAATCTAAGGTAAATGGCGTGGAATCTAAGATAAAGGGCATGGAAGCTAAGATGGAGGATTCGATGGCAAATTTGAAGATAGATTTGAATACAAACATGGAAGAGTTGAAGAAGTTGCTACAAGAAAGAGTCACTAATGGTGAAAAGGTAGTAAAGGAAACTCATGATGAGAACAAAAGAAATGTTAATCATGATTCCATAGACTCTAATGTTGGATCAAAGACTCACCATGTTCCAAAAATTGATATGAGGAAGTTTGATGGCAAGGATCCCACCACATGGATATTACAGATGGAGCAATTCTTCGATCTCAATAATGTGCTTTCCATTCCAATGGGAGGTGTTGATGTTGTACTAGGAGTCCAATGGCTACAATCCTTGGGTACAATAGCTTTTAATTTTCAAGAACTTTTCATGAAATTTTCTGTGGAAGGAAAGGAAGTTGAATTAAGGGGTATTGCAGGGAAACCAGGAAAGATAATCAGCTCTAATGGAATGACAAAGCTTCTAAAAAAGGAGCAAAGAGGTGTAATTGCACAATTATGTTCACTAGATGTTTCCACATTGGAATCATCTATTTCTCCAGATCTCCAAAAAGTCCTAGACAATCATTCCAAGGTATTTGAGACTCCCAAAGGTCTCCCACCTATGCGTGATCATGATCATGCTATTCATCTGATTCCAGGAAGTGTTCCTCCAAACATCAGGCCGTACAGATATCCATATGTCCAAAAAAGTGAAATTGAACATATGGTTGCAGAAATGTTAGAGGCTGGTATAATTCAACCGAGTCAAAGTTCTTTCTTAGCTCCAGTAGTATTGGTGCACAAGAAGGATGGATCATGGCGCATGTGTCCAGATTATAGGGAGCTCAACAAGCTCACTATTAAAGATAAGTTCCCCATTCCTGTTATTGATGAATTACTGGATGAATTACATGGATCCATTTACTTCACCAAGTTGGATCTTCGTTCAGGATATCATCAAATTAGAATGAAGGTTGAAGACATTCCGAAAACAACATTTAGAACTCATGAGGGTCATTATGAATTTTTGGTCATGCCTTTTGGCCTTACCAATGCACCTTCAACATTTCAAGGTTTGATGAATTCAATTTTCAAACCATTCCTTAGAAAATTTGTGTTAGTATTTTTTGATGATATACTAATCTACAACAAGTCTTGGAAGGATCATGTTGAACATGTTGACAGGGTGTTACAACTATTGGAGGAGAAACAATTATATGCAAAAGGATCCAAATGTTTCTTTGGAGTCCAGGAGGTGGAATATTTGGGTCATATTGTATCTCATGAAGGAGTTAAGGTAGACCCTAGCAAAATTAAAGTCATTAAGGAATGGAAAATCCCCACATCCATAAAGCATCTGCGAGGATTTCTTGGGTTGACAGGGTATTATCGCAAGTTTGTTAAGAATTATGGGAGAATAGCTGCACCTCTAACAACATTATTGAAGAAAGATTCATTTTCATGGACCTCGGAAGCAACAAAGGCCTTTGAACATCTGAAAGAGTCAATGTGCCAAGCACCGGTCTTAGCTACGTCGGACTTCACAAAAACATTTATTGTGGAATGTGATGCTTCAGGAAATGGAATTGGTGTTGTTCTAATGCAAGATGAAAGACCCATTGCTTTTGAAAGTCGTCCAATCAAGGGAAAGTTTTTAAGCAAAGCTATTTATGAGAAGGAAATGTTGGCAATACTCCATGCACTTAAGAAATGGCGACCCTACCTAATGGGAAGACACTTCAAGGTAAAAACGGATCATGATAGCCTTAAATACTTTTTAGAACAAAGATTATCCTCTGAAGAGCAACAAAAGTGGGTCACAAAGATGTTGGGTTATGACTTTGAAATCATCTACAAAAAAGGGAAGCAAAATGTGGTGGCAGATGCACTCTCAAGAAAGGATGAGGATGTGGAAGCATTGTTGTGTGCCATTTCTATTATCCAACCAGATTGGATAAACGAAGCAAGGGAGGAATGGAAGAACGACGAAGAAGTGTGGGCACTTATTCAAAAGCTACAACAAGATTCCAGTACTTCTGATACATTTAGCTGGAAAAATGATTCGCTATGGTACAAAGATCGCTTATACCTATGTAAGAATTGCCAGCTAAAACAAAAGATTCTTATGGAATTGCACACTTCTCCCTTAGGAGGGCACTCAGGACTTTTAAAAACTTACCACAGGGTTAAGAAGGAATTTTTTTGGGATGGCCTTAAATCAGATATTCAAAAGTTTGTGGCGGAATGTTTGGTTTGCCAGCAAAATAAAGTTGAAACAATTAAGACACCGGGTCTATTACAACCTTTATCCATTCCAAGCCAACGTTGGGAGGAGGTTTCAATGGATTTTATCACAGGTTTACCCAAGTTGAGGGAAAAAGTGTCATCATGGTGGTAGTTGACAGACTTACCAAGTATGCACACTTTTGTGCATTATCACATCCATTTAAAGCCAGTACAGTTTCTACTGCATTTATGGAAACAGTTCAAAAGCTACATGGAAACCCAAAGATTATTGTAAGTGACAGAGATCCCATTTTCACTGGAAATTTTTGGACAGAATTATTTTCTTGTCTTGGTACTCAGTTAGCTCATAGCTCATCTTATCATCCTCAATCTGATGGGCAAACTGAGATAGTAAACAAATGTTTGGAAGGATATCTTCGTTGCTTTGTATCTGATAAACAGACACAATGGGTCAAATGGTTGCCTCTGGCTGAATGGTGGTATAACACTTCCTTCCATACAGCAACAAAAATGACACCATTTATGGCACTTTATGGGTATCAACCACCATCCATCACATCATATTTAAGAGAAAATTCTAAGGTTCAGGCAGTGGAACATCACATCGAACATCAACAACAAGTCCTCCAACTCTTAAAGGATAACCTCGTGTTGGCACAAAATAGAATGAAACAACAGGCAGATCAACATCGCAGTGAAAGAAGTTTTGATGTAGGTGATTGGGTATTCCTACGGCTACAACCATATAAGCAAATGTCCCTAAAGCAAGCTAAGAAGGATAATAAATTATCACCAAAGTATTATGGTCCGTACAAGGTGTTGGAAAAGATTGGTACTATGGCATACAAATTGGAGCTCCCTGCAGCTTCTCGATTACACCCAGTTTTCCATGTTTCATGTTTAAAGAAGGTTATAGGTGACAAGCTCCCAATTCAAACAATATTGCCAGAACTTGACGAGGAAGGAAAAATTATATTGGAACCGGAAGCAATCACAGAAACAAGAACTCGACAGCTACGAAATCGATCAATTTCAGAGTATCTTATCAAGTGGAAGAACTTATCCACTGAAGATTCCACATGGGAGGATCAAAATTTTGTGCAGAAGTATCCAGAACTGCTCAAGCGTTGAGGTCAACACTTTTTGAAAGGAGAGGGGCATGTTGGGTCCCTATAATACTAGTGATTACCCCATTACTATTGTAGTTATACCCCCTATTTATATTGTTGTGCCCCTATTACCCCCATATTGTTATTTCTGTACCCCTTAGAATCCCTCTATTGTTATTTTTGTGGCTTTATATTATTATTGTTAGGTCAGCTGGATTATATTGTGACTCCTTAGACTCCTATATATAGAAAGGAGGTTTTGTCATTTGTATCATCCAAGAATTGTTCATTTATGTAATGTAAAGGAGGTTGCCCCCTCGAAGAGGCTGAATTCTAAGGCGTGGATCTCTCTTTTCTATCTTTTTGTGCGCTGGTTTCATAACATAGCCTCTGGTCGATGCTGGACACCAAACTCACTAAGTCCACAGCCTTCCATCCTCAAACTGATGGCCAGACTGAGGTCGTCAATAGGATGATCGTACACATTCTACGCATGTACAACTCAAAGCATCCACGCACATGGGACGAGAGCCTCCCCTATGTTCAGCACAGCTACAACCAGGCTCTTGACAGCTCGACTGGCCACAGCCCTTTTCAGGTGGGATTGGGATTCCAGCCACTATGTCCCATCGATGTGGCCATGCCATTTGCAGCTACTCATGTAGATTCTACTCATGTCCAGTCTGAAACAGATAAGGCAAACAACTTCATTGAGCACATCCAACATATTCGCCAGCAGGTCCATGACATTCTGGAGAAATCAAATGCCAAGTACAAGCAGCGACATGATCAACATCGGGTGCTACACAAGTTTCAAGTGGGCGGCAAAGTCTGGTTGCATTTGTAAAAGGAACGCCTTACCAGAGCCTATCGGAAACTCAGACCACTCCGATATGGCCCTTACACCATTACCAAGGCTGTGGGAGACAATGCATTTGAGCTCAGCATTCCCCCATTCCTTGGCCTGCACCCGGTGTTCAATGTCGACCACCTTCGGCCATACTTTCCACCATTACTAGACTCGTCCGACATTGCAGAACAACTCACACCCACAGAGTTAAATCCAGCTTGCATGGAACAAGCTGCAACTGATCAGATCATGGACACACAGATCAAGCACACTCACCAGCAGAATATCCAACTGTATCGAGTTGTCAAAGCAGGACAACTCCTTCACCAGGGCAAGTGGCTCACCAGGGACCAAGTGCAGCAGAAGTTCCCTCATCTTATGGAGGAACTCAACGCAATGGGGACCATTGCTTCCTAAGGGGGGAGGAATGATCCAGGTGGATATTGGTGGCCACCTGCTAATTCCACTTGGATCCCCTCTAGTTCTTCTTACAGTTTTTTCAGTTTCCTTAATTATAGCACAGTTTACTATTTTCAGCAGTTTTTCGGGTACTAAACTTCCGAAGCCGTTTTGAGGCCCTAAATGACGTTTTTTGGGAAATCCACCACCAGTGATTTTTCTAATAAAAATCGTCTTTTCTGTCGTAGTCCTCGAAGAGATCTTTCCAACGGGCTATCATGCACGTCAAACGGAGATAGTACGACCAATTCACGACCCCGGGAAGTTGATGTACCAACTTACCCAAAAACGGGGCCCATAATTTGGCGTTTCATCTTCTAGGGTTAGGTTTTGGAATGTGAAGGGTTTTCCATTGTTTCTCAACAATAAATAGGCCTTCGAGCCTCATTGTAAGATAGTTCAGAGGCATGTAGCCACCACATCTCTTCTCAGAGATAAGCTACCATTGCCCTAGCTGGTTTATTTCCATTTCTGTTTGTAAGCATATTTCAGTATTTTACAGTAATGAATTGAGGTATTATTTCCGCTGCATATCTATATTTATGGTTATCTCTGTATTTTATTGCGTTCCTGTTTAAATCCGGATCATCATCACTCTTTCCAACACTTAATGCAACATCCTACACCATCTTGACACCGGGGCCTGGAGATGTAGTCCCTCTGGGACAAACTCTGTTATCAATGTCTCATGTCTATGATTTGTTTACTATCATTATGTTTCAATTTGTTTAAGCATGCATATATGTTCATTTATGCTCTTATAAATGCAATTCTCATAACATCATGGAAGTAAAAGATCTTGGTTAAATCCAAGAGTTGAGTCAACTCGGATCACTCCACCTCTTATTAGTCCCTTCCAAGACAAGACTCTATCAATCAATTTGTTGTTGAGCACTATTAGTTTAGCATTGATCAATGCAAGTTATAATGTTTAACTTTTAAAAACAAATATTTATTTTTCAATATTATTGAAGAAATTATTTTTCAAGCATTTGATTGCACCATAAATTGAAGGTCTTATTGTAGCCTTTGTATAGTAAAATGATATGTGGATAACTTCCTCATATTATTTTTCCATAATTTTTAAATGTAGTTGCAATATTTATGCCATGATGTTTAGATATTTGTGCAATAAATTTTCATTGTTAATCTTGATAGGAAAACCATACAGAATTAAATTCTTCCAAAATAGCTCATACTCACATAAATAACATATTTACCATCAAGTATTTGTATAAAATATATATAGGAACAAGATGTAAATAAATATACTTACCAAGAGAAACTTCCCACCTTTATTTATGTGTCCTTCAACACTTTAATAAGTAGGAGTAGAAATGTAAATGTCAAGACTTACTTGTGGTTACTACCCACCAAAAATTTATCCAAGTTCTTTTCCCTTTGTATAAAATTATTTTTTCCACTTCATATATTAATTTTCAAATGTTCTAAAAGCATAATTTCCACTTGAGTGACAGGGGCTACCCTGCCCTTCAGCACTTTCTCTTACATAGACTTTCTAGAATATGCGTGCACTATTACACTATTACAATATTCATAATATCATCCATCAAAAATTACAAATAGGTGTTATTTTTTTATGTCTCCTCTTTAACGAGCCTTCTTCATTAAATTAGTCCTTTCTCATTCTTTGCCTTTGTTATCCTTTGTCTTCATATTTAATAGTTATTTGGTCTTCTTCCTTCTTGATCTTCTCTGTTATCATCTTGTACCTACATAAATATTAGTTGAATTCCATATGAAAGAATCACCATCTACTAGAAAAAATGGGTTGTCAGTCACTATATCCACTACTTCTCAAGGAAACTTCTTCTCGTACATGCTTCATCAACCATTCTTCCATCAAAATTTTGCATAGATATCCCTGTTACTCTATATCACCACTATCATTTTCACCATCCTCAATCTCCTGGGTTCCTCACTCAATTGTAACCTTGATGTCAATGCTCCTACATCATACTCCTAAGGAACAAAAACTCTTCATGGACAGATGTCCATGGGTCCTCTATCGCTTGCAAACTTTTTCCTCATAGATATCTCTTCTTTTTCGTATCCTCAATGATAATTTTATTCCTACACAAGCCCTTTTTCCATGACTTGAAATCTACCTCACTGCCTTCTCACTAAGATTGATGACTCTATTAGGTGTAGAATACCTCAAATCGGTGGTTCTATCCACATAGAGTTTCTCCCTTAATCATCTAACATCATATTTTGGTTTATGCTTACCACAGTAATACACATTAAAAAATATTTTACATTAGTGGTTTTTTACCACGAACTTTATTGACTCAAGTACACACTTTCAAAAGTTTTTAATCTCTAACCAATATCATTATTAAATGACATTATCCAACTACCATTTATTAGGGATGTATTCCTTCAAGGATTTATTGTATATAGTTCTCAAACCCACAACAAAATACTTTTATTTATAACTCATTTTGTTTTATTTTTCATCGTTAACCATGCTTCTATTTTTTTTTTTCCATCTTCAACTGCTTCATCCTTTTGATTTCCTTCATCACTATCCAATTTTCTTGCCTACTGTTGCATATGTGATTTGTAAATATTTTTCGACATTCCACTTGACAGATCATCACAACAAATATGATAAATTTTACTTAAAAATCTGAAATCTACATCACGATGGTTTATTTCTCTTTACATTTCTAGATATGTAAGCTACTCATTATTGTGTATGCATATTGATTAAAATTACACAAAAAAAATATAGCAATGAAATAAAAACTCACAAACTACGATTGACACAAGATATATCTTAGGAAACCCTTTCGCGAGAAAACCCAGGTGGAAGATGAGGTCGCTTTGCTCTCTTTATTTGAATAGAAAATGGATGAAAGTACAAAGAAGGCATGCAGTTCCTGGGATACCACAATGCAAAAATACTCTATTTTTTTCCTCTCCCTATCCGTCTTAGTTACTCTATTTTTCTATGAAACAAAATGCACTTGAAAAGAATGGAACCCCTTCTCCTCTTAGTGGCCCATTTATAGCACAACCTGATAGCCAACTAGTAGTTAGATTTGACTCCCTTAATTCTTAACCAGTGTTACAATATGGACTATTCTAGATTATTCTTCATCATCATCACGTGTCTAGCCCATTTTCCATGAATAATGGGGGCTGACGTGGAATCCCTTCGAATTATGGTGGCCAAAACAAGAAGGTCAACTTCCGAGTGGAATAAATTATCCATAGGGACTCCAACTAAGTTGATTATTGCATTGTTGGAAAGGTATTTGTGTGTAGAATAGGAGAAAATAGTGTAGCAGTAAAGTGTCAAATCTTACCACTTAAAAAACACTCTTTGATGCCTCAAAATCCTCCCAAAATATTTTAGGCCCTAATTTTCCAAATTGGATCTCGCCGATAAAAATGGTCCTATGAGCTGATTCCTCCACTTTTTCCACCCTAAAAGAATTGAGATGGATGAAAAACAATATAATTATCAAATATGAATCACTCCCCATTTTTGGGGACTTTTAGTCCTAAAATTCTTCCACTAAATGATGTGAGGAATTTTTTCCTCCACCTTCTCTCGGGTGTGCCATTTAGCTTTATCTAGAAGTTTTCATTTCAACCCAATCTGTCAAAGTTCATGTTGTCCCTATCTTTTAGTTCTAAACCTCTTATAAAAAACTATATCTTATGTCATCTATAGCTTACTTTGGGCCTACAAGTACTGTAGTGGCTGGTGATATATGTGGATTATTATCTCCTTTCCCATTAGATAATTCTTCCACTTATTCACAGATTACGCCATGGCATAAACTTCCTTATCATAGGTAGGGTAGTTAACAACTGGCCAATGAAATAATTTAGAATGGTAAAATACAAGCCTTCCTCCCCACATCAAGATAGCTCCCATAACATACTCACCAGCATCTATCTCCACTTGAAAGGGCTTATCCAAGTTTGGTAGTGCAAGAACTAGTGTTTAACTGATCTTCTTATTTAACTCATCAAAGAAATTTTGTTGACCCTTTCCACACTCGAAAATATCATCACTTGTTGTTATGGCATGGAGTGATGTTGCTACCACTAAAAGTGAGGCTATGAATTTCCTCAGGTATTGTGTCGCCCCAACAAAAATCCTAACCTCAGAAACATTAGTAGGCACCAACCATTTCATGATGGTCTCCATCTTAGTAGGATCTATCTTTATCTCTCCTCCACCTATCACATACCTTAGATACACTAGAGACTACTATAAAAACTCACACTTCTTGATATTTCCTAGAAATTGGTGCTTCTTTGATGTCTCCAACACCTACGTCAAATGTGAGATGTGCTCCTCCTAGGTAGAACTATATACCAATATATAATCCAAATAGAAAATAACAAATGAATCTATAAAATGGTGGAACATATCATTTATTAACCTCATAAACATAATTGGTACATTGCATAGGAAAAATGGCTTGACTACCCACTCATACAAACCTTTCCTAGTTTTGAAGGTGGTATTCCAAGTATCTTATTCTCTGACTCAAAACTAGTGATATTTAGACTTTAAGTCCACCTTGGTGAAGTATTTCCCTTGCTGCAACTAGTTCAAAAAATCATCAATCTTGGGTAGGGAGTACATATTCTTGAGTGTGATTTTCTTCACTGCCATGTAATTAATACATATCCACCAAGTCCCATTCTTCTTAACATTATGATGATGGTTGACCCACATGGTGGTGTACTCATTTGAATGACACCCCATTCCAGTAATTGTTACAATTGTTTCTTCACCTCACTTGCTTATATAACAAACTAACTGTACAACCCAATGTTTAGCGAGGGAGTCTTGAAATATCTGGATCTTATGCTCCACTTCCCTCTTGAGTGGTATCCCTTTAGGTTCCTAGAACACATCCCTGTAAGCCTATAGAAAATCTTCTAGTTGTCTTTTATGTTTCTTAGTACATCCCTCCAAGGATTCCTTTTCTCTTACTGACTCTTCTCCAAGATGATTCTCTGTTAAAAACAATAAAACAAACTTCTTGCCATAATTGATCATTTGCTTGGCTTGGTTGGCATTTACTGGTGAAATTTTTAACTTTCCATTGTGCATATTGATGGGGAACGATTTTCCATCATTGTCGAGCTGATACTGGTTGCCTCTACACATGAATATTGCATATTGCATGTACATGTAGGGACTTCCAAACACCACTCCACATACATCGAAGGGAACTGCATTTAATTCTACTTCATCAATAAAATAAACACTGGTAGCTAATCTAATTTTGCATTGTTTTGTTATCTTTAACTATTCTTCCTTATTTACCAATCCTAATTAGTATAAGCTTGGATGATCACGAACTTCCAATGCAAATTTGTTTACTAGCTTTACTGAAATGAGATTTGCTTGTGATCCTAAGTCAATGAGAGCATTAATGTGTATCTTTCTTACTTGTATCTTTATGTGGAAGAGTTTGGTCATTTTTTTATCTTCCTATTGCTAGAGGCTATTGAGTTTGCTATAATTCAAAAATGAGTCCTCTACGTACACTCGAACAAGAAGTTAATACACTTACATTCTAAAAGCATAGATGGATCATCCCAATGCACTACAGCATCGAATTAATAAGATTACATGCTAGGAAATAGGCTCTTTAGGTGAACACTATGATGAATTCTCTTCCAAGCAGTATGTCCAACCCCACCATAATTGTCAAAAAAAGGGGTCTACAACAACAATATTGACTTTCCAATGGTTTAAAGCATGTCTTCAACATAGAAAACCAACATTATTCCTGATACTTTCTTGAGTTTTGCTAAATTTATTTTGTCTACTTTGATTTTGTTTAACTCTCATAAGTCTACATTCTCTTAAATAACATATTTAAGCCAAACACTATTAATATTTTGTATCTTACTATATAAAATTTATATTAAACCATCTTTTTCTACAATATATAGAATTTAAAATTTTTCAATGATGGTGGATATCCTTTGGCTATATATATATATATATATATATATATATATATATATATATATATATATATATATATCTTTTAATTTTATTAATATATAATATATAGCATTTTAAGATATATTTATATTTTATTTTTAATATATATATATATATATGCAAATTTTCCTGTTAATCAATTCTACGTATCTTCTTATCTATATATTTTACCTATTCCATAATGTTTGTAGCCCCTTTAGATGCAAGATCCTTTTGTTGCGATAATTGCAGACGACTCTCCCTTTTTGGTAGTGATACTACATCTCTGCCAACAAAGGAGTTGTATATCCAAAACAGGTGACCAACTTTGGTATGCAAATTTGAATTAGAAGCGATTTCAGAAGAATTCTTGCTTAACCTCATGCCTTTGAGGGTGTTAGATTTAGGTGAAACACAGCTACAATTATTTCCAAGATCATTGTGGCAACTGAAACAATTCGAATTTCAGTCCCTACATTTTCTCGTTGGTAAGGAGAATGAGTAAGGGCTAACCACCATGGGTGCAATTTGTGGAGAATAATTGTTAAGGGAGGGAGGTTCGAGCAATGAACCCTAGCCTACTTGGTCCTCTTTTTCCTGCATCTTGGCCCACCTTTCTTGATTGTTCCCCCCTCCTCTATTTTCTTTGTCGCTTCTGCCATGTGGAAGCTCTATTTGTGTTGGGGTTCAGAACTTCGTTATAGTTCTTCTCAGTGTGTCTTCTGCTACTCGAGGTCACTGTCGCCCTGTTTGCAGTTACCGTCATTGTAGATGGGATGGTGGTGCGGTGAAGCTTGCCTGATCGACTCTCCTGATAGTGCCTCTTGGCCTGCCTTTCTTGACTACACCCCCTTCCTTTACAACTATCATCGATGTAGCTATGTGGAAGCTCTGTTCGTGCTGGGGTTCAGGACTTTCCTATGGTTTTTCTAATTGTGTCTTTTGTTGGTGAGGGTCATTGTTGCCTTGTTTCTAGTTTTCATCATTGTAGATTTCTTCGGTGATGGTTCGTCGATATGATTGTTAGGTTGTGGCAGCGAGATTTGTCAGGTCTTGTCACTTGTTTTTTATTATCGTAGCCCTATTCTGGCTTGTTGATCCTACGAGATATTTTATGGGGGCATTATCCCTAGTTTTGCCTCTAGCATTGGTTGTTGTGGTTTGAACATTTTGTATTTGTGGGTTGGCCACCTTTTCACACCGTTTACAGTTTCCACTTGGGATTTCTGTGCTCTGCATGCCTTGGGGTTTTATTTGGTCGGGCGTCCATGCTAAATTTTTTTAAATCTCTTTGTGATGTGGTATGGCGCTTGTTGACCTAGGGTTTTATACATTGAATCCCCTTTTTCATATCTTGTCGGTTGGAGCATCTTCTGGCGGTGCTAGAATGGTGTGTGGATGGTCATTGTTGGGGTATATATTGTGCTCCTTTTGGGGTTTCTTTGAGGGGTTTGTGCAACATGTATCTTGTTATCAATCATATGTAACGATGATTATACTGGAACATATCCTATATGCATGATTATGTAAACATCTTTTTATTTAATAGAAATTTGTTGGTTTTTTCTTTCTTGAAAAAAAAAAAACAAACAAACAAACACAAACTCTTGAATTTCTTGGTCTGAATCATACTAAAATCGATGATGTGCATTGAAGCATTGACACTATTTCAAACAATCAGTTTTTACACCTCAAGGGATGTAAATGGTTAAAATCAATTCCATGTGAAATGAGAGATCTAAAAAACTCATATTTTTGGATCTCAATGGATGTTGTCATTTAGAATCATTGCCATATGAAATCACCAAACTCAATGATCTCAAATATCTAGATTTTAAGGGTTGTTGTAAGTTACAAGTGATTCCTCCTAACATCAAAACGCTTTCAAATTGTCAAATTGTACAATAGAAAAAGAGTGTCTTTGAACTAAGAAATTTTAATATAAGAAGGATTTTATCATGTTTTTTGTTAATGAACATTTATTATATTATAGATATATCTTAATCATAGATTTAACATGTTGCAAGAGGGATAAATCTCTTTGGATGCAAACCTCTTTTAGAATGTAAAATATGAAAAAAGTTACATCGTTTTATAGATCCCAATGAATTTGGTTTTCTCTCTCTCTATATATAATGTGTATTTTTTCATTGTTTAAATTGTAATTTTGAATGCTATATTAAACTCATTACTACAAATAAAAATTATTGGATTTCACGGAAAATTGGCAAAAATATATATACACCTAAAAAATATGAAAATGTAAAATAGTGAGACTACTTCAAACATTTTACCCATAAAATTTATTTTTTGTTGTTGTTTTATAGGACATATACAAAAAAAAAATAACACATTTTATCTATAGACTACATTGTCCACATTAGCTTTTTTTGGTTATTAATATATTTTTAAGTCTATGTCAATATTACTTGATCTTAGATATTAAAATATTTTATGAGTAACCCACAATAAATTTGTTTATTATTATGAATATTTTTAAATGTCACATATTATTTTTATATTAAGAATTGAATGAATCACATATCTCCTTATTATTCTTATTAGGAATTATTTGATATTTTTAATTTTATTTATCAACTTTTAATTACTTATTTCTCTGAACATTGAATATCTTATTTTGTACAACATTAAAATATTTTCTTTATATATATATATATATATATATATATATATATATATATTCAAAAAATTTATTTAAATCCTTGCGTGAAATATTTTAGAATGTATAAGGTTTAAATATTTTATTTACATTTTTTTTCACTTTTAATTATTTTATATCTTTTTAAAGTTGATAAGAAATTATGTTACGTCTTATGATTAAGTGTGAGTGAAATAATTTACCACATTGGGTTGTAATATTAACAAAAGGTTGAGTGAGGGTAGTGAGGTTGGGATTATTGATGGGTAGTGAGGTTGGGATTATTGATGTTTTGTAATGCTTTCAATTAAAACTAACTAAACATGTGTTTTTGTTTTCTATTATAATTGACATTGCTTTCCTATATAGAGAATATTTTATTTTTATTTTAAGAGGAACACATGTCAACTACAAATTGAGCACAAAATCACATATTGCTCGTGTAATTCACTTCTTGGATCTAGAATACTTGAGCTAACCTTTGGGGCAATAGAATTTTGAGCATTTAGTATACTCACTTAACATCACAACATAATTACTCTATTCTAGATTGTCAACATATTAACTTACAAGATTTAATCTTTTAGAACGAATAACAATTATTCCACCTAATTACTCAAGCTAAACTCAATTTATATTGCATATAAATAAATAAATAATATACCTATTTTGTTAAGGAGTTGTCTATAATGCGACTTTTTGAGATTCCGGTGACGGAATCCGGCGGAAGAAATTGAGCTGAAATCATGATTTGTTGCAGTTAAAATGGTTTTTTAACTGCATATTCGGATTCAGCACCCTGAAAAACCCCTGGGACAGTTTCATTGTGCAGAAATTAGTTATCAAACTTGGATTTCCATAAATCACGGCCGGATTTTCACCGGAAAAAATCGCCAGAAAAGCTTTCAAAAAGTCGCGTTAAAGACTACGGCTTTTGTTAATTTTGAATTGAATATATATAAATAAATTTATTAATTTATTTTGGTTCAAACTTGAATTTATATTTTTTATTAAATTTTTTTTTTAATAAAAAATATAAATTCAAGTTTGAACCAAAACAATAGTCAAATTAATGTGCCCGAAAACGCTTCCACGAAGGAAAACAAAAGATGTAGTTATACCTCCCTTTCTGTGATTATCGGAGGGATGAGCGGCGCAATCAGTGACCAAAACCCCAAAGTCTCTGGCGTGCTGAGACAGAACGGAGGATTGGGAAGGGTACGTCAAAGTTGTAATTATTTACGGAAACTCCATAGTTTCGGCGGGGCGGACACAAATGTAACTGGAAGGATGAGTGGAGGGTTTTCTTTATTTTGTATAACATTAAAATATTTTTTTTCTAAAATTAATTAATATAGATTTTCCAATAATTTATTTAAATTTTTATGTGAAATATTTTAAAATATATAAAATTTAAATATTTTATTCACATGTTTTTACTTTTAATATATATATAATTAATATAGATTTTCCAACAATTTATTTAAATTTTTATGTGAAATATTTTAAAATATATAAAATTTAAATATTTTATTCACATGTTTTTACTTTTAATTTTTTTTTTTAAATATATACCCCAAAGTCTCTGGCTTGCTGAGACAGAACTGAGGCTTGGGAAGGGTAGGTTTGGGCGTGTCGGACACAAATGTTTCGTCCGCTTATTGGAAGGATGAGAGGAGGTGTAATTCTTGACGGAGACCGCTGAAGACGAAGTGGTGTCCTTATTCGTCCGCTTCTGTGATTGTTGGAAGGAGTAGCTTTAATTCTCCACGGGTTCCAAAGTTTCCGCGAAGTTTTCTGCGTGGTGAAGAAAACTGTACAGAGGTGGCCTAAATGTAACCATTCGTTTCCTATCTTACAATAGGAAGAGGTGTAATTACCACATCTACATTAATAAATTTGATAGGCCATAAAAGTATATCAACCATATATACAACCATATTCATAAATATAATTACAGCAAATATATTAATAATTATTAAATATCTCAAAATAATTTAATATATATTAATATATAATTATAATAATTAGATTTTAGTATTATATTATAAATAGGATTATAATAAATTAAATAAAGTCTTCTTTAGAAATTATATAAGAAAAAATTTTGGCGGACGCGTTTGGAACCAAGTCCAACAAGTGTGGTTCATCATCAAGTATAATATCAGTGTTAGGTTTTAGGTATTAATACTTGGTTTTAATATTGGGTTTTAGTATAGGGTTTTAATATTGTGTTTTAATATTCAGATTTTAATATAAATAAGAACAAGTAAAGATTCATCTAAATAAGTAAGTTTTAATTAATATTGAAATTGTATTATTAAATCTAATATTATAAATTCTAATATTACAAATTTAAAATTAATATTAAAGTCACGATTAATATTATAAGTCAGTTGAGCGCAATCGTTGAGGATGGTTGAAGGAGACATGCAAAAATCCAGTCAACTTAGGGTTGGGCCCTTAGAGTTGGTGTGACCCACGAATGCGATCCCAATTTGACAGGTTAAACGCATTATTTATTTTGACAGTTTAGATGCCCAATGTCAAACCTAGATAAATACATATCACTTACAAACAAAACATTAATATTAATATTATAATATTAGTATTAGGTTTTATTGTAATATATTAATATTAATATTAGGTTTTATTAGTATTATATTAATATATTAATATTATATTAAGTATAATATATTAATATTAAAATATTAGTATTAGGTTTTATTATTGGGTATTAGTTCTTGGTTTTAATATTGGGTTTAGTATAGGGTTTTAATATTAGATTTTCAATACTGTATTTTAATATTTGAATATTAATATAAGTAAGAATAAGTTAAGATTCGACTAAATGAGTAAGTTTCAATTAATATTGAAATCTTAAGATTAAACCTAATATTATAAATTGTAATATTACAAACTCAAGATTAAGATTAGAGTTCCAATTACTATTATAAACAATAAGATTAATATTATAAGCCAGTTGTCAAGTCCCACTAGTACCATGGGTTGAGGATGACCTTGCTAGCAATGGATAAAACCTTAACTTCATGGATGTTGTCGCACCCTTGCTAGGAGAAGGAGACATGCAAATATCCACTCAACAATTTAGAGTAAGTAGAATATAATAATAAAATAAAACAACCTTATGCTCAACCCCATAGTCCACAAGATCCCTTGTTCTATGGAACGTTTTACATAGAACCAACTAGGAGATCCTTCCAATCCCAACTTAAAAAACACATGGCTCACACCTACATAATTTCATATCCAAATCCTCCATGATCAATCAAGATATCCTTCCAATCCCAACTTAAAAAACACATGGCTAATGCCTACATAACTGTATATCCAAGTCCACCATTACTAAATACTCCCATAAAACTAAACTCCATATTTGTTTTGATAAGATCTTGGTCTCTGCCCATTTTCATTCAAACTGAGTCATTAGGTAAGCCCTTGAAATCCAAACCACCGTGACAACTTTAATCCAGATAATAGATATCAGTTAAGCCACTCTTCGAAACCTACTATCCATTTTCTGTATTCCAAACCACCTTGTCATTCAAACCTTATTCTCTGAAAATTATAATCCTTCCCCCTAACCTTTGTTCCATTCCCTTTAAATGATTTTCTTTCTTTATGATTTTTAATTATTATTCCTAAAAGAAATTAATACTATCTTAATCCTAATTAATTTAATATTTTCCTTAATAAAATTCAAATTTAAAATAACCTCTAATCCTATATTAATCCTAAATTCATTCTACCCATAATATTCCTTCTATATTTCACTCCGCTTTCTTAACCTATTTAATTTTAATTTTATTAATTTTTATTCACACCATTATCATACAAATTATTAAATCTCTTTAAATTAGTATCGTTAACGCTTTTAATTCAAATTATTAATTATCCACTATCAATTCCCTTTAACCAATCTATTAATTTTTATTATTCTATTTTTCCTTTCCAATATTTTATTATACATAATTAACCATGGTAAATTATTCTTTTAGTTTTTGAATTTGACCTTGATTCATTTTCACCTGTAATCTTTGGATTTTATTTATTTAGTTTAATGAAAATATTTTGTCTTATTTTATTAATATTTTTGTATTTTATTATATCAATTTATTATTTTATTAATAACATTTTTATCATTTTAAAATTATATAATTAATTCTAATCTCTCTAATATGATATTTTTTTGACCTAATCTATTATTTTTTATTATTATATTATTATAGACTATTCTAAATTATTGGTTCGCAATTTCAATTTATCTATTTTTTTAAAAATGTTTTTATTTTATTCATTTATTTACATTATATTTTTATTTTATTTTATTATTTTATTATTGCATTTTGCTTATTCTAATCCATTTATTTTATTTTATTTTATTTTATTTTTTTCAAGTTTTGATCCATAATGAATTAAACAGAACCTTTCGGTAGAAATCACGCGAGATTTCAAAAATTTCTCTTATGTGATTTCTACCGAAAGACTTTGTTTAACTAATTCATCTTTCCTAAATTATTAATTAATATAATTTTAACATTTTCATTTTTCTCACATTTCCTAATAGTCATATATTTTTCTAATGGTCATATCCTCTCTACATTTAATCCTAGTCTTGTACTCTTTGTATCAACATTCTTATATTTTTTCGTGAAGTGAAGTGTTCGCCCAAAACATCACACACCTCAATGAGAACACACACTGTTCCAGAAAAATCTCCCAACATCAAAATGTTAACTATGAAAATCTTCATGCAATTTTTGTTTTGTTTCTACATAATATTTATCTTAACATGTGATTGAATTAGAAAATACTACTAACTTTATGTAAATGATAAAGAAATAATTTTGTTTTGAAACTTAAAACATATACATCTATTTAGCCCAATGGGTGTGAATCCCACAAACCGATATCACAATTCATGATGAGCCACAAAGGAAAGTGGAGGGAGGGGCATGAGACACCCAAAAATTTCGAGTAGAAACTTTGGCTATTTATATTTTAGATGGTGGCTTACCTCCAACAAGTAGTCCATCTGGTTATGCCAAAAATTGGAAGTTGGTGACAGGAACATTGTGTATGCACAGGCCGCCAACTTGTGCATGCCTGTTAACTTAAGCATTGTAGGGAGGAAAATGCATGTTGTATGGTGGAGTGGTTCTCCTAGTGAGTTCGAGACACTGAGTTGCAAAGTTTGAGACCCTAGTGAATGGTTATTAGCTTGTTGGGGCCTGACCTAGGTTCGTAGTTAATTAGCCAAGCAAATCCCTATACTATTGGCCCTTTCCGCAACAGTCCATGGAGCGCGGACTGAGGTCTCACGCGAAGTAGTATGGGGGGTGCTAGAACCAGGTATGCGCACCCTTGAGATGTCGGAGAGGTTGAATTGGTCCCTGCTAGTCCCTGTGGGGCTTCCGCACTGCTGGAGCAATGCTCTGTATTATTCCCATAAATCACACCCAAGATCTTACCTATCTTCTTTTGCGTCAATAAGAGCCTTGTGTTATATTTAATTATACAACACATTCATATAAGTTCGCACAGCAAATAAACAGTAAACTTGCAAATTATACCCAATAATACATAAAGCAGGAAAATATACAAAGAAATAGGGTAAAACTTCTCTTTATTATTTCTTCCCACGGTTACAGACTCGACTTGCCCTGCGCACTCAGCTACAGGGGTCTGCGCACTCAGCTGCAAAGCCTTCTCCTACTCTACGACCCAAGACACACTTTACACTTCGATTCAATTTCTTAGACTTATCATGCCTATCTTCTCTATTCCTCTATTCCCTTCGCTATCTTCTACACTTAGAGCCTCACTCTATTTATACAATCCCATGGTCTACAGACCATGAGTGGATCTTTCAAGCCGACATTACATTTACAAAAACAAGGGCAGACAACCCTATGACTCTGTTATGACTTCGCGCTCCGTGCCCACAAATTGCAGAGTCTTTACAAAGGACTTGGTCAAAACTTGGGCTTTAAGCCCCAAAACATGCCTTGGGGGGGATTCCATGCCCAACAGGCCCCCAACACAAACATCGTGACTCGCCCTCGAGTCACTCTGTTGATGCAAAGATCTATGCGCGGAGTCCCTCCAACTCTGCTCAAACCGATGTAAGGTCAGCAATGCACTGAGTGACTGCCTACTGAATCTTCTGTACCCACTGTTCCAAGACCGCAGTGTCGGAACTGCTTCCCTGGATCTATCCCCTGTCTCCGTTTATAGTCCCGCGCCTTCGTCCGACTATTTGGAGTGCGAAGACTGTGCTTCTATGTAGGGCTTCAATCGACTGCCATTTACTTTGCCTGGGAAAGGTCCCCCATTTAGTCTTACCAACTGGACCGCACCTCCATTTGTGACCTCCTTAACAACGCATGGTCCTAGCCAATGCATTCTGAACTTTCCCGAGAATTTATCTAACTTACTGTCATATAGTAACACTAAATCATTTACCTTGAAGGTGCGCAACTTAATATGGCGATCATGCCAAGCCTTCTTGCATTGCTTTTGTACCTACTGATGGAAACCAGCGAGGAACCACTCCTCTTCCAGTTCTTCCAACTTTGTGATCCTCTCTTCCAGGGCTCCACGGTCCATCATGCTTGTGAGTGCTGTGATGCGCAGACTAGGCACGATATACTCCATTGGTATGACAGCTTCCACACCATAGACCAACCAGAAAAGTGTCTGGTCCGTCAGTTTCTTGCAAATTGTCCTATAAGCCCATAATACTGCAGGAACATGTAAAATATTTTATTCAATTTTGTTACTTTTAATTTTTTTTTATATTTATATATATTTTTTTAAATATATACCCCAAAGTCTCTGGCATGCTGAGACAAAACTGAGGTCAAAGTTGTAATTATTTACGGAGACTACAGAGTTTCGACGGGTCAGACAAAAATGTTTCGTCCGCTTATTGGAAGGATGAGAGGAGGTGTAATTCTTGACGGAGACCGTTGAAGACAAAGTGGTGGAGAGGGGGCGTTGAACACAAATTATTCGTCCACTTCTGTAATTATTGGAAGGATGAGAGGAGGTGTAATTCTTGACGGAGACTGCCAAAGTCTTGGCGTGGTGAAGACGAAGTGGTGTACTTATTCGTCCACTTCCAATAATTACAGAAGTGGACGGATACCCAAAAATTTGGCCGTGGTGGAGAGGGGGCGTCGAACACAAATTAATCGTCCATTTCCGTAATTATTGGAAGGATGAGAGGAGGTGTAATTCTTGACGAAGACCGCTGAAGACGAAGTGGTGTACTTATTCGTCTGCTTCTGTGATTGTTGGAAGGAGTAGGTTTAATTCTCCACGGATTCCAAAGATTCCGCGAAGTTTTCTGCGTGGTGAAGCAAACTGTACAGAGGTGGCCTAAATGTAACCATTCGTTTCCTATCTTACAATAGGAAGAGGTGTAATTACCACATCTACATTAATAAATTTGATAGGCCATAAAAGTATATCAACCATATATACAACCATATTCATAAATATAATTATGGCAAATATATTAATAATTATTAAATATCTCATAATAATTTAATATTAATATATAATTATAATAATTAAATATTAATATATAATTATAATAATTAGATTTTAGTATTATTATATTATGTTATAAATAGAATTATAATAAATTAAATAAAGTCTTTAAATTATATGAGAGAATTTTTTCGGAGGACGCTTTTGGAAGCAACAAGTCCAACAAGTGTGGTTCATCATCAGGAATAATATTAGTATTAGGTTTTAGGTTTTAGTACTTGGTTTTAATATTGGGTTTTAGTATAGGGTTTTAATATTCAGATTTTAATATAAATAAGAACAAGTAAAGATTCATCTAAATAAGTAAGTTTTAATTAATATTGAAATTGTATTATTAAATCTAATATTATAAATTCTAATACTACAAATTTAAAATTAATATTAAAGTCACAATTAATATTATAAGTTGGTTGTCAAGTCTTACTAGCACAATAAGTTGAGGATGGTTGAAGTAAACATGCAAAAATCCAGCCAAATTAGGGTTGGGCCCTTAGAGTTGGTGTGACCAAGGAGTGTGATCCTCGGGTCCCAGTTTGACAGCTTAGATGCATTATTTATTTTGACAGTTTAGATGCCCAATGTCAAACCTAGATAAACACATATCACTTACAAACAAAAACATTAATATTAATATTATAATATTAGTATTAGGTTTTATTATAATATATTAATATATTAATATTAATATTAGATTTTATTAGTATTATGTTAATATTATAATATTATATTAATTATAATATATTAATATTAAAATATTAGTATTAGGTTTTATTAGTGGGTATTAGTACTTGGTTTTAATATTGGGTTTTAGTATAGGGTTTTAATATTAGATTTTTAATATTGTATTTTAATATTTGAATATTAATATAAGTAAGAATAAGTTAAGATTTAACCAAATGAGTAAGTTTCAATTAATATTGAAATCTTAATATTAAACTTAATATTATAAATTGTAATATTACAAAGTCAAGATCAAGATTAATGTTTCAATTACTGTTATAAACAATAAGATTAATATTATAAGCTAGTTGTAAGTCCCACTAGCACAACCAGTTGAGGATGACCTTGTTAGCAATGGATAGAACCTTAACCTCATGGACATTGTTGCGCCAGTGCTAGGAGAAGGAGACATGCAAAAATCCACTCAACAATTTAGAGTAAGTAGAATATACTAATAAAATAAAAAAACCTTATGCTCAACCGCATAGTCCACAAGATCCCTTGTTCTATGGAACCTTTTACATAGAACCAACTAGGAGATCCTTCCAATCCCAACTTAGAAAACACATGGCTGACACCTACATAATTTTATATCCAAAACCATCATGATCAATTGGGATATCCTTCCAATCCCAACTTAAAAAACATGCAAAAATCCACTCAAAAATTTAGAGTAAGTAGAATATACTAATAAAATAAAACAACCTTATGCTCAACCCCATAGTGCACAAGATCCCTTGTTCTATGGAATGTTTTACATAGAACCAACTAGGAGATCCTTCCAATCCCAACTTAAAAAACACATGGCTGACACCTACATAATTTTATATCCAAATCCACCATGATCAATTTCGATATCCTTGCAATCCCAACGTAAAAAACACATGGCTAACACCTACATAACTGTATATCCAAATCCACCATCACTGAATACTCCCATAAAACTAAACTCCATATTTGTTTTGATAAGATCTTGGTCTCTGCCCCTTTTCATTCAAACTGAATCACTAGGTAAGCCCTTGAAATCCAAACCACCCTCACAACTTTAATCTAAATAATAGATATTAGTTAAGTCACTCTTCGAAACCTACTATCCATTTTCTGTCTTCGAGACCACCTTGTCATTCAAACCTTATTCTCTGAGGGTTGTAACCCTTCCCCCTCACCTTTGCTCCATTCCCTTTAAATGATTTTATTTCTTTATGATTTTTAATTATTATTCCAAAAAAAATTAATACTAACTTAATCCTTATTAATTTAATATTTTCCTTAATAAAATTCAAATTTAAAATGACGTCTATCCTATATTAATCCTAAATTCATTCTACCCATAATATTCCTTCTATATTTGACTCCCTCTTAATCTAATTTATGCTTTCTTAACCTATTTAATTTTAATCTTTATTAATTTTTATTCACACGATTATCATACAAATTATTAAATCTCTTTAAATTAGTATCATTTTAATGCTTTTAATTCAATTATTAGTTATCCACTATCAATTCCCTTTAACCAGATCTATTAATTTTTATTATTCTATTTTTTCTATTTTTCCTTTCCAATATAATTAACGATAGTAAATTATTCTTTTAGTTTTTAAATTTGACGTTGTCCCTTTAACCAGTTCTATTAATTTTTATTATTCTATTTTTTCTATTTTTCCTTTCCAATATAATTAACGATAGTAAATTATTCTTTTAGTTTTTAAATTTGACGTTGATTCATTTTCACTTGTAATCTTCTGATTTTATTTATTTAGTTTAATGAAAATAGTTTGTCTTATTTTATTAATATTTTTGTATTTTATTATTTTATTATATCAATTTATTATTTTATTAATAACATTTTTATCGTTTTTAAATTATATAGTTAATTTTAATTTTTTTAATATTATCTTTTTTAACCTAATCTATTATTTTTTATTATTATAGATTATTCTAAAGGATTGGTTTGCAATTTCAATCTATCTATTTTCTCTTAAAATGTTTTTATTTTATTCATTTATTTACATTATATTTTTATTTTATATTTATATTTTATTTTATTATTTTATTATTGTATTTTACTTATTTTAATCTAATTCATCTTTCCTAAATTATTAATTAATATAATTTTAACATTTTCAATTTTCTCACATTTCCTAATAGTCATATATTTTTCTAACAATCATATCCTCTTTGTATTTAATCCTGGTCTTGTACTCTTCGTATCAACATTCTTAGTTTTTTTCCCTGAAGTGAAGTGTTGGTCTTGTATTCTTTGTATTAATGTTCTTAATTTTTTCCTAATGTGAAGTGTTCGCCCGAAACTTCAGACACCTCAATGAGAACATACATTGTTCCAGAAAAATCTCCCAACATCAAAATGTTAACTGTGAAAATCTTCATGCAATTTTTTTTTTTTGTTTTTACATAATATTTATCTTAACATGTGATTGAACTAGAAAATACTACTAACTTTATGTAAATGATAAAGAAATAATTTTGTTTTGAAAATTAAAACATATACATCTATTTAGCCCAATGGAGGTGAATGAATGCGTTGAATTAAATGAGGAGGGTGGGGGTTGGTTAATCCCACAAGCCAATATGACAACTCATTATGAACCATAAAGGAAAGTGGAGGGAGGGGCATCAGACACCCAAAAACTTCGAGCAGAAAGTTTGGCTATTTATATTTCGGATGGTGGCTTACCTCAGACAAGTAGTCCATCTGGTTATGCCAAAAATTGGAAGTTGGTGACAAGAACGTTGTGTATGCACAGGAAGCTAACTTGTGCATGCATGTTAGCTTAAAGCATTGCAGGGAGAAAAGTGCATGTTGTATGGTGGAGTGGTTCTCCTAGTGAGTTCGAGAGACTGAGTTGCAGATTTTGAGACCCTAGTGAATGGTGGGGTGAATAATTTCTTGGAGGTTGAGTTATCAAGGTGCAAAGCGGATATCTTTAGTGCGGTCCCGCTATGGATACCCTAAGGGTGGGATAGTTTCTTCTGGTTTTTTTGGGAAGTATCATTGCACTCTATCCTCTCTCTAGGAATCCCAAGGATGTTGGATATTCCAGGGTGGTGGCCGTCAAATTCTTCTATGTTTTCTCTATTATGCGCTTGTGGATATCATATGATTTTTAGTAGTTTCATGTGGGGCATGTTTTTGATTTTCACCTGGTGGTTTCCTTGATTTTAATTGCGGGCTTTTGAGAAACTATGTCTTTGGCTCCCACCCCAGAACATATAATTCTCTAGTTGTGTGCCGGTGGTGTTTAGGGTCCCTGAAGTGCGCATGCCCTATACCATTATGTCATGGTTGTGCTGCATGGGAGGGGTTTCAAGGTTCTAAGAATTGCATGGAGGTTTCCCTAGTAAACTAAGGTGTCTAGGGGGTGGTATTTAACTAATCTTGGTGTTTGAGATCCTTTAAAGGAATGTTTCATCACAGAGGGCAAGCTTGGCATGGTGGATTTCTCCATGGGGAACTGGCGGGTTGCGGTGGCAGGGTGGGTGTAGTAGACGATGAATAAATGTGTGGACACGGGTTTTGAAGGTGAATTAGCATAAGAAAATTTACCAACACCTATTATTGTGAGTAAGCTTCCTACTTTGTAGTCAATGGAAAGACAATTGCATAATGTAACTGCACTCCTAGTGAAACTAGGGTAACAAATATATGTTGACCGGAATGAGGTAATCACCTTTATGAATGACTTACAAAACTATAAATGGGAAATATTGGATATGAGGATTCAAAGGCATATTCACAAAAGGCTGGACCTAATTGAGGGCATGATTGATCAACTAGAGTTTCATGTACATGGGGGCCCTAGACCCCCAAACCATCTTAACATCGAACAAGCTCCAACTCCTCCCTAGAATCAATGATAACAATTGGCTATATATGTATTCCTTTTGTATTTTTGAGACTTTGTGTGTTCTTTATAGGGACTTGCTATAGTTTTTGGCAGTTGGATATCAGTTTTCATTTATCTCTCCTAGCCAACAAATCTAGTTAGAATGAGGTCGAGAGAGAAGGGTGTTTCTTTAAAATCTTATGTAATATTTTTGCAAATTAATAGAAGTGGTTTGATAAAAAGAAAAAAGAAAAAAACTTAGATATCTACTTATATAAAAAAATTTGCATTGACGATGTCAAAAACATGATTTTGTTAGAACCAGCTTAGATCCATCTAACATCAGATCTATCATGCGTCGAGAGGGATCAAATCCCTCGAGGTGAAAACCTTCTTTTTGGAATGTACAACTTGAGGAAAGGTTTGCACCTCAAGGAATTTGATCCCTCTTGGCACATGATAGATCCGGTGTTAGATGGATATAAGTTGGTTCCAGTTGAAGGCAACAATCTCACATTTTTTTATTATCATTATGTATATGTTTGAGATTAACTTCAAAATTCGCATTATGTTTTCTTTGCTTGGCATGACCATATCATTCTCTTCTCTAATTTAGTTTGTGTTGCTTGAATGGTTTGTACATCTTTGTTTGAATGCTTTGAGTGGTTTGTTTGCTTACGTGTTTGGATTTGGATGGTAGCGTTTGTGAATGTTACAATTGTTATATTAAATTTTTATATGTGTATGTAATTGTCTATTAATAATTAGTTGGTGATGAAGAAAAGAGTCAATCCTTTCAATAGTTTGCAAGAGGATTGATACTACACACCTATTTGATTTAATTTTCGGTATCACAACTTCTCACATCTAATTAATTCTAATAGTGTCCCTCTAGGTATTACTAAATATATCTTGATGAGTAGTCGTAATAATTTACTCAGTTACTCTTGGAATAATTTGTTTCTTTGTTAATATTTGAAATAATTTATTTCCTTCAAGAATATTTTGATGATTCTTTTTTATCTATAGTCTATTTTGCAAAGTCAAGAAATAATTCTTTTTTGATTTTTTTAATGAGTGGCCAAATTAAAAAATATTTACATCCAAACAATTATCACATATCTTTCAAGAATATTTTGATTTGTTTTGATTTTTTATAAATATATATTTTCCTCTTATAAATATTTTGAATATATTGTTGTATTATCTATTAGTAATTTTGAATATATGTAATTGTCTATTAGTAATTAGTTGACGAAGAAGAAGGGAGACGATCTTGTCAAGGATTAATTTTGACTTTGCAAGAGGATTGGTTCTTCACATCTAATTCATTTTAATTCTAGGTATTGCAACTTTTGATAGCTAATTAATTCTTGATAGTGTCCCCTTAAGTATTGTTAAATATATCTTGATTTTTTTTTTAATAATCTATAACCCCAATGTTAACGTCAAACACATCTAATGTAAGCAACATAGTTATCGATCAATCAATAAAATTACCTAATACTCCTCAAAAAATCATTAATTTTGAAAAGTGGTGATTCAGAATATAGCCTTTTTTTTAAGCATATTTTGGCACTTTAAATTTTCTCATGAACATTTTTTTTAAATGTAAGTGATTTTCATGTTGATTTTGGAAAGTGTTGATGCAACATCAACCCCTTATTTTAGAGGGCCTATTTTTGACACTTTAAATTTTCTAATGTATTGAGTGTAGATAAATTTTTTTAAACGCTTGTGATTTGAATGAGAATTTTGAAAATCATCATTTTTTTAGGCATATTTTTTACACTTAAAATTTTCTGTTGTCCCAAGTATGCATTGTTCCAGTTATCTTATTTTTCTTCTTGTTTATCATCCTAAAATGTTTTTTTTAAAGGATTTTGAAATATGTGTTTTTTGTTTTTTTTATAATGAAATTTTTAATTATTTCTGCAAAAAAAAATCATGACATTAATATTTTGAGAATAATATTTTTTCATAAATTTGTATATAAATAAATATTTTAATACACAAAAAAAATAATTGTTCCTACAATAGTATGTATATATATATATATATATATATATATATATATATATATATATTATAAAAAATGATAAAAAATAAAACAAGAGAAAAAAAAAGGTAATTTAAGGAAAAAATTTACAAATTTAATTAAAAACACAAACAAATAAAAGTGAATTACATCATTAAAAAAATAAAATCTAAAAACTGTTTTTTTAAATGAATAAATAAAAAATATATTTAAAAAACCTTTAAAAAAATATAAATAATAAATGATTAAAAATTTAAAAGAAAATGAGTTAACAAAAAAATTAAATTAAAAAAAAAAAATTGTAAAAAAATATAGAATATAAACATTATTAAAAAAAACAATAAAAAATATTATTTAAAATTTTCTTAATTTTTTTGTTTTAAATTAAAAAAAAAAAAAAAAACTTAAATTTTAAAAAAAAATTACAAATTAAAATTTAATGAAATATAATTAGAAATTAACATCCACCCTAAAATAAATGCATTTAGTGAAATAAATCAAATAGGATTAGAAATCACCATCTACATTGAAATAAATGCATCTAGTGCAAGAAAGCTTGTCCCCTCACTACCCCATCCAAAAATATTTTTAATAATTTACAGCGTAAATATTAATAATATCTAATCCATCTAATGCAATCAATCAAACAAGACTAGAAATCATCTATACTGAAATCAACGCATCTAATCCAGGCAATCAAATAAACCTAGAAATCAACATTTGCGCACATCTAATGCAAGCAATCAAATAAAACTAGACATCAACATGTACACTGAAATCCATGCATCTAGTGCAAGCAATCAAATATAATTAGAAATCAACATCTATGCTGAAATTAATGCAATCAAATATAATTAGAAATTAGCTTCTACGCTGAAAATTTATTATTTGAAATTATGATATTAAGTTTTTTTTGTATAAATAAATTATATAAATATTTTAGTATTTTTTAATTAAATATACATTATATTTAATTTAAATGATATATATATATATATATATATCTATATATATATATATATATATTTCTATTTTGCATGGTGTCGTTTTCTGAGTCTCTTCCTTTCATGATCAATCTTTGAAACAATCTCACTTAAAAATACGAAGGAACAGTTTTACATATGTTTCTCTAGTTATTTTTAGGAGAAAAAGCAAAGCAACTCTAATGTTTAAGCGTTGACTGCCATGCACTATGCACACACAATCTTTTGTGATATATATACATATACAACAAAAGAAATACTCATTGTCATGACATCCCAAATATCGCACTTACCTCAAGGTGTCACACGCTTCGTTAACCCATCAAGAGATTGCTCCAATTTCTCAATTAAGGATAACAGTGTTAAAGATGTCTTTGGCCTTTCTTCGAAGGTTTTAACACAGGCTCATGTTTTGTGGGCCCATGGAACTTCGAAGCTCCCACAACCTAACCCTTGAAAAAGTAACGTTTCCATACAATTCCAAAGTTCCCAAAAACACTCATAAATATTTTTTTACCTGAGAGATATTTTTGAATAAAAAATTATAAATTCAAATTTCAAAAAAAATAATAGTAAAATTATTTCACAAACAGAGACAAAAGATGTAGTTATTCGTCCCCTTCTTGGATTATTGGAGGGACGCAAGGAGTTTCCTTATTCCACAAATAAAAACAAAATAGGTAGTTATTCGCGCGCTTCTTTGATTATTGGAGGGTTGAGACAATGTGTAATTATTGACCGAAACCCCAAAGTCTCGGCGTAGTGAGACCGAATGGAGGCATGGGAAGGGTAGGTGTAATTATTGACGGATACCCAAAAATTTGGCCGTGTTAGATAGGGGGGCGCCGAACGCAAATTAGTCGTCCACTTCTGTAATTATTGGAAGGATGAGAGGAGATGTAATTCTTGACGGAGACCACCGAAGTCTTGGCGTGGTGAAGACGAAGTGGTGTACTTATTCGGGCGCAAATGTTTCGTCCGCTTATTGGAAGGATGAGAGTAGGTGTAATTCTTGAGGGAGACCGCTGAAGACGAAGTGGCGTACTTATTCGTCCGCTTCTGTGATTGTTGGAAGGAGTAGGTTTAATTCTCCACGGGTTCCAAAGATTCCGCGAAGTTTTCTGCGTGGTGAAGAAAACTGTACAGAGGTGGCCTAAATGTAACCATTCGTTTCCTATCTAAAAGAGGTGTAATTGGAGAGATGAATGGCGTAATTAGTGACCAAAAACCCCACATAATTGGAGAGATGGATGGTGTAATTAGTGACCAAAACCCCAGAGTCTCTGGTGTGCTGAAAGTGATTATTGGAGCGATGAGAGGCGTAATTAGTGACCAAAACTCCAAAGTCTCTGGCGTGTAATTCTTGACGGAGACCGCCAAAGCCTCGGCGTGGTGAAGACGAAGCAGAGGCCCGGGAGGAGATGTAATCAGTGATGGAGAACTGAAAGTTTGGGCGTCGTGGAGGCGGGGCGGACACAAATGTAACCAGAAGGATGTGTGGAGGGTTTTCTATTTTCACTGTTTCTATTATTGGCCAGAAAGAAAGTCAAGATAAATCGTGCGGAGCTTGGTTCTTAATGGAGGGTTTTCTTTATTTTCTTTCTGCTCCAACCGAGAATCTAAGAAAAAGTCAATATAAAGTCTCCATAGTTAAGATAAACTTTAAAATCAAAGAAAAAATCAATAAAGTCAAAGATAAATAGTACAAAGGTCGCCCATGAAAGCTTGAGACCTTTTGTCTTAAAAAATACAGATCTGTAATAAGTTGGAGATGATTCCTCCTGAAATTATAATTCTCCCAGATGGTCAGATTCTACAATAAAGAAGAGAAGTCTTAGAAATAAATATTCAAATTAACAAAGTTATGGTTGAAAATAAAATTCATTAAATAAGTCTTTTTTCATTTCCAATTAAATATATATCATATTTATATTAATTTTTACATATTATTTTCATAAAGTATTAATTATTTGTTGAATTTAAGTTTTTGTGATCTATATCAAGTTTTTGAGAAGATTTTTTTCCCAGAGATCACATTATAATACTTTTGTCACACACCAATGAGTGTGGTTCATATTTATTAAAAAAAAATATTTAGATATTTATATAAATTATTGCAAAAAAAATTAATTAAATAAATATTTGAATAATTTCCAATTAAAGATATATCATATTTATATTATTTTTATAAAATATTAATTATTTGTTAAAAAATATTACATAGATATTTATATATATTTAATAATTATTTATTAAAAAATATTATTTAGATATTTATATATATTTTTGTTATGGATATCATTTTTATATTTAAAAAAAATATCTAAATAATATTAATATTATTTAAAAATTTATAAAAAAACACTATTAATTATAAATAATTTATTATAATAATAATTTTAAAATATTTGTAGCTTAAGAGGGCGGTGTAGTTGAGAAACACAATGTTATGAAGTATTATGTAAATCATGAAATTCATAAGATTCAAGGTTCAAATCCCCATAATCAAGCTCACTAGCAATGACATGCTGTTTTGTTAAGGCACCCCATGGTGAAAATGTGACCGGTTCAAAACCTCGCAGGCAAAGATCTAGGGTGTTCTGTTAAAGCACTCTGTGGTGAAAAATTCACCACTTCAAAACCTCATGCGTGAAGATCTAATGATGCTAAGGGTTGGTGTAACCTGGTCTAGGTGCGATCCCTAGGTGATTTTGATGGCTTAAATGCCCCTAGGTCGTGGCTATTCAAGCCACAACTTAGGTCCCTAGTTCAAAACTTTGTGGACAAAAATTCATCCATGGTAATGGTTGGTGTGTCCTACGCTCATTTCAATCCTCGGGTGATTTTGACGACTTAGATGCCCTTAGCGTTGGAAAATGTAACTAGTTTTCAGTCTTCATGGTTGTCATTTGACTCATGTATCTATCAAATGGAGAAAGAAAATGATGTAATAACAAAATACAAAACTATTTTTGTAAAAGCATTGATTTCATGCTCAAAACATTTGTCATTAAGTCTCTTAGGGTTTCCATGAGTCAAAGTTTCCTAGTCATAATATAAAAGACCCTTTCTGGCATTTGTATCAAGAAAAGAAAAATGGTTTTTATTTGGAAGTGTCTAGAATGCTCCCAAGACCAAGTCGACCAACTAGGAAGAAATCGGCCTAGAGAGGGATATGGAGCCTTTTGGAAAGGCTATAAAAAGAAGAGCTTCGAGCTTATTTAAAGAGAACAAGCAAGAACATCTTAGGTTCAATCTACAATAGAAGGAGACATGTGAAATTCATGGGAAAGTCAGAAGAGCCTAGCGAAGGAGGAGTCAAGCTCTATTCTATTCAAAAATCTATATTATCTCTGTAGCAACTCACAAGTGCGAGAGGGCTAGGTTTCTAGTCTTGCAACAGGTCTAAAAACTTTAGGAGGGTGTTGCAGAATTTGTTGATGAAATGTAAAGGCTATTATGCTTTGCTTACATTGAAGAAGGAGGAAGGTTGATTGGCTTGGTTCTTGGTGGTAGCCTCGGTCTAAGATTTGGTCTTGGAAGTCTCCTTTGAAGTTGATTCTATAAGAATAGTAGTTCTTTATGGGTTTTTCCCTAGCTTGGAGCCTATATATTGTGTTCATTTTTGTATGGTTGTGATCTTTATTGTTCTCGCACTTATTTGATGATAATAACATAAACATAATCATGAACAATAATAATATAATATCACAAGTGAATGTCATGTAAGGAAAAGTGAATTAAATGTTTCCCTTATGGATTTTCCAACATGGTTTTAGAGCTAAGGTCAAGAGTATGGGCAGTTGGAAGATCACAGGAAGAGTTTTTACAATGCTCTAAAAGACAAAAAGAACAGAATTTTTTTGAATACCTTGAACGCCAAAAAAACCACCAAAAGTTCATACATCATTTGAGAAGACAATATAAAGCAACTGCATACTTCGAGAAAGAAAATCAAGTAAGGAAGGAAGATGTCTTAGCATCTTTCTAAGGTTTTTTATTTCCATAGGACAAAGAGGAGAAAGGCTAAGTTTGAAAGGGTTGAACTGGGCACCTTTATGTGGAGAAAACCTTCAAAGAACAGGAGCACGGTCTTTTATACTATGTTAGGAGTATCCGAGACTTATTTTGGGTGCTAATATGTGGGTACAACAACTATTTAGAAGGTTGCAGTCATGGGCTTGGATTCCAAAATTTCTGAGGTATCTAGAAGGGTTGGATAAGTTCATTTCAAGAGGTATGAGGTACATAGAAAGAGACCCATTCTAGGCCGACATTTCCCAGAGTCTAACACATAAAAAAAATGGATAAAGAAGGAGGATTTTGCACAATTTTGGAGATTAGATATGGCTGAATTAGGGTAGACCTATAGAAGTTATAAGCCTAATAGGGGGCCAAAATCCTTAGAGTATCATGCTTAGATCAGAGTTGGTTTGAATTTCTAAAAGAAGCATGCCGCCTGTCTTCCAAGGTTTTAGTGTTAGAATGAAAGACTGAAGTTGGAAGAAGGATCCTAGACTAGTTTTGGAAAGTTGTTATAGTGAGTATGAACCTCTAGAACTAGTCCAAACTCCTGTGCAAGAAGTTCATGGTTTCTGAGGTGATTATAGAAGCAAGTGTCTCATCTGTACAATAAGGCTATTCTAGGCACATCTATGATAACATTGGAAGCAGATTTCTTAAGGAAGCAGGTCAAGAGGTACAAATATCTATGAAGGAAATGTCAAGCTCATGTGGTAACTGTTGGGAGGGATGAATAGGCATAAATAAGGTGTTGGAAATTTCTTATAGGGAAACGAGTTTCATAATCTTATAGAGAAAAAGAGGCCGTTGATTTTTGAAGGAGGTTTGACCATAGATGGAAGATTGATGCAGGAAACATGTGTGCCCTAACCAGCAATCAAACTTCAGAAGGTACACACAACAGTTTGTAAGGTATGTATTTTTTTTATATAAATAAAGGGTATGCAATGCATTATGTTTTTGTTGCATGTTTTGAATGGTAAAAGAATCTAGGGTTTAGAGTCTTCACCTTGTTGAATATTTTTGGTTTCTAGCGATTGTAAACCTTAGATAGGTATTGGATATGAAAACCTAAACTAAGAGAAAAACCATAACCCTAATTTGTGTGTTCTCTCATAGAAACCATAGATTTTAACATCTAGGGTTTGTAAAAAGAATCTAAGACTTGGTAAAGCCTAACGAGGGTGGAGTTGGATGAAATCTAGGATATGACATTAAAATCCTAGGGTTGATGTTTCCTAGGGAAAGATCAAGGAATTTAGGGTTTGTACTTGAGAACCCTAGGAGTCTACCCTCTCATAAAACCATGGAAATGCTATATTGACAAAATAAATTCCATGCTCTTGTATTTGTATATTTTTCTTGGTTGTACTTGCTATTAAAGATTGCATGTAAAAGGAAGATGAGAAGGAGTAAAGAAGAAAAGAAGCTATCATGCTTGATGATTTCTCCTTGGAGATGATGAGCATGATGGAAGGATAGAACTGTAAGGACCTTGAAGGAATTGATGGTAACAAGTTCAAAGGAGTAAGCATGCATCATTATATTTTCTAGAAGAATCTTGACTAAGTATGGCATCAAAGATAGAAGCATGTAATAGTAGCATATTTAAATTCTACTTGTTTAAATTGCTTAGAATAAATCATCTAGTCCTTTAAGAATTCAAATATTGGGACCATTCTGAATATGTTTTCATCCATAAATTGTTTAACATTATGTTAGAGGAATCCATTTTGCTAAGTTGGATCCTCAAGATCCTATAAGAACCATCATTATGAAGGTTCTTGGAAAAGGCATTATGACAAGGATTAGTATACTTTCGATATTGTATGGAAACAATACTACGAAAATGACGAAGGAATGCATTTGGTCAAGTTGAAATCACATTGTAGGATACAAATAACTAGATGATTGTGTGAAATATTAAGAATGCACGTTTAAAGTAACCCTATAAGAAAGGTTGTTCATATAATCCTATAGGAAAGGTTAGTCATATGCATAGTGAATCTTTCATTTGGTTATATGATGCCTAAGAAGATAAATTTGACTTACTCTAGAATGGATAAAATTATAATACTTTCTCGCTAGAATATATTTATTAATGATCAATATCTAGTATAATATCTGAAAGCAAATGGTAACTTGGAAATCAAGTTCAATCCCTGGGAACTCTGATGAAAGAAGGAAGATTCAAGTGGAGATGGACCATGAGGATGTTGATGATGAGAAATTTGTCATGATGAGGTAAGTTTGATGTTAATATTTTTGTTGGTTATCTAATGAACATATTTTTTTTTCTACCTAGAAAGATGTTGAAAGAATACATGATGACAGTTGAAGAAAGTTCAATTATATGGAGAATGTTGATGGAAACTCAATATATGATACATGAAAACTATAAAATATATACTCATATTGGGATTGAAAGGTAGCAGTGTGAGAAGATAACCTGAAGGTCAAAGAAGAGCACTTTCATGAGGAAACTATAATTAGCTTGAAGTTTGGGAAGGCTCGATATAATGCCTTCATTGATGATAACAAGATGAATGTGATGTGTAAGACTGATGACTTGGAACCTGTCACAGATTAAGGAGAAAGATGGCTCAATGAAACCCATTAAGGAATAAAGTTTAATATAATGAGATGCGAAGGAAAGTGATATCCATTCAGTTATCAAGAACATGTAGTTTATACTTTGATGGAAGAAATATGGAAATATTGTATGACTTCTCAACTAGAAGAGGAATTCAAAAATCTCCTTTGGATTTGAGAGGGTGTAAAGGAGTCTCCTTGAATAGGAGGATGGATCTATTCTCTGATTAAAAGGAGAATAGGGATATCCTCTCTGGGAGAGAAGGAGTGATGTTCGATATCACATAACCATTCTATTCTTCATGTGAAGGACTTGGATATAGAATGGTAGAGGATTGGATAAACATGTGTGGTTTCCTTGAGGATAGAACATCTAGGAAAGGAAAGGTATTGACACTCATTCAGGATAGGACAGCTGTCCAAGATAAGAGTGGTCAGAGAGGATCAATATTCTTTGAGGACTCAAGTATGAAAATCCAACATAATAATAGTCCTAAAAGGACATAACGGTGAACATCCACATGGGATATGTTCCTTAGAGGTAGTTCTATATCACACGTAAATTCTCCCACCATAATGCTTTAAAATGAAGTTTAGCTTGTCTAACTAGGTCTCATAGATAATTTTTATTGATCATAATGTTGATGCTTACATATGTCTTACCAATCCAACTCATCTTATGAGAAATTTTCAAAGGGAGTGTTGCCCTTGTACGGTTGGAAAATTATGAATACCTCCCTAGTTAAGATAGAGTGTTGGAAAATGTAACTAGTTTCACTCTTCATAGTTCTCATTTAACTATGAAGAAAAAGGCAAAAGAACCATCCAAGAAGTTTATTCATCCCCTGAGCAATCCATAGAAGAATATTATCAGCCTCTGTCAGAAAGATTAATAGATCTTCAAGCTGCTGCCATAGCCAAGAAAAAGCAAAAAGGAAAACAGAGTGCACAAGAGAAGAGTACTAGTTCATACTTAAGAAGGAGCACTAGGCTAAAAGGGAAGGGGAATAAAACCAAAGAAAAACAGTCTCACTTTATTGATTTAGGTGAAGAGACACTTGAGAAATCTCCAGCTCAACCAAGCATTGAATCAAGTCCTCCACGTGAGGAAAGCCCTTTTCGGCCGGAAAGAGAGAACAGTCCTCCTCCACCAGATTTTGAGTTTAGGCCGAGAAAGACACCTAAGGTAGATCCTAGTCAGCAAGAGGTATATAACTACCTAGAATCCTTAGAACAATCAACTGCAGGACCAAGTACCTCTCTGCCACTTGATGCACAAGTTCAGTCTTTGAAACAGGAAGTATTTGAGTTAGAAGTCCTAAATAGGCATATCATACAGGAAAATGAAGCACTCAAAGAGCAGAGTAAGGTAGACAAGATTGTCCATGATAACACTATGCTTCATTTAGGACTGTGGCAAAAGAAAAACAGAAAACTGAAGAAGAAGTGCAAAAAGTTAAGCAGAGCATTGATTAACCTCAAGTTCAAATGTCTAGTCAGGAAGCCAAGGATGATGTTAGCATCAAGGAAGAAGAAAAGAGGGCTAGATGTCCTTGCAGAAGCATCAGAACATATGGATTAGAGGGAAATAACTCAATTTTGGTTGCATGAGGACATGCAACACCTTCACAGTGGGGGTATGTTGAGCCTCAAACCTGCACCTTCCTATACACCCTCTCAGCCTTCTTTTTCCACTTACTTCATCCACCCAGTTGTTAAATCATTGCATTATAGTCTAAAAAGAGCTTTTTATATGGTTTTCTGACTATGCTTATGACTGTTGTTTGGTTTAGTTTTTTTTTTCATGCAGTTGCGGAAACTTGTCAGTTTCCGCAGCCAGCACAGGTTTCCGCAGCCAGCACAGGATTCCGCAGCTATTTTGTTAAAAGTTGTGCTACAGGTGTCCTATGAAGAAACGAGCCACATGGGCAAGCTCCAGGTGACGGATACATGGAACGTGTCCCTTCAAATCAGCCAAATCATCCATGGAAGGTCACGGTCAACGAGGGTCAAAGACAAAGCCAACTAAGGAGTTCAGCGGTGGCATGTCTCTGTTTTGAGCACGTGAACGTCTACGTGGCACAGTCCTCAGCTCACGAAGACACCACACACCTGGAGATCATTCCCGTAACCTGAATCCAACAGCTACCACTCCGGAGATTTAATAGACATAATGACAATTACGCTAGATCTCGGCTGAAGGGATCTACGTGTCTTTGGAAACACAGTCAATAGCGTAGGAGTTAGTTAGTTAGTTTCAGCATTTTGTCATTATAAATAACGCGTCGATGAACACTGTATAGAAGCTTTTGGATATGTAAATTCTGAACTGTTGTTATCACCCCATTGTTTTATATATGTTGCTATTTTAATACATGAGAAGACTTTTCTGAGTTTATTCGTGTGACTGCTCGTTGACTGGCTGAAGTGGCAAAGGGCCCCTGCGCGCTGAAGCCTTGTAAAATTTTCATTTGGTTTTATTATGTTTCTGTTCTTATAATCATTAGCTTGTACATAACGCGCTGCTTGATGTTTCTTAACTCACTGTTGTTTATATTTTCACCTCTGTTTTCTTATAGCTGTCAACTGATCAGTGCTTTTCCGCAGGTTTTCTTAGGCAGCCCGGGCAAATTTTCATCTTTTTGATAACTATTGACATATGAGATCATCTTGTCCTTCCTGCTAACTTTCATTTTCTAAAGTTTAATTCCAGCACTGTAGTTTCAAGTTGTGATTTGCTTATTTATTTTTCTGTTATTTAGATATCATACTGCTCATCAGTTTATGGTTTCTTTCTATAGTCAAGTGACTCTATTAGCAAGAAATCAGAATATTACTAACTGTAGTGTGATTTAGTTATCATATTGCTTAAACTTATTCATGATTGCTTCCCACAAAGTAGATTGAGCTGAAGGGTAAAGGATCAGAAGAGTTGAAGTAGTGTGATTAGTTTCCTTTCTGCAATAAAATTTCTTGCAATTTAGTTATCATACTGCTTAAACTTATTCATGGTTGCTTCCCACAAGGTAGATTGAGCTGAAGGGTAAAGGACCAGAAGAGTTAAAGTAGTGTGACTAGTTTCTTTTATGCAATTTAATTTCTTGCCATTTAGATATCATATTGCTTGACTTGTTCATGATTGCTTCCCACAAGGTAGATTGAGCTGAAGGGTAAAGGATCTGAAGAGTTTAAGTAGTGTGAATTGGTTGCTTTGCTTTTAGTTTGAGTTGCTTTCAGTTTTTACTTTCTTTTCATTCAGCAGCAAGGATACTGGGCCATTGTCATTAGTTCACTATTTGATGCATTTACTTCCTCTTAAGAATTGATTTCAGTTTAGTTGTTTTAAAGCTTTCTTTTTGAGCACTTTCAAGTTTGAGAAAATCACTGTAGAAACCACCATCACCATCCATACTCCATACTTCACTTTCATTCTCGCCATCACACATTAGGGAAAGATAAATCCAAAAACAAACTAAAAAAACTCAAAAACGACAAAAGACTAAGGAAATGGTTATCTAGTACATATAGTACACTTCACTTCGTCAGTTTACGAATCCCGGATTGACATTTTAAATAGCAATTTAGATCACACTAAATTGACCAAACAGATTCACAACTAGATTTCTTCAAGCCTGTTGGCTGATTATAGAAAAGGACTTGCTCAGAATGGTGCAAAAATCTCAGAACACTCAGAAGATAGGAGGCAGCACCAATTCTGCTTTCTTAGCCCTTATCCCCAAGGAAAAAGGTGCCAACACCTTCAGCAGATTTCGCCCGATCTCACTTTGCAACATTGGGTACAAAATAATTACCAGAATCATAGCAAATCGATTGAAGCCCATACTTCCTAAAATAATTCCTGAGAATCAAGGAGGCTTCATCCAAGGAAGGCAGATCGTGGATAACTACCTTCTCGTCCAAGAGGCAATTCACTCAAGTCTTCGGCGAAAAGAGAAAGGTATGGCTATCAAACTCGACTTAGCCAATGCATTTGATAGAGTAAATCATAGTTTTCTGTTAAATGTTATGAATAAATTCGGGTTTGGAGAAAAGTTCATCAAATGGATCCGGGCATGCATCTCGGAGCCATGGATCGCCCCTCTTGTGAATGGAAGAGCCACGGATTTCTTCAAAGCTTCGAGAGGACTAAGGCAGGGGTGCCCCCTATCCCCTCTGCTATTTGTCATCCAAGCTTCCGTCCTCAGTTTCCTGCTAAACAAAAGCATGCAAGATCATGAAATCAACGGACTGTGCATCGCAAGAGGGGCTAAAAATATAAACCATGCACTGTTCGCGGACGATACACTTCTCCTGGGCCCTGCCACGCTCCCCTCTGCATCAAAATTCAAAGGGGTTTTAGATGAACTCAGCAAAGCTACAGGCTGTGTTGTAAATAAGAGCAAATGCCATATTTACAGTTGGAACATTACTCCAAGGGCGCTGTCTGATATCTCTAGATGCTTGGGCTTTGCAGCCTCTTCTTCCTGGGCATCGTTCAATTACTTGGGTCTACCTGTGCACCTCAAAAAACTTTCATGTAAGGACTGGCTCCCACAATTGGAAAAACTCAAATCAAAAATCCAAGCTTGGGGCTACACTTGGTTAAACACTGCTGGGAAATCAATATTAATCAAATCAGTGCTACACAGTCTCCCTCTTTTCCAGTTCACTGCCCTCCTTGCTCCGGTAACTATCATCAAAAAAATGGAAGAATACATCAGGAGATTCTTCTGGCAGGGAGGAAAAAATAATGGGAAAAAAATTCCTTTAATCAGCTGGGAGATCATAACTAGGCCGCTCTGTGAAGGGGGCTTAAATTTCAAAAAACTCAGCCAACAGAATGTGGCATTGGCAGCTAAGATCCTCTGGAAAATCACTGCACCCAACCCGGGATGGGCACAAACTGCAATCTGGAAGAAATACTACAGGGGCCCTCGCACCAGGTGTCTAGAAAACGCCATTCAAATGCCAAATTCGTCCTTTCTGAAGCTCCACGCTAAAGCTGCTCATCTGATTACAGATCACGCATTCTGGATACCTGGTAGTGGCAAAAAAATCAAGATCTGGAGCGATCGTATAATGAACCAGCAGCCGATCGAAACCAGAGCCAACCTGAACGAGTTGCGTCGCTGGATGGACAGCAACTCTCTGCGCACGGTGTGGGATATATCCAAGTGGCACGATGGCTTCTGGGCAGGCTGGATTCATTTCAATGGTCCGGCGCAGTTGGGGAAAGAATGGGACACGCTCCTCGACTGTCTCCATGGAATCGCGCCCATCAGCAGGAGATCTAGAGACCAGAAGGGATGGGGCACGAGCCTTAAAGGCTACACAGTTGATCAGGGTTATATCAAGCTCAGCGAGATCCCTTACGCACCTCCTGACCCTGCTCCATGGCGCGGCGTTTGGAGTACTCCATCTCTGCCGAAGATAGACTTCTTCGCATGGCAGTTATGCCACACCAAAATTCTTACATTCGATATCCTGCAGAAAAAAGGAATTAATGGACCCTCCATCTGCCAGCTATGCAGAGAAAGCGCTGAGACAGCGGCCCATTTGTTCCTCGAGTGTCCATTCTCCAAGCAAGTATGGTCCTCCCTCAGCCCTCAACCAAATCTCAAGCTCCCCGGCACCACGGCAGGCCTCTTCTCTACCTGGGCTCACAATTATCCAGGTCCTGCCCCTAAAAACCAGGTTATCAGAACTGCGTGGGCAATTCTACCCAAGATCACAAGCTGGCAGATTTGGCTTGAGCTTGAGTCCTCCTCCCTGTCGGAACTAAGTTGAAGGACGGAAAAGAAACTTGGGAACCAATCCCATAATCTGATCTTCGCCATGTTTTATTGCTGGTTATTAAACAAATTTGTTTGCATCTTCAAGTGGGGGAAAATTTCTGATTTGGAATTCATGGACTCTTTAGCAATTAGGAAATCTGCAAGCTTCAATTGTACTCTCTGTCTCTGCAGAAAGCAGCAACAAAGCATGGAGCTTTCAATTGTAACAGCGATTTTGGCATTCACGCCAAGAGGAATATAATTAACCCATAGCCGTTACTGTTAAAAAAAAAAAAAACTAGAAAGTACAAACTATGATGTTGATTCCAACAATTTCATTTTTCTATTGATAAGTTTCAAGCAACAAATTTAGGAAGGGAAATTTCAAAACCAAGTTAGAAACTTCAATTGTCTAAGCTAGACTTTTATCATTGGTGTCTAGCTCAAAATTTATGCATATTATTTTTTGATGGAACATTGAAAGGAAATCACAATACTTCTGGCATAAGAGGGATCCTCCAAGATCCATAGGGGAAAAAAGAAATTCATTATGCTTAGAGCATTGTTTTTTTCCTTTGTTACAATCATTGTAATTGGCTAGAGCTCATTCTAACAATTAAAAACTTGATTTGATTCTTTTAAAGACTAAACCAAAAGGTAGATTTTTTCCAAAATACATAATTTATCTCAAAACTTGCACACTCATCAATTAGTTAACAGAGCTATAAGGGAAAAAGATGGGTTGTTAAACATAATGGATCAATAATTTAGCAATCCATTCCATAGAAATTTGCTCAAATTTCCATTTTTATATGGTTCTATGGAATCCCAGGTGCATTACGAAATAATATCAATATCAAAGGTTGCCTTCATCACTAAAAAATCTAAGGCAAAAACACCAAATGTTATAGATCTTAAAACCCTGTCAGTGATGTCATCACTTCTGGGGTTTGTGTAATAAGCCTTATCAGTGGTAAAGCAACCAATCCCCTACATCTCTAGCTCTGCATGAATCCATTTTGTGAAGCGAAGAAGAGATGTCTTTTGTCCACGTGTTCCATTGTACACATCACAACTCTCGAGCCTTGCAAAGGATGCCAAAGGTTGAGGTCCTTGTAAATGAAATATTCTTTGATGGGTTGCTTGCTTGCAATATATTTTTATGACTTTCAACATTGTCAAGGTCTATTGGGCACCTGTCATTATGTGATATTGAATTGTTTTATGCGTTGTTCGATGAAGACTCCTTATATAATGACCTAGACTTTTGAGTATCATCCAACTGATTTACTCTGATGAATGAAGGGCCATATGATGAACTTGGTATGTCATTAGTGTTGTTTAATAATGAATTCTGAGGCAACGATGAAATGGATTGTGAAAATTTGTTCCTTCTGATACTCAAGGGACGAGAGTCATTGTTGGAGGAACTCTGCATATCATATTTGTTGTACTCAATTAACAAAGTGGACTAAGACTCATCATTGTTCGAAGGAAGAGGATGATATTTTGGAGAATAAAATGAGGACTGAGAGGCTGCAACAAATATTGTTACCTCTTTAGCCACTTTCCCAACCTCAACAAAGAATTTCTACTGAATATATATCTTCATTTGTGAACTTCAAAGCTTGTTCATTATCTCTAATGGCCAGTGTCACTTTAGAGAAGAGGGAAAACCATTTGAATGTTATCCAAATAAATGGAAACCCATTTCAATTAAGTTAAAACAAATGCCACCAATTTCAATCAAAAAAAATTATTTTTAGTGCAATCCAAAGAAATTAATATCACTCAAGATACCATTAAATATATACATACTGTTGTTTTAAAAATAGGGATAGGACCAAACCTGCCAAAACCCAACATTTATACAATATAGGACAAGATAAATAAAAATAGTCTAATAAAAACATTTTATAATGCTATGTATAGGAATTTTTATAATTAGTAGAGTAAGTTCTTGCTTCCAGAACCCTTGGTCCTCACAGGAACTTGAGAAGACAAGTGATTAAATTAATAAAAAAAGAAGGCCCGAACTATAAGCCAAGACAAAAATAAAAACCAATTTCTTTATCCAAACAATTATTGAAACCCAAATTTTCTTTTTAAAGAAATAATTCATATTAATTTAAATATCGAATTAAATCACATAATATATCACATCTTCTTTCTTCTTTGCTACTCTTTCTTATGCTACCACCTTACGAGGTTTCCTCTCAACATCTCCTGTAATTGCTAGTAATAATAAAACCAAATATTTATTGGACCAAAAGGCATTCTATAGTCTAGTATACGTTGCATTGTTGGGTTACATCAAGAGGCCTTAAACCTAAAATTAAATTTCAATTAAAAAATAAAATAAAATAATGTGGGTTCCATTACAGGAGGAGAGACGTTTTAGGGAAGTATTAGATAAAAGGTGATAATAAAACATAACATCTACAAAATTAAAAAGTAATAAAAGTAATACTAGAATGACTATATTCAAATTTTTGTATTGCAATTTTTTTATTAATAAAATTATAGACAATTTATTAAAACAAAATCATTCTATACATATTACATAATTTAAATAATGATGTCCCGGATGCGGGTGAACAATCTGGAGTGTAGTACGAAGATGGCTTGGCGGGTGGGCGCGTGGCCGCTTACCGCAGCCAGATGGAGCTGCAGGACGCAGGAGTTAATGGTTCATACAATTACCTTTATTGCTGCATTAATGCAGCTCTCTCAGGCGCGCCAGTTTGATAGCTTAACTGCAATGGTGCTCGGCACGGTTCTCATTTTTACTCTTCCCATCTGCTCATGCTGGCATAGCAAGGTTGACGCTTCTTGTGCTAGAGATAGTTCAGGGCACTGTCTGGCTCTGGTTCGAGGAGCTAACACTCTTCCAGGCTTTCATGCTCCAATTTATCCGTTTCGCATTCTCCTCTGTCGCCACTGCGCATTCCCCTCTTTGACTGTTTGTTCTACTTCCCTAGCTCAATTCAACATGCCCAGAGAGCGCACTAGAATGGGCTGCAGAAGAGGCAGCTCTCGTGGCCGGGTCCTCCACCAGGCGTCCTCAACAACCTCAGACCCTTCGTCTGAGGCTTCGGATTTCAGTTTTTACTGCTATCCTGTGACCAGAAGTGGTCGTGGCAGAGGAAGGAGGCAGTTTATGTCAGAGGTGAGCTCTCAGCACTCCAGTACGCACACGGCTCGCTTCCGCCTCCCTTGTAGTCTTGGCAATTCCTCCTTCATTGTATCGGTCACTGTAGAACTGAGTGAGCATGCTGGGGGTTCGGAGACAGTCGGTTCAGGAGTTCCTCAGCACCAGCGGATGGAAAACCAGAATGTTCCCTCGACGAATGTGACTTCGCAGAGATGGGACATTGGGGGCTTTGCTATTCAGGATTCGCCCACTCTTGCTGGCCCGAGCGCTCCTGCAGCAGAAGAACTTGCAAGAAAAGAGGGTCAATCCGCGGAGTTTGAAGAACCAGATCATTATGGGTGCCGCATTATTGAAGAGCAGCCTCCAACACAGCATGAAGACTGAACAGGTTTGCGTTTTTTTGGTTTTGTTCAAATGATGAAAGCGGTTGTTCAATCCTCTCAGGATACAAGGTCATCTTATGTTTGTAGCTCCCAGTATCAGGTTTTTTCAACTTTTTGAGGGCCGGTTTCCCCTGCGTGGGCGGCATTTCCCTGTCTGTTGGTTACTGTCTTGGCTTAGGTGGTTTACAAGTCAGATTTTGGTCACTGTCCGGACACTAAGTCTTTCGTTATGGATTTCAGTTATTCCAAGTCTTGAAGCTAGTCTTTATGTAAGTCCTCAAGTTAGTTTGTCAAACGTTTTTTGTCAGTATGCCGTTTCATGGGCTAGAACTCTCAAGGCCTTTGCCTCGCTGTAAGCATATTTTGTATCAATATAGAAGTAGACCAATTCAGAAAAAAAAAATAAATAAATAAATAAATAATAACAATAATAATAATAATAATAAATAAATAAAATAAAATAAAAAATTAAATAATGATGATTCATATTCGTAACCATGATATTTCAAAATTTCATGTTTAAATTTAGTTTTTTTTTTGGTCAAGTAAGAGTGGAGCCTTCTATTAACCGCAAGAAATATTACATATATTACATGTCTTTACAAGTGTAAAGACCAACAAGGGCTAACCCAATGAAGATTAACTCGAAACAAACCCGAAACCTTATACCTAAATCTTACATCTAAACCTTTGCCCATTATCTAACCCGATGGCCATTCGATAAGACCCCCAGTGATCCAACGGTCGTTAAGGAATTGCTTCGGAGATATGCACGACCTTTACCAGCTTTACGGAGTCGACAAGGTAAATAAACTGTCAATGTATAAGACGTTGGGTTTGTTCTTGGACTTAACCTCCTCCCATGTTGAAACCCGATATCCTTTCGATCCAGATCCCGTAAGATCCGATGGTCGCGACCACTATCACCTTGGCAACATGCGCCCCTTTTACCCGGTTCACGGGTCCGATGAGGATTATGAGTCATTGGTTTATAGTTAGTCATGTAAAAATTAAATATTTACAACAATCTCTATATATAATTGTACACATAATCTAGGGTTTTTTTTTTTTTAATATCTATATATATATATATATATATATATATATATATATATATCTATATATATATATATATATCTAATACTACCTAAGCACCCATGGGGGATTTGAACTGGTGACCAATCGCAAGGAGTGCCTTAACAGTACACCCATTCAGCGTCAATCCAAAGCCCGTGGGCTACACATAATCTATGTTATGCATATCACATTAAAATATTAAATTGTAAAACTTATGAAATATGTCAAAATGTACATGAATTTAGAGATATTTTGTAAGAGGATTTTAATAGAATTATAAGCAAGCATATTGTTGTATATAGAGATGTTACATTTATATGTAATATAAATAATATTATAAAGGACAAATTTATATCTATTTTAGCTATAATTCTACGAAGTGTCGTAAGCATCAAAACTTTAGAGGTTGAATTTTTCTTCAATTTTTACACTCAAAAAAAGTTTGCATCTTCAAAAATTTAACCCCTCCATACTTAATAGATCTAAAATTAGAATAGATTTATGTTAACTAATAATTACAATTATGAATATTAATATTACATTTGTTTTTAAATTTTATAATTATAAAAAATTATGTCATTCATATATTGTTTTGTTATTCTTTTCTTCTTATTCAATAAATCTTAAACCATTTTTATGAATATATGAAAATAATTTTAAAAATTAAATATTATTTATCATTACTTCATAATGAAAATTTGTAATAATTTTTTTGTTTGGTTTCACGAGTTAATAAGTTATACAGTGTTACCATATTTAACTTAGAAAAACTTATAAGAGTTTGTTTCTATTTTTTTAATATTATTTTAATATTCAAAAAATTTTATTATCTATTTATGAGATGTAGAATAATGAGTGATAGTGTGTTTTGTTAAGGCATTTTTTGTGTGAAGGTCTCTGATTGGAAATCTTGTGGGTAAAAAATATTCATCCATGTCAAGGGTTTGTGTGGCCTTGGTGCAATGCTATTTCTAGATGACTTGCATAACCACTTACACAAAAATAAGGTTATTGATAAGACAAGACATCATCACAACAACATCCTAGATATGAGCCCAACATGTCACTTATGAGAATTGGATTTGGATGGGAATGATATCAATCATTCATCTTAATCACCCAAGATAAATCTAATTGACATTAAATCATTTTATATTTATTTTTAATTTACATTGGATTTATTAAATATTGATAAGTACCATAAATTTTGAAATATAAATTTTAAGGTTTTGCACTTTAATTAAAAAAAAATAAAAAATTAAATTGATAGTTTGATATTTTCTATTCTTGATTTAAAGCGAAAATAATTTTACATTATTTAGTATTTAATACAAATACATTTATATAACAACAAAATATACAATTTAATGTACCTAGGTCCACAATTGGATTGGGCCTAATAGCTAGAAGCATGTGCTTCCTCTTAAATTGTTTCACAAGTTTAAAGCAGAACACCTATGTAGGCATTGTTTTAACCATGATGAATGGCAATTGGTTGCGTAGGCACTCTCTAGCCAGTAGGGTAGTGATTTTGTAATGTAATGTTTAACATTTTGACTAAATTAAATTACATAAATATAAAATAAAATATGAAGAAATAAAATTAAATAAAAAATTTTAATGTAATGTAATGTGAAAATTTTAACTAGGTAAAAACAAAAACCCTATAAAAAAATAAATAAAAATAAAAATGGCCCATGTTGTTGATCCATGGTATTGAGAACTCAGGGTATTCATGTGGAATGTAGTCTAGTTAAAGGGAGAAACTATATCAACCTAAATCCATCTTAAGTCTGGATCTACCAAGGGCCACAAGGGATCAAATCTCTTGATATGCAAACCAATTTTAGAGTGAAAATCCTTTAGGCTTTGGTAGATCCAGAGTTAAGATGGATCTAGGATGGTTGTAACAATCAAATCACTATGTAAAGATTGGTCTCTTGTCTTAAAAATAAGAGAGTCTCATACACCAATTTATTATGTGAATTGTCTAGTTATCTTAAATTTATATTATTATTACTAGCAATTAAACCAAATGTTGTAAAGGAAACACTATAAGGCTATAGCATATGAAATAACAGCACATATGAAAAAACATGTGATATGTTATGTGATCTAGCTGTTCTCTAGTTTGGAATTGTTTCCTTTGTAACATAAATTACTTGCTAAGAAAATGTAATAAATAAATTTAACTTTACAACAGGTGCATCTTGAATGGAGACCCCGTTTCTATTTAATAATTAATAATTATTAATTTATAAAATATTTCCAATCAACGAAATAAATTAAAATAATGAAATTTAAAAGGTAAACCTTGAACTTTGAAAGTGATAATTGAATCTTTACAAATATGAAATTTACAACAAATTTATTATTCGACATTGCAATTGTCCTTCAACTACTATATCATATCCATTTAATATAACAACTCTCTTATACATCTTCAAAATTTGTATAGCCACATATACCCTTGGATCTGCATGAGCCACAATGGAACTTGTTCTTTTGCCTCTAACATGCCCCACCCACATTATATCTAGATATTCAACCACAATTATGTAAGTTGTCATATAGTTCTCCAAAATGTTAAGGTTATTAAAACCCTGTGAGCTTTCCTCATGTTCCAACGCAGTAGGTTGAATATTTTTGTCATTGAAGGCATGAGAACCAAAGCTCCAAAGGATCCTAGACTACTTGCATCCTCTCTCCTTCAAACATCAAATACTTGAGCTTCATGGTGATGGGTAAAATTCAACATACAAGTTGCTCTACTCCAACATCTCCCCTCATCCAATCTTAGTTGACACAAAGAACAACATACAACCCTAGGGACATCCCCCTGAAACCGGAAAAGCACTATTTGAAATAGAGAGACATCCGGAGATGGTTTAGTTGTCTAGAGTTGGTCCATAGCTCTGTTGGAACAGATTAAGGGAGAAGGGGCAGAGGTTCTATTCTGAGAATGTTCAATATGTCAGTGCACCCATTAATGGTTCAATCTGGAGTTGACTGGCTATGGTGACTCAGATTGGGCAAGTTTCATTGATGAAAGGAAGTCCACTTTAGGAAACTTTATGTAGCTAAAGATATGTGAAACACATGTTAGGTCTTCCAAATCAAAATAATCCTTCTAAGATTGGGGTATTGACTAATTCACTGGGCCAACCAAATTCAATGGATGAATGGTAAGTTGATAAAACAAATTATATAAATATGTGGGGCCATCTTGGAAAACCGCCTCTCAATCTCGCTCTTCAACTGCACCCGTTCTTGTATATTCTATGGGTTCTTTCCTTTGGACCACCCATCTCAACTAGCTATAAATAAAATAAATCACTTGATCTTCTGCATTTACTTATGTCGCGGTGATTAACCAACCTTTCGATATGGGAGCTTGCTTAATTTCCATGGGGAGAGGGGATGGGAAATTATTATATAAGCTGTGATTAGCTTGGGGACTATTTATATAAGTTAACAGCTCAATGCATATGGATGAGAGGGAGGGTCTAGTGAGTTGTCCCACTCCATTAGGAGTATTAATCCTTTGTGCCTCATAATCTCAGGGTTCATGAGAGCGTTGGAAACTGCTTCGTTATGAAAGCTTAATCTGGTGTGCTTATGCAAGCCTAATATGTGCTCTCAATTATGCTACTCAATTGGGTGGAAATGTTTATTTGATGTTTTGGAACCGATAGATAATTTATTCTTTGTTGCCAGGAGAGAGACCCTTGACTATTTACTTTCTGAAGCCCACCTTGATTTTGCGGCTATTTCAGCCATAGGTTTAGGATTTGAGAAAAAAACAAAACCCCAGAAAGGGAATTTCATGGCTTCAAAGATCTAATGCATCCAACAATTTTCGGTTGCATTGATTTTATACAGAGAGTTTTGTACCTATCTTGTTGGACTAGGGTGTCTTATCTTTTAACATTACCCTAGAAGACATGTTAGGTTAATGTACTGTGAGAGATCCTTTGTCTCTTCTATGGCCACAACGATGTTATCAAACATTGCTAGCATACTTCTCAAAAAAAATTCAATTATTCTCATTTCCTCAAGTGTCTCACCATGAGACCTGATTTGAGTAACCAATCCAATTACATGTGTAAAAAATTAGTCTACATTCTCAAACTCTTTCATACAAATTGTCTCAAAGTCTCTCCTTAGCATTTGTAGCTTTGTTGTCTTCACTTTCGCCATGCCTTGGTAGGCTGTCTATAGGGTGTCCCATGCTTGCTTGGACTTTGTTGTTGTTGCAATACTTAGGAAAATACTTTCATGGACTACTTGAAAGATGTAGAAGAGGGATTTTTCATCCTTCTTCATGTTGTCTCTCAACAAATCCCTTTCTGGTTGTGTCAAGGCATTGTATGTTGCTACATATGTTGGTTGTTTACACAAGCACCGAAACCTTCCGATACCATGTTTACGTTGCTGAACCTAATTTCCCCCTTCGCCGCCTACTGATCGGGTGGGATATAAAGTAGATTCTTCTCTCCTTTCTTTCAAGCAAGACCTGCCATAATTTCCTTGGCCTTGACTTCTTCTTCGGGATGACAGGACTAGGCAACCCAACTAAGAGTTTCCTTGGCCTTTGGATTGGGAATTTCAAAGTCGGGAACCTAAGTTGTTCAATATAAATTCCCCCCACCCAATAAGTCAATAAGGAATTTTTGATTTTTCCCATTCAAATATTTGATAAGCTGGGTGTGTTGGAACCATTCTCCACCAAATCCCAAATTTCTTGAGAAGAAAAAGAGCTTTCATTGTTATAGCCCAGTAGTCATAATGTTTGCCATTAAACTGAGGTATCTGAGGATTAGTCAAGTCAAGCTTGTGCTTGATGTTACCATTTCTCAGTGTAAACAAATTTCGAATTAGTCAAGTCAAGCTTGTGCTTGATGTTACCATTTCTCACTGTAAACAAATTTTGGATTAGTCAAGTCAAGCTTGTGCTTGATGTTACCATTTCTCACTGTAAACAAATTTCTCACTACTGGTAAATACGCTCCAAAAAAAATCTACCTTCAAAACAATTCTTTTAACTTCTAGTAAAAACACTTGTTTTTACACTAATAGAGTTTAAGTGGCTCTGATACCATGTTAGGAATTTTACAGGGGTAGAGGAGAGGAGTCTCCTTCAACAAATCACTTGCAGAAGTCAAATCTCTAGTTGCGGCAAGCAAATTGGAACAAAGGCTTAAAAAAAACACAAAAACTTACTCACTGCACAAAAATTTACTCACCCCAAAATAGAGTAAAACAAAGTAAAAGCTTGGAACAACACAATAAGACTTTAGATTATATTTCTAATGCATGAAAATACATTCATATGAGATTGAGGCTCATTCACCATGTAAATAAAAATTCTTACCGCGATTTACACTTCATTGGGGTTGCAGAGTAACACACACACACACGGTTGTTTTCACGCATCCACTAATATTTGATCCACAATTTTCTCCTCTACCTCTCAGACTTTCACCTCGACTCTCTACATATTTACCAACTCTTCATTAAGTGCTTTAACTATTGATGTGTTACGAAATAGTCAGTTTGTACTTGTGCTCAAAACTTCATATTTATCAAAACATACAACTTCACTCATTATTACCAACTCTTCATTAAGTGCTTTAACTATTGATGTGTTACGACTTCTGCTCAAAACTTCATATTTATCAAAACATACAACTTCACTCATTAATACACCACAGAGAAAAAATTTAAGACAGGGGATGGGCCATTATACAAAATGAGTGCCCACAGAATGGTCAGCTTGTACTTCTGCTCAAAACTTCGGTCCTTTAGTGTGCAAACAAAATAGCAACGTGCATTTAAGGTGTACCACACTTATGGTTGTTGTCACTCTAATTAATTGCCCTAGTTGAGATTAATATTTCCAACGCATAATGCCATAATTATGTTGCAAGTAAGCTCGTCACAGAAATCACCAAGGCACATTTTTGTGAATACTAAAGTTTTTAATGACTTACAATTTTTTTATTTTTTTTTTCATTTACACTAGACCTTTCTATTTGAAAAACATGTAAATTTATAGAAAACACTACTATGCTTAAATCTTTTGATTTTCCTTTAAACTGTTAAATAAATCTCGTTTGATCGTTGTATTGCATAAAGCGCCACATCATATTTGCTAAAACCCTGAATTTACTCGAGAAATTACCTGCTCTTTGATATTTTTATTTGTCAAATCCTAAGTGTCGCCAAATTTACCAACTAACATGTCATTCATTATTGGGAAATGACTCTTTACAAACATTACAATATTTCATAAATTATTGGGATTTTTTTTACATATATGTGCCAGTTTTACCATTAATAAATCTTTTATCATACCCATTTTTACTATCAAATGTCAAATATCACATTTACAAATTTGACATTTACAAGTATTTCTTATGCCCAATGTTTTCTTCAAATAAGGTATAGAGTCAAAAAAAAAAAAAAAAAAACAACTCTATGTTGCAATTCCTTCCACCAGCAACTCATAAATTCCTCAAACGTTGGGCATTTCTTATGCTCAATGTTGTCATTTTTGTGAATATGGATATTTTTAGTTTTGTGAACAACCGTTCTTAAGCTTATTTTGATAAGCATACACCCATATATTTGATCGTTTCCCTCTTTTTAACTGCATTTCTCATAAAGCATGGCAAATTTTCTGATTCCTTTATGTTCATAAATCTATCAAATTGCTTTATAAGTCTTTTTTTTTAATATTTTTTTTTGGATAAGTTTATTTTCTTTCAGATATTTTATTTTTATTGAAATAAAATCATGTTATATGAAATAATTTAAAGAAAAGGTAATAATTGGAAAATTTTAAAAAGTGTATTTTTATTTGTGTAAATTATTGATTTTATTTGATGGGAAGAAAATAAGTTTTAATTAATTAAAAATATAAAGAAATAAATTGTTCAAGATCTATAATGAAGTGTTATAATTGATATTTTATAAGAGAGTATAAGTTTATGTTAATCATATTATTATTTTGTGTGTTGGATTCTTATTTTATTTAAAGAAGATGGATTTTTCATTAATTATAAGTAGTTATAGGTATGTGATTTTAATTTATATAATATTAGTAAAAAAAGACAATTTACTTTGTAATTATAATTTATGTCATTTTTAGTAAAGTCAAATGTGTTCAATAACATTTATATTAAACTATATAATGTGTTAATTGCAATTTAATATTTTTGTTATGCAAAATTTAAATGGCTTAGTCGAATTGTTGAATTTATGTTTTTTTTTCTTTTTTGGCTAGAACTCAGCCATACAATTCATGGAAAAGGTGTAATTTTTTATTATCTAAATCTCATTTTTAAATGAATAGATGAATTCAACAACTTTTCTAGAATTATCTAGATTCCATAGTTTAAATATAGGATTCCATTGTTAAAATTGTTTTTTTGAATGCATAAATAGATTCAACACCCTCTAAAATCCTTAGAAGCACTGAGATTATGCAGATTCTATACTTCAAATTTTGGATTCCAACAATTTCCTACCAAATTTCAAACAAAAAAGACCAAAAATTTTACAAAAAAAACAAATTTAACATAATACCCACTAAAACACCTAACTCAAATTCCCTCACATTGGTATTTTTGCAAATCTTGTTGTTTATCACCTACTTTCTTCACTCTCGATTACCTTATGAATTTATAATACTACACGGGGAGGAATGCATTGAATTCAAATTAATGAAATGGAAATGGATGGTTCTAGCATGTTGCAAGTAACATATTGTCATACCAGAAATGTCAGTTATAAAAGAGAATAGAATTTGTGTAGACTCCATATGCTTAAGTAAAATATTATCACACCACTAATGTCAAATCCATGATGCTTATGTAAAATATTGGCACACCACCAATGTCTACCCTAAAAGAGCATAGTATTTGTGTAGATACCATAATATTCCTCAAAGAACCATAGTCCCATGGATTTCAAAAGGGATTTCCAAACTTTTCTTGTAATAGAACCACAAGTTCTAAGTGCAAACATAAATCTTAAATGAAGATTTTAAAAACATTATAGAGAAAAATCACAAGTCTTATTTTGTTTTCAATTGGGTATATTTGACTAAATTACTCTTTATTTTGAATGATTTTAACTTACATGAAGTCTTGTATAGGAAATCAAGACTTTAGCCAAATACACTGTTGTTTTGGTTGTTTTTTTTTGTTTGTTGAAAATGTCAATTTATAAGTAAGAAACATGTGACAAATGACCAAAGCATGTGTCACATGAAGTTGAGACATCATAGGAGAGATCATCAACTAACAATCCTAACCTTCTCTAATTTTGTGATGTGGTTGTGGTTCTTAATCTCTTCCCTATTAGTCCCAGACATTTATAATGGCTTAACATAAAGTGTATACTATAACATGCATCCACATTAGCATGAATGGGAATTATATAATTTTTCTTTTCATTTAACGTTTGTTCTAATTTTTTTTACGAAACGGTCTGAGAATAGTCAGGTGCGAGGAAACGGGGCGGGCTCTGAGTGATCTGGAGTTCCTGCGAAAGGGCTGTAGCGTATACCGCGTTCTCAGGCCCTGCCTCCAGTGGATAAGCACGGCAGAGTCGCAGGCGAGCGCCACCATCATTTGAGCAAAGTTCTACTGCCGTGCGGGGCTGGTGAATCTTATTAGCAGCGGCCCATAGCATTTGAGACCCGGGAAGGGAGCGACGAGCAGCGGCAAGCAGGGGAGATGGGTGATTGATGCACGGCAAGCAGGGGAGGAGCGGCGAGCAGCGTGGAGTGAACCCTCGCGGCAAGCAGCGGCGAGCAGGGGAGGAGCGGCGAGCAGCGTGGAGAGAACCCTCGCGGCGAGTAGCGGCAAGCAGCAGCTAGTAGGGGAGGAGCGGCGAGCAGCGGCTAACAGGGGAGGAGTGTAGAAGCGGAAGGGGCGGAGCAGGAGCACGAGCAGGAGGGCGAGCAGGGTTTTGAGCGCAGGAGGGCGAACAACAGCGGTGAGCAGGGGAGGAGCGAGAGCAGGAGCGGCGAGCAGGGGAGGAGCGTAGTTAGTTTTGTTCTGGCTTCATCTTCTGGTCTTTTAGTTTTCTCTTAGCGGGGGCGAGGTGGCTCCCCTTGCCGCCTCTGCCCCCGGTGACGCCTCTGCTCCGGTGGGTCTTCTCCTTCTCGGCGGCAGTTAGGTTTTTCTGGCCACGGCATATCCTTTGGAGCGTTGAGGGAACAGCGGTGCTTCTGCCCTGTTTCGTGCCGCTTCTATGGAGGTCTCCGTTGGTCTTTTCTGCAGGCAGATGCAGATGTTTGTGGCAGCGTTCTTCCTCTGTTTCTCGTCCGATTCGGGTGGAGAGTTTGAGGGGGCGGGGAAGGAGTGGCTTCTCTTGCTGCTCTCTTCCTCATTTCGTGCCTCTCCTTCCATATTGGGCGGACAGATCTTGTTGCTCTTTCTTCAGATGCTTGTCTGCTTGGTTTTCTGGTGCCTCTTCTGCACCTTATAGATGGGTTGCCTTGTCTGGGGGGCAATATTAGCCCTTCGGGGCTTTATTTGGGATCTGTTTTAACAGATTTGTGCAGATTTGCAAGTGGCTCGGTCCACGTTTCTGCATTTGCTTTATGCATTTGCTCTATGTAATCTTCTTATATGACTGCATATGCTTCTTGCATTTGCTCTATGTAATCTTCTTATATGAATATATTACACTTTTCTTCTGAAAAAAAAAAATTGTTTACTAATTAATGGACACTTTCACCCATGTTAGCATGTTTTTGTTCAACTTAGCTTTAAGTAAGCTTAGTGGCTAAAAATGATTTTCTTAAATTCCCAAATAAAGATAAGTGACTTAAGCTTTAGGTTTATCATGATGGAGAAATAAATCTAAATGTTAGTAAATTAAGTCCCACATTAACGAAACTTCAATTGGATGAAAAAATTAATTGTAACATCAAAGGGAAAAAAGTAGGAACCATGACTAAATTTCAATGAGATGGGAATGAAATGTACCTACTACATAATATCAAATCCATCATTTTAGTATGCAAATTGGAAGTATAATTTCCATTTAATTTCTAAATAAAAATGACATTTTCTTTTTGAACATTAAAACATCAACTTTTGAGAAGATCAGTATAATAAAATAATTTTAAAAAATGTAATAACGATAATGTAACATACATAACCTAAATCATCTACATTGTTGTTCTTATATTGGAAATAAATATGAAATAGAAAAAATGGAAAAAGAAAAAAAAAGGAGGAGGAAAGAAAGAAGAAGTAAAGTGAAGAATTAAAAATGTTGCAATCTCTCACCATCAATTGGTCTTGTAAATCATCTTCAGATCCACAAATTTTTTTTTTCAAACTAATTTTAACTATGTAATAGCGTTTTCTCTTTTAAAGTGGACACTACTCCATGCTTCACTAGGATAGATAACTTAAAAGATTGACAAAATTAGTTTATTCTTTTACCTTTACCTTGTGCCATGGATAACAAAGAAATACACAAAATTTCTATATAATTCTATTCTTTCTTATATTTTTTTATTATAATATTTGTAATCTTTAGTAATTAATATGTTGTTAGCTTTACCGAGTTATTTTTTTTTTTTTGTAAGCTCCGGTAGTACTCATTCTATTTCTGAAAATTTTTAACAAAAGATACATCGTTCAAACCATAGATGCCCGCCCTCAAGGGGAAACCGGGTAAACCCATCTATAATTTTTCAATCCAGCCCAAAAGTAATAGGCTCTCCGTCTAACCAAAGTAGCCAGCACAGCATAACTGTTTTGAAATTTACAGTAAACCCTATTCAGAACTATGTTATTATATCTACTATTCATTTAAAACGCTATAAACAAAATCGGGACCATCAGTAGTCAAACTAAACATATCTGTCTTCATGCATTTGCCGTGTCCACCGGGCGGTCGTCTCCTTGCGCGGGGTGCTCCACACCATCTTCCTGAACCGGGTCTTGACGCTCGCCCTTCAGTAGGCAGAGTATCTCGTCCAGTTTCTCCTCTTGCTGTGACTGGGTTCTGCGAATATGGGTTAGCTCCCTGCTCATCTCTGGTTTTTTCTGGAGCAGATCCGCCATTTCTTTGGCTACCTGTTCCAGGGCCTTCGCCATCAGGCCTTTCATAACCCAATACATATGGAGGGATTGTTTAAACAGGGTCCTGCGCCCACGAGTATGTCCCGGGTCATGGAGGATTGAAGCCCACTCCTCCATTTCGTCTGCTGATTGTTCTTGGATGGCCTCCTCCTCCAAAAATTGCATAATTTTGCGAATATCGGGGTCTGCATTGTTCTGAAACGCCCTTTCTGCCGTTCGTATCTGGTGCATGACAGTCCTTTTCTGCTTTGTTTGTCGCTGTTGCCGTCTGCCCGAGTTTTCGCCAACCTCAAACTCGGTCTTTCCGCAGTCTCCCTCCTCCTTCCTCGTTCTGCTTTGTCCGCTGCTCGGTGGTCGACCCCTCTTCCGGAGCCCCGAGCGTTTTTCCTCAGAAACTGGCTGCCTGGGCGGTTTCATCTCCGTTTGGGGCGTACTGCCCTGATAACTCCTCCTTTGTGTTTCCTTGGGTCTTTTTCCAGAGCCGCCTTCGTCATCTCCGTCTGAGTCATCCTCTGTATCCCAAATTGTGATTGGGGGATCCCGATTTAGGAGGCCTTTGCCCCTTCCTTGCTCCCGTTCTTCCTCAATTTCCTTCCGCTCCCTTGCTTCACGGCCTCTCGGACGGGGCTCCATCTCTCTTACAGCTTCGCCGCTCCTTCTTCTCATAATACTTCCTTTCTTCGACTGCCTCCGATGGAGACTCTGCAGACAATTCCGAATTATCCCGTAAAGGTGGTTATTTCCCTGACTCCCGTTCTCTATAATTTGCCTGTTTCTATTGTGGTGAATATATAATGGTGTCCAGATTTGGGTTCTCGGCCTCGCCCTATCTGGATCCCGTACTCCACTATCGCCAAACGTTCCATCTATACTCATATTTGCTTCTCTGTGTCCGAGCACCTCGTTAATTTCTCCGTTCATCCAATGCGTCTTAATGACCGCATCGACTGCGAATTCCTTGGTACTCATCCCCTCTGCCGCCACTGTACCTTCTTTCACATCGTGCTTCATCATTGTGTGTATTGGTATGCCATTTAGCACCTGATGTAATCGAGCTTTGGTCATGGTTCGATCATAACTTTGCCAATTGGTCCTATCTTGCATTAATTGAAGTGTGTTCCCCGATAACACCGTCACCTTCAGCAATCGAACTTCGGCTGTAGTTCGATCGTGTCTCTGCCGTTTACTGATGTCCTTCATTAATCTGAGTGTAATCCCCGATGGCGCTATCATGATCGGCCTTAATGAGCGTGTTTAGATCTTTCCATTCCCTGTTAGCCGCCGAATTCCTCCATTGGCTATCAATCTTGCTCTGTTGTCCTTTGCTGCCCCAGTTGGCCAGCCAGTCGGCGGGTTGATTACCATTTCTTCGGACATGCTTGAAGATGCAGTAATCTATTCTTTTGATCATACCCTCTATCTCCTGAACGATACCTGCTGTGCGCCAGCTCTTAGTCACCTTGTCCCATCCTTTGCCATTCCTGAGCTTCTTGACCATTTCAATGGCAATTTGGGAATCCCCCGAAATTTCTAAGTTAGAGTACCCATTTCTGATAGCTATTCTCAATCCAGTGTGGAGCGCCCAGAATTCTGCCTCATTGTTAGTCATATTGCCTCCCCAGTCGGCATATATCCATCTTACTTGTTTGCTACTGTCACGGAATATACCCCCAAACCCTGCATCTCCAGGATTACCCTTAGAGGCCCCATCGAAATTTAGCTTGACGAATTGATCCCTGGGATAAGTGAACTTGTCTGGGCTTTTAGTCTGCATGTTCTGCCCTTTTCTGAATTGGTGTTGCACCATTTCCAATTTCAGATTTAGTCTGCGTAAAATTTCCTGTTCTTCTAAATCTGCTTTCCAATCTTCATCCTGCCATCTCTCTACTAGAATGGTTTCTCGTAGAGCCTCTGTCACCTGGTCCCAAATTTTCTCCGGCTCTTTATTAATGCTTTTAAAGATTCTAGCATTACGTTCCTTCCATACCAGCCATATTACAAAACCTGAAGCAAGATTCCAAGCTCTCTGTATGACTCTGCATTTGAATGTTTCCTCTTTCCAATGAAGAACCAGTTCGTTGAAATCGCTAATCTCCACCCCATGTTTATTAAAGGTATGTTTGACGCAAGACCATAGATGTTTGATAAACGGGCATTGAATCATGATATGATCTCTACTTTCTTCTTGTTTGTTACACAGGTAGCAGCGCGACGGTCCCGAGAATCCCCGTTTCCGGATGCAGTCCCAAGTAAGAATTTTATTTTTCAAAGCGATCCAAGCAAAAATGGTTACTTTGGGCCACCAGTTTAGGTCCCAAATTTTCCTCCATCCCTGATGTCCGTCATTGATATTGAGGGGATTTGCGAGATAGTAGGCTTCCTTTACTGAGAAAAGTCCTTTCATGGTGTTACCCCAGCGTAGTATATCTTTTCCTTCCCTTACCCTGATTTTCCGTGAATCCATTTCCTTTTTGAAAGCTATCTGTAGGTCTGGATTGAGGCTTTGATCCCACTCTGTGGGATCCTGCCATGATCTCCAACAGTCATTCATGGTGACAGGTTTCCAATAATCCTTGACACTTGATCTATTCCCCTCAATACTATCCCTAATTGATTGAAGGCTCTGTATATTTGTCAATCTTTCCCTTTGCTGCCATTTGTCATCCCAGAAGTGAGCCTCATTGCCTCCTCTGATTTCCCAGAAAGCATGTTGTTTAACAATGTCTCTATTCTGGCTGGCCAGCTCCCACACCGCAGATCCGCGAGGCATTTCCTCTTGCCTTAGAATATCTAACTGAGAGTCTGACATTCTATATTTTGTTCTCCATATTGATTTCCAGAGGTCGTTTCCCCCTTGTACCCACCTCCACCAGAGTTTAGCTCCCAGGGTTTGATTAAGCAGTTCTGGGTCTTTTAATCCCAATCCACCTTTCTCTTTTCTCTCTGTTATTTGATTCCAGGCCACCAGGGCCCATTTCCTTTTTTCCTCCGACCCTCGCCAAATGAAATTTCTGATGATTTCTCTTATCTTCCCATAAACTCCTTTCGGGGCCGCCATTATTGATAGGGGGTAAATAGGTATAGCCTGTAATACTGATTTAGCTAAAACAATTCTGCCCGCAATATTCAGGACCCTGAAAGCCCAGCTCGAGACTTTTTTCCTCATTCTGTCTAAGATTCCTTGCCAGTTTTTCAATCTTTTTGTCGTGAAGTCTAACATGTTCCCCAAATACTTGGTAGGGAGTTCACCCTTTTTGAAGCCAAGAATTCTGATGAGATGAGTCTTCACTTGATCCACCGTGTTGAAGATAAAAACACATGATTTCTCCCTGTTAATTTCTAGTCCCGATGCTTCAGCAAACAGGTCAAGGATTTTCTTCAGATGTCTGACTTCCCTAACAGTTGGCTCCCCAAAGAGCATTATATCGTCAACAAATTGTTGATGCGTGAGGGGGAGTCTGTCTCCCCATAAGCGAAGGCCTTTTAATCTGTTGGCTACTTTTTCCTTAGTAATATACCTTCCTAGACCCTCTGCTGCCACAATGAACAGGAAAGGAGACAGTGGATCCCCTTGACGAATACCTCTGGAGGCATTAAACGTATTCGATGGGTTTCCATTGACTAAAATTGAAAAGTTTGGAGACGAGATGAGATTATGGATCCAAGTAATCCATCTCTTGTGGAAGCCGAAGCATGCAAGCACTCTCTCAAGATATCTCCAGTTGAGCCTATCATAGGCTTTGGATAAATCAAGCTTAATCATCATTCCTTTCCGTTTTTTATCTTTGAGGGAGTGGATGACTTCTTGAGAGACAACTAAACCATCCAAGATCTGTCTCCCCTCCACAAAACCAGTTTGCTCCGCCGATATTAAGCTCCCTAGCAAGGGTTTTAATCGTCTGGCAATAAGAGAAGTTATGATCTTATATATTACATTGCAGAGAGCTATTGGTCTAAAGCCATTAGCATCCTCCATGTTTTCACCCTTAGGAATTAGAGTAAAGAAGGTTGAGTTAAGAGCTGGCCATACCTTCTGTTGCACCCTTGATTCTTCTACCAGCTCTAGTATTTCCTTCCCAAGAAAATGCCAGCCAGCTTGGTAAAAATCGACTGTAAAGCCGTCCGGGCCTGGCGCTGTACCTTTCCACATTGATTTCACTGTCTCCTCCAGTTCCTCCAAGGTAACCATTCTCATTAAGGCTTTGTTCTGATCCTCCGTAACTAGTCTGGGAATAGCAGTGCAGATTTCCTGTATAGCTCTCTCTCTATCTACTTGGGGTTCGGAGAGAATTCCTCTATGATGCTCGACTAAAGTTTGCTCGATTTCCTTTTGTTCTACAACCCTTGTACCATTATTCCTTTTAATGGAGAGAATTCTATTCCCCTGTCTGTGCTTAACCATTGCCTGATGAAAAAACTTCGTGTTTCTTTCCCCTTCGCGCAGCCACTTAACTCTAGATTTCTGCCTCCATAGGATTTCCTCTTGTTTTCTTCTTTCCTCCATTTTGCCCAGTAGAGCCCCTTCTGTGGCGATGCTTTCCTCAGTCCTGCCTTCCACAATTATTTTCTGTTGGATATCCTCCATTTCCTTTTCCAATTTTTGCTTGTCTTCTATGATATTGCCAAATTCGTCTTTGTTCCACTTCTTAATCTTTATCTTCAAGTCTTTCAGCTTTAGATGAAACGTGTGCATCCTTCCTCTACCCTGCACTCGGCTTTGGTTCCACCATTCCTCTGCCTTTTTGATGAAGTTCGGATCCCTTAACCAGAATGCTTCGAAACGAAACGGTCTCTTACCCTGGATCTTTTTAATGTCCACTTCCAATCGGATTGGCCAGTGATCTGAGCCCAAAGAGGGGATGATCTTGGCTTCGACAAAGATATCTCTGTTCAGGATATCTTCAGATATTAAAAATCTATCTAGTTTTGTAGCAATTTGATTCTTACCTCCTCTTCGGTTATTCCATGTATAGATTCCATTGATGGTTTTCATGTCCACTACTCGTAGATCTTCTATCAGTTCATTGAACTTATTCATGAATTGATCCAGCCTTCGGACTCCCCCTTTTTTCTCGTCCAGGGATCGGATGAGATTAAAATCTCCTCCAATGATCCAAGGTTGTCCAGAAAAAAGTTGTCGGGTCGCTTTTAGACTGTTGATAAAGTTTTCTTTTTCAGCAGGGTTTGTGGGTCCATATACCCCTGTGACGGCTACAGTTTCCTTGGTCCCCACTATCCTTCCCATCCCGGTTAAGATTCCATGCATGCTAGTCCATTTTTCCAGAAGTACCTCATTTGGGTTCCACAATATTGCTAATCCTCCAGCCGCGCCTATGGCATCCTGTCCCATGACTTTGTAATTCAATCTATTTCTCTCAATTATTTCTTCTAACTGGTTTGCCTCAATTTTAGTCTCCTGCAGTATTATAATGCTGGGTTTTTCTTTTTTGAGTTTATCTCTCAAATATCTTTGCTTCCCCTTACTGTGTAGGCCCCTAATATTCCAACTAACAACAATCATTTAAAACTTTTGGAGGGCGGGGAAAAATACCTCTGACAGAGGTATCACTTTACCAGAGTTGATCAGTGTTTCACCCACTGACTGTATAGTTTCATTTAGCGTTCTCCGGCCTCTTTTCCTGCTGCTTTTTCCCAAATTTCCCATTTCCTGTATTTCTTTCTGCTGTTCCCCAGCCTCTGCAATTTGTTCCTCCATGTTTTCCTCCTTCCGTTCCTTGTATTTCTGGAAGGCCTCTTTGAATAACTGTTTTTGTTTCTCCGGTATAAATCTGCTATCTAAATACTTCCACTCCTGTAGCAGTCTCTTCATTAACTTTTCCTCTTCAGCCTCATTTTCCATTTGGTTTTCAACTTCCATGTGCGACTCCATTGTTTCCTCTGTCTCTTTTTCCTCTGTTTGTTCCTTGTTTGGTTTGTATGTACTTTCTGTTTTCTCTTTCTCTTCTCGGGCAACCTCCATTGGCGAGTTCTCTGGCTCTTCATCGTCATTCAGATTTACTTCGAACCCTTCCGCATTATCTTGCAATACCTGGAACTTATTTTGGCTTTTGATAGTGCTGGGGGTTTCTTGCGTTTTGGGTTTCAGGTTTTCCTTATTTGGTCGCTTCTTTCTAAAGACTTGTTGAAAGCCTTCCTCTCTATCTGCTGCTCTATCTTTTCCTGGCCTCTCTCCTTCCTCTTTGTTCAATGGACAGTTCCTAAATAAGTGGCCATATTCATGACATTTCCGGCAACGGAAGGGGATGTGTTCATAGTCGAGCGCTTGCGTCCAGACTTCATCATGGTATTCCAGGTCAATATTTTCCGGGAGAGGTTCAGCTAAGTTCATGAAGACACAAATTCTAGCAAAGGCATTGTACTTCCCTCTTCTTGTGGCCTCTGCAGTCTTCACGAAACTACCTATTGAGTTTCCAATACCTTCCAAGATTTCCGGGTCCCAGAACTCATCCGGTAACCCAAACAGCCTAACCCATACCGGAGCATCCATTAACTTTTCTTTTTCAGGGTTATACCGCTCCTCCCAGTGTTTCATAAACAGACCAGCATTATTCAGGAAGTACGGTCCTTCCTCAAAAATTCTGTTCTTATCTTCCAGATTCGTGAATACGGCCGTAAAGAAACCCTTCGCTCCTAGTTTCAGATCTATATGGCCTCGGGGTTTCCATCGCAGTTCTATCCATCTGTTCAGCTCCTTTTCTGAAGGCCAGTAGCCAATAAATTTGCAGATTAATGCATGGTCCTTCATATAGCTATTGTATTCCTCCAGTTTATTAAAGGGTATGATATACCTAGGTTTTTTCTGAGCTCGAGGAAGGCATTTACCTTTCATCCTCTTTTGCCAGATATTGCCCATTACCGGGGCTATGTTTTCCTTGTTTCCATTGAGGTTTCCTTCTGCACTGGTTTCACCCATCACTACATTTCTGAAGGAGGGGTTTGCACCCCCCCCCAGTCTCGTCCATCCCGATCAGTATTTATCAGCTAGATTTAAAACGTGGTTTTCTAAAGAAATACCTGGGTTAAGAGTCGTTGTGGACAGAAAGGCCGAAACCCTGTCTACGGCTTCCGTCCCTCGTCACAGGGGCCGATCCCTGACACCGTCGACTCTGTCAGGCCTGCACACCCGTGAACCCTAGTTCGAAACTCTCACCGTCGCCTCGGTTCTTCGACCGCCCGTCTGAGCTTTACCGAGTTATTACTTTAATATGAAAATTATGATTTATTGGTTGAAAGTTTGAAAATGCATAAGTATATAGATGTGTAATTTTTTTGTTTTCAATATAGAGTTGACACATGATCTTTAAAAATATTAATATTAAAATATATATTTAAATGCGGATTATAGATCGAATATTTCAATATCAATTTTATATATAAGAAATTAATAGGTACAATGTAGGAAAAATATTAATAACAAAAAATATTTTGATGTGAATTAAAATAAAATATTTCAATGTATAATTCCTTTTGTATTGAAAATGAACAAGGCTCTTAACATTTAAAATATATTAACTAGAAAAAATTAATATTAGTTAGAAATAAATTATTTCAATGTCTTTTTTATTGTTCCCTTTAAATAATTATTTGTATATCAATTCATTGTTCTCCTTCCCACCTTGGTTCATGTGGTTTTCTCAATTTACAATAAGTGTGTCTTGTAATGCCTTCAAGCCTTGTTATCTAAGCAATCCCTCTAAGAATTTACATATTCCTCATATATAATATAAATATATTTTTTATGAAGCAATGTAGCTCCATCTTAATTTTAGATCTATGATGCATAAAGAGGGATCAAGTCCCTCAATGTACCCATGCATCATACATAAAATAATAATACTTATTAGCATTAAGCATAAAAAACAATAGTTCATCATCATGTGAAGGCTTAAAAGGGTTGAAGATGAAAATGACATTCTCTTAAATTGTCAGACTTATACTCACACGCTTTCTAATTTTCAATATATCTCTTATAGTACCAACCTTCTCTTACTTCATTATGAACATAGAAATAAAATGCTAAAGAATTTTGACTAATTTCTTACCATTTTAAGGTCTAGTAAACCATATAGTTTTTAATAGATGTAAATCATCATCAATATCATTTGCTAAAATATTTTATTTATAAATTAATTAATTTAATAATAAATTAATTAATTTAATAATAATTTATTTATTTATTTACTTATTTTTATTTTTTTCTCTAGAAAATATCTGGGTAAATCCACCCAAAGGGATCACTTCCCACCACCTTATTATCCGAGCATAATCGAGAGGGCATCAAGGAGAATTGACCCTATGACCTCCCATTAACAAGGTGCTTTGAGTGAGAGAAACTGAACCAATATCAACATATCTCTCATAGAACCAACCTTATTTTACTTCTTTTTTAGCATAGAAATAAAATGCTAAGGAATCTTGATTAATTTCTTACCTTTTTAACATCTAGTAAACATACAGATTTTACTAGATGTAAATCATCATCAACGTCATTTGTTAAAATAGTTTATTTATAAATTAATTAATTTGACAATAATTTTATTTATTTATTTACTTATTTTCAAATTTTTTTTCCAAGAAAATATTTGGACAAATCTAGCCGAAGGGGATTACTTCCCGCCACTTTATTATCACTTCCTAACCCAGAAGCCTTGAGGGGAATTGACCCGCCATTTTATTGTCACTTCCTAACCCATAAGACTTGAGGAGAATTGACCGAGTGACCTCCCATTAACAAAATATTTTTAGCTAGAAAAACACAATCAATAAAATTAACCAAAAAAACTCTTTATTATTAATTTTATAATATAATAAATGTAAATTTTATTTGATTATTTAAATAAATCTAATATTTCATGAAATACAAACTTGAGTAACTAATTTTGAAATTTATTTATTTTCCTGTATACTATATTATTTTTATGTTTAATAAATGTTAATTAGATTTAAAAATATCTCAAACTTATGATTTAGATTTTTAAAAAAACCATTGTTTTTCAATATCGTTAATCACAATCTAATTTAAATAAAAATTTATAAATAATTTAATATTTCAAAAAAAAATATAATCATTAAAAGATTCAAAATATATATCATTGACATTTGTTTTCTTTGTCATGACATAACCTAACTTAAATAGATTTTACAGACTTACATCACATGCTCATTTAAAATTAAACAAAATATGTGTATATAAATTCCTAATAATAAGAATAATGAAACAATACATATCTAAATCTGTGGATCCGGTATTGGTTGAAACATTTAATGTCTCAGTGACGTGGAGGATAGAGGTGCAACCTTCATCGCTCGTGTCATTACCTCCTAGGCCACTTCATTGAGGTCTCATATCGAATCTTGTAAAGTCAAAAACTACAACGAAGGCGCATGCCGAATCCGATTCAATGCAGGGCAGGGGAATAAGAAAAAATCTCAATATGTGTCTTTCCTTCATTGGGTATGGACAGACGACGAAAGGGCAAGGGCAACCCTCCTTTTATAAAACACTTTTCGGTGTAATTATAAATGAGATAAAAGAGATAAAAATAAAAATGATCTTTAATTTATAAATATCTTTCCTTTTAGGCGGATAGGCCTTCCTATGTATCAAGAATCGTCTACACTTTTACTCTCCACCTGACATCTATGCGCCGAGCTTCGGGAAAGTTCGTGGACTTTATTGCACAATGCTCAGACTCCCTATTCAAATTCGCGCGTCCATATTCAATCCAGCAAGCCCGCGTTCACAGGTTCCAGATCGTCTCCTTACTCGACCGTAAACCGCTATTGGACTATCTACAGGGCAAAATCAACTCCATCGATGCCATACAGCCCGTTCTGAAACCTGCCATCGAGGAATACCACCCTGAGGATCCTCGATTGTTCAACAAAAGGTCCAAGGAAGAGACAGACGGAAAAGGGTCTCCAGAAAACCAGATTAACGCAGATAACCACGCTGGGATTGACTCGATTGAGCTGATTAGGGTTTTGGAGAAACCCTTGTAGGACAGAGAAGCCCTTCTGGAGTGCAGGAATAAGAATTTTCAACACGTTATTGCGATGGCAAATAAGAAGGACGAAGAAAGAAAAGTGCCAGAAAAGGAAAATTTACAGACACCCAATAAGGGCATCAAGAGACCCTTTGAAGAAAAAGGGTTTGAGAAGGATCTTGGGATTGATATTGGGGAAAAATACAGTAAGCAGATGGGTTGAAGGGAAATCTCAGGCTATCCTCAGCATTTAATGCTGGCATTAAGTGTAACAGCAGTAGTGTTGGTGAGGGTGTGCCTATAATTCTTGTTCCCAGTGCCTTCCAGACCCTCTTGAATATGTACAATGTCAAGGAATTTTTGGAGGATGGGGTTTACCATACCCCTGATGCCAAGGTGAAGGGGATGCTCAAGAAGCCAAAGTGTATTACTATCCAGAGAAAGAGTGGCCGTGACAGGACAAGGTTTACGTTTGAGGTGAGGGATAAACCATCCGCGTTGTCACCCAGTGACTGGAGTCATGTCGTTGCGGTGTTCGTGATTTTGGGAAGGAATGGCAGTTCAAGGGTTGGCCTTTCAAGGACCATGCAGAGATATTCAATAAAAGTAAGTTTTCCTTTTCCTATTTAATTTTCCTGCGTCCATTCGACCCCACAAACACCATGGGTTGAATTCTCAAAATTAATGCTTTGTGCAGGAGGTAAGGTGATAAAGATTTATCAGATTTTCTTTTCAATTGTAATGTCATGCATATGTTATGTCAATATCTAATAGATGGTGTTGATGTTTACAGTCCTGGGGTTTTACATTCGCTTTGAAGATGACAGTGTGGAGTCTGCTAAATCTGCGAGGCAGTGGAATGTGCAGATATTTTCGGTATGAGATTTAGACTTTTCTGTTACTGTTTCGAGTATTGTCAAGTTTCTGAGCTCTGCTTCTATAACACGCTGCTTATGGATTTGTCTTGTTCCAGATGATGGGATAAATTTCAGTCTATTAGAGTTTTTGTATCATGTACGCTCATTAGAGCAACTGAAGGTTGTTTACACCACGACGTAAAGGTAGAATATACTTTTTTTCCTGGTAGCAAAATGCGGTATAGTATCAGACACTGTTTGGAATTTGCTCTGTACATCCTGCTTGTTGAATTGTATCCACTAAAAGGCCCTTGTTAGGTGGGGCCGACATTTGGCGCATGTAAATGTCAGGTAAAGGTTTTAAGGGCTTACTTACCTCATAATGTTGTTTAGAATGATGTAAAATTTGAACTTCTATGCACTGAAGTCCTGAAACAATTTTCATAGGCGAGTTAGAGGCTTCATCGCTATAAATTGAGAGGGTTTGGTAAGATGGTTAAGTCTCTATCTCGCTATAAATTGTGAGAAAGTTTTTGGTAAGATGGTTTTGTTGGCTGAAACTTTTACATGCGAATTCACTGTAAATTGAGAGTTTTTTGGTAAGATGGATCTGTTGGCTGAAAACTTTACATACGAACTCGCTATAAATTTAGAGTTTCTGATAAGATGGTTATGTTGGCTGAAATATTTATATGCCCTTTTTTCCAGGGTTATCCCATACTTGATTGCTTGGGCTTGTATCCAGTATTTTCCGAAAAATGCTATTCAAAAGTGCCTGACTACGTCTTGTCCAAATTCCTTTTTCTTTTGTAGGGTGTGTCAGGTTCCATCTGACAAGCATAAATATTCTCACCGAAGACATCGTTTACTACTTGATTTTACAGAGTTTAATCTTCTATATAATGCACAAATTATGTGAACTTCCTATCGTGTTATCACTTAATTAAGATTAGCATAAGCATGTTGTAGCATTGATAGTGTGGGGATTCTTTTAGACGTTGTAAAAGATTGAATTTTGTTCTATAATAATTATTTATTATTCAATAAGTTCAAATATTTGAGACATTCGTAGAAGGAAGGAGGACATAGGCATTTATAAAAGAAAGGGAGACATTCCAGAGATGGGATGAAGAAAGGGAGACATATTTAGATTTAGTGATATGAGGAAAGGGAGACATATTTAGATTTAGTGATATGAGGAAAGGGAGAAATATAAGAGATATTTAGATTCAGTGATATGGAGGAAAGGGAGAAATATGAGAGATATTTAGATTCAGTGATATGGACCATGCAGAGATATTCAATAAAAGTAAGTTTTCCTTTTCCTATTTAATTTTCCTGCGTCCATCCGACCCCACAAACACCATGGGTTGAATTCTCAAACTTAATGCTTTGTTGCAGGAGGTAAGGTGATCAAGATTTATCGGATTTTCTTTTCAATTGTAATGTCATGCGGATGGTATGTCAATATCTAATAGATGGTGTTGATGTTTACAGTCCTGGGGTTTTACATTCGCTTTGAAGATGACAGTGTGGAGTCTGCTAAATCTGCGAGGCAGTGGAATGTGAAGATAGTTTCGGTATGATATTTAGACTTTTCTGTTACTGTTTCGAGTATTGTCAAGTTTGCGAGCTCTGCTTCTATAACACGATGCTTATGGATTTGTCTTATTCCAGATGATGGGATAAATTTCAGTCTATTAGAGCTTATTGTATCATGTACGCTCATTTATTTTGCCATTAATTTTGTCTACTTATTGTTTAGCTCGTGTAATTTACCTGCAGATTAGCAAACATAAGCGGCATCAAGATAAAGCTGCAGCAATAGAGATTTGGGAGAAGCTGGATGCATACATGCGGGCTAGGAGGTCCAACTCAACATTCTAAATACCAGTGTTCATAGTATTGTCTAGAGGCTGCCTTTATGAATGTATTTGCCATATATATTAAAATGCCTTTAATGGGAGATCCTTGAGCTACCACAATATTTGTTGCAGCCAGAGATTCTCACTGTTGAAGCACATGGATTAGGTAGTTTTCTATCCCATTATTATAATGTTGCAAATTTCAATTGACAGATACTCTTGAGCTACTCAGCTCAAAGCAGATTGGAATGGTCATATGCAACTGAACGCTGTTTACACCACTACGTAAAGGTAGAATATACCATTTTTTCTGGCAGCAAAATGCGGTATGGTATCAAACACTGTTTGGAATTTGATTTGTACATCTTGCTTGTTGAATTGTATCCACTAAAAGGCCCTTGTTAGGTGGGGCCTACATTTGGCGCATGTAAATGTTAGGTAAAGGTTTTTAAGGGCTTACTTACCTCAAAATGTTGTTTAGAATGATGTAAAATTTGAAGTTCTATGCACTGAAGTCCTGAAACAATTGTCATAGGTGAGTTAGAGGCTTCATCGCTATAAATTGAGAGTTTTTAGTAAGATGGTTAAGTCTCTATCTCGCTATAAATTGTGAGAAAGTTTTTGGTAAGATGGTTCTATTGGCTGAAACTTTTACATGCGAATTCGCTGTAAATTGAGAGTTTTTTTGGTAAGATGGTTCTGTTGGCTGAAAACTTTACATACGAACTCGCTATAAATTTAGAGTTTCTGAGAAGATGGTTATGTCGGCTGAAATCTTTATATGCCCTGTTTTCCAGGGTTATCCCATACTTGATTGCTTGGGCTTGTATCCAGTATTTTCCGAAAAATGCTATTCAAAAGTGTCTGACTACGTCTTGTCCAAATTCCTTTTTCTTTTGTAGGGTGTGTCAGGTTGCATCTGACAAGCATAAATATTCTCACCGAAGACATCTTTTACTACTTGATTTTACAGAGTTTAATCTGCTATATAATGCACAAATTATGTGAACTTCCTATCGTGTTATCAATTAATTAAGATTAGCATAAGCATGCTGTAGCATTGATAGTGTGGGGATTCTTTTAGAAGCTGTAAAAGATTGCATTTTGTTCTGTAATAATTCTTTTTTATTCAATAAGTTCAAATTTTTGAGACATTCGTAGAAGCAAGGAAGACATATGCATTTATAAAAGAAAGGGAGACATTCCAGAGATGGAATGAAGAAAGGGAGACATATTTAGATTTAGTGATATGAGAGGAAAGGGAGAAATATAAGAGATATTTAGATTCAGTGATATGGAGGAAAGGGAGAAATATGAGAGATATTTAGATTCAGTGATATGGAGGAAATGGTGATATTCCAGATATTTAGACTTAGGGGTATATATTCTAATTAAACTTCCTTTTTTTTTCAAAGCAATTAAATAATAATATTGGACACAATAATATCTATGCAAGAAAAGATTGAATTCGGACAATCAAGAGTATTTCTTGTATTATAAGCAAAATGTTCTCTAGCATTGAATTCAGACAATCAACCAATGCACTGCACTTCTCTTTAAACGACCGAGAATCTCGGGTTTATGAAGGGATCAAAATCATTTAGTGCCACCATATGTGCGATTTCGGGACTAGGGAAAGAAACATTAGAATGAAAATTGTAGAGTTTGATATGTTTAGGTTTGTCGGAAAAACAAATGTCTGGATTAGTTCGTCGGCAGCCACAGCTATTGTCCCATTCTGTGGAAAAATTGAAGCGTAATGTAGATTTTATGGTTAAATCTGTGGGTCTTTCATTGGATGATTTGGTGAAGTATCCGGTTTTGCCTTTATTCAGCTTGGAGAAGAGGATAATTCCTCGGTATAAATGTATGAATGTATTTTAATCGGCCAGAAAATTTTTCCTTGGATAAATATGTGAATAATCACCCTGAATCCTCAATTCTGCTGAGTATTTACCATGGTGGGAAAGTTGGGGACATGCAGTGAGTTACCTTAAATTCAAGGACGAGAATTTTAATCAACAATGATGTTTTTGAAGGTATGCGATATCATTCCAATGCATTGTTGAGATTTTCTGTTTGTAGCAAAATAGGAAAAATCTCAGCTGATGACAACAATAGGAATTCAGTTCCTAGATTAGCTCCAGGTTGTTGGGAGGGAGTTAATGCCTCCTATATTTGATGTGAGGGAGTTATGAGGCTGTTAGATTCTCTATGCTATATAACAGGCAATGATTCGGATGGTTTGCTAAGAGTGTGAGAGTTTTGTGAGGCTTTCATGATGTAATCTCCAATTTTATTAATAAATTCCTTATGCCTATGTTTGGTGGACGTAGCCCAAATTGGTTGGGTGAACCACGTTAAATACTGTCTCTTATGTGCTTGATTGTTCTGCTATTTATTTAATTGATTTGTTGTGCCTCTGAATTCCAACAATTGGTATCAGAGCGATGTTGGAGCACAGCTGAGCGCTGGTCGTGGATTAGAGCTGGTGCGTGGATGGTTGCTGCGTGTGCGTGCTGAGCGCTGTAATACTTGTGTGCGTGGAGCTGTTGGCGCGTGGTGAACGCTGTAATACCTGCTGCCTTGAGGGTGATGTCCAGGAGCGCTGAGGTATGATTTACGCACGATAAGATTTTATCTGTTGTATGATATACGCACATATGTGGGCAGTTCAACAACAATTCCATCGTAAGCAATCCCCACAGAGTCTTGAAATTATCTGACGACTTCTTTACTGTAATATCAATTATTCTAAGATTTTGCACACTGTATCGTGCAAATATCTAAATAATGGAAAATGGAAAATCGAACTGTACTGTTTATAGTTCACACATTTAAATTTTACAGTATAGTATACAACGTCGTTAGTCTAGATATCTGTCAGGCAAAGAACAATTAGCAATGTTAAAATTTTCGGTGGATCGAGTAACTCATTGAATTGTCCCTTTGATTGCAACCGAGGACTATTGTTTTAACAAAACCACCCAATTTCTGGGTGAGTGGTATTGAAACTCACGGGTTAAGTGTTAAATCTGATCAGCATTAAAAGTCCAGGGCGCATATATCTACAGAGGAAGTTTTATAAACCTTATCAAAGAATATCTATTCTCTAAACAAGGAAATTTGGAGACCGCCTGCGTGCTGACTACATTGGTGTAGGTGCACGCTGTAGCAAAGGTAGGTGCATTACTTTCCGCCCGCTCCATAATAAAGATTATTCGACTTCTCATTATGCTGATTTCGCTGGTGGGGATATACTGCTGAGGTTGTTTATCTGTGGCGCTGAGGTCTTTATATACTGTAATTTTGCACAGTAATAAGGCAGTTTTTTTTTTGTTGTGTAAAAACAAAGGGCAGTTTTTGTTTTAAAGGCAAAGGCAAAAAGGCATAGGCAATTTTTTTTTTAATTGCTGGTTGGATATTGGAGATTATTGTGTTTTTTTTTTATACAAATGGCGAAAACTCAAAGTGCCCAGTTTGAAATTGAGAAATTTAATGGCAAGAATAATTTTGAGATCTGGAAGGTAAAGATGCACGATCTGCTGGTTCAAAAAGGTGTGGCGAAAGCACTGTTGGGGAAAAACAAAAGACCTCCTTCCATGACGGAGGATGAATGGGATGAGATGGACGATAGAGCTCTTTGTGCAATTCGGTTATGTCTGGCGGACGATGTTCTGTTCAACATTGTGTCAGAGAAAACTGCCGCAGGCTTGTGGTCGAAGCTTGAGAAGCTCTATATGACGAAATCTTTGACAAATCGAATTCTCCTGAAACGGCAGCTTTACGGTTTGCGGATGAAAGAAGGTACCTCAATTGCTGATCATCTGAATGTTTTTAATACCTTATTGGTGCAATTAGACAGTCTAGATGTGAAATTTGATTCAGAGGATAAGGCAATAACTTTATTATGTTCATTGCCCGAATCCTGGGATCACTTTGTTACTTCCATAAGCTTTAGTACATCAGATATCCTTGAGTTTGACGATGTTGTTGGAGCCTTGTTGGCTGAGGAGACGAGGAAGAGGTCGAATGCAGACACCTCTACATCAGAGGTAATGATAGCCAGAGGTCGCTCACGAGAGAGACACTCCGGGGGAAAGCATAGCGACTCTCGTTCAAAGTCCAAAGGAAAGAAGCCAAAGGTGAAGTGATGGCATTGTGGCAAGGCTGGACATCTGAAAAAGGATTGCTGGAAGCAAAAGCAGGCTGTTAAAGAAGGCTCTTCGACAGAAAAGAAGGAAGCCAACACCACAGATACAGGTTCAGTATCTGGTTCAGGTATGAGTGATGAGGTATTGTCAGATAATATGTCAAAACATGATCAACATTGGTTGTTAGATTCCGGGGCATCTAACCACATGTGTATTCATAAAGATTGGTTTAAAACATATAGATCAGTTGATGATGGAGTCGTGTACATGGGTAATGATGTCACTTGCAGTATTGTTGGAATAGGAAGTGTACAACTAGAAATGTTTGATGGCACAACCAAAATATTAACTGATGTGAGGCATGTACCAGATTTAAGGAAAAATTTGATTTCATTAGGAGCACTTGATTCAAATGGATATAAAACTGTAATTCAAGGTGGAGTAATGAAAATTTACAAAGGCATCTTACTAGTTATGAAAGCAAAGAAAGTAGGAAATCTATTTCAGTTAGAAGGTAGAACTGGGTCAGATCATGTATCTGTGTCTGAACATGACAGTAGTTCCATTCACTTATGGCATCAAAGATTGGGGCATATGAGTGAAAGAGGATTGAAAATTTTGGCTGACCGAAAGTTACTTCCTAATCTAAGATCTGGAAAATTGGATTTCTGTAAACATTGTCTGTTTGGTAAACAAAGTAAACAAAAGTTTAAAACAGGCAAACATACTAGTAAAGGCATACTTGATTATATCCATTCAGATGTTTGGGGTCCAGCCCCTACAGCGCCATATGGTGGTTCGTCTTATTTTGTATCATTCATTGATGACTTTTCTCGGAAAGTTTGGGTCTACATGTTGAAAAAGAAGTCTGATGTTTTTACAGTTTTCAAGCAGTTTAGAGCATTGGTAGAAAACAACACTGGTAGAACTATAAAATGTTTAAGAACTGACAAAGGTGGTGAGTTTTCCTCCAAGGAGTTTGACAGCTATTGCAAGGATGCAGGGATCGAAAGACATAAGACCACGGTTTATAATCCTCAGCAGAATGGAGTTGCTGAACGCATGAACATGACTCTTCTAGAGAGAGCAAGGTGTATGCTGAGTAACGCCGGGTTGCAAAAGGAGTTGTGGACGGAAGCAGTGGCAACAGCTTGTTATGTGATAAACCGATCTCCATCAACGGCAATAGGCTGCAATATTCCGCAAGAGGTATGGAAAGGACACCCTTGTGACTATTCTAAACTCAGAGTGTTTGGCTGTGATGCATATGCTCTAGTGCCTAAACATCAGCGAACTAAATTAGATCCGAAGTCTAAAAGGTATATCTTTGTTGGGTATGGTGATGGAACAAAGGGATATAGATTGTGGGATCCTACTACCCACAAAATCATCATCAACAGAGATGTAAAGTTTAATGAATCCTCTCTTGTACAGTGTAAATAGAAGATTGAAACAGGATGATGTATCTGATTTCCAGCATATTCAGTTTGACAGCATTTCTAATGATAGTCATAACGACCATAGTTCAGATTCTAGTCATGAACAGGTTTCAGAATCAGATTATGAACAGGGTTCAGATGGAGGACATGAACAGGTCTCAAATGGCGATCATGAAGAAATTCCTACAGATGATAGACAGCCAATTGTGGAAGCACCAGAAACATTCTTAAGGAGGTCTACAAGGATCAAACGCCCTCCAAGAAGGTATGATGATCATGTTACTTCAGTTGCTTTGATCGCTAATGATGATGAACCTTTGTGTTATCAGGAAGTTGTAGAAGGTTCAAATAGTGACAAGTGGAAAGCAGCTATGAAGGAAGAAATGATGGCCTTAGGTAAGAATGGCACGTGGGATCTGGTTGAACTTCCCCAAGGCAAGAAAACTGTGGGATGCAAGTGGGTGTTCAAGGTGAAACGGGGTGTGAATGATACGGAAGACAGGTACAAAGCGAGGCTGGTTGCAAAAGGGTTTTCTCAGAAAGCTGGCATAGACTTTCATGAGATATTTTCACGAGTGGTTAAAATTGTTTCAATTAGAATTGTGTTAGCATTAATGGCTTTGTTTGATTTAGAGTTGCAGCAATTAGATGTTAAGACTGCATTTCTACATGGAGACTTAGATGAGGAAATATATATGGAACAACCGGAAGGGTTTGTTCAGCATCACAATGAGAAATTTGTCTGCAGGCTCAAGAAGTCATTATATGGCCTGAAGCAGTCGCCTCGGCAGTGGTATAAGAAGTTTGATTCTTTCATGTTGAGTCAGAAATATGTAAGAAGTGAATATGATCATTGTGTTTACTTTAAGCAGTTAAATAATGGCATATTCATTATCTTGGTATTGTATGTTGATGATATGCTTTTAGCAAGCAAAAGCATTGAAGAAATCAACAGGTTGAAGACTCAGATGGCAAGGACGTTTGATATGAAAGATCTGGGAGCTGCAAGACAGATTTTGGGCATGGAGATTTTCAGAGACAGGAGTAATGGTAAGCTGTGGCTATCACAACAAAAGTATATTGAGAAAATACTTTTGAGGTTTGGTATGAATAATGTGAAGCCTGTTTCAGTCCCTTTAGCTTCCCATTTTAAGCTTTCTTCGAGTTTATGTCCTAATACAGATGAAGAAAAGGATTATATGTCTCGAATTCCATATGCCAATGTAGTAGGGTGTTTAATGTATGCGATGATTTGTACTCGACCAGATATTTCTCATGCAGTTGGGGTTGTCAGCAGGTACATGGCAAATCCGGGTAAAGAACACTGGTCAGCATTGAAATGGGTGCTTCGGTATTTGAGAGGCACAAGTAGTTATTGTATTTCTTACAATAAGAGTAGTGAATTTGTTTGCGGATATGTTGATTCCGATTTTGCAGGTGATTTGGATAAGAGAAGGTCAACTTCAGGGTACGTCTTTACTCTTGCAGGTGGAGCTCTCAGCTGGATGTCAAAGCTACAGAACATTGTTGCTTTGTCCACTACTGAAGCAGAATACATTGCTGCTTCTCATGCTTGCAAAGAGGCGGTTTGGTTGAAAGGTTTGCTTGGTGAGTTTGGTAGGTTACAGGACAACATCAGGTTACTTTGTGATAGTCAAAGTGCAATACATTTGGCTAAGAATCCGGCCTATCATAGTAAGTCAAAGCATATTCCAATCAAATATCATTTTGTAAGACAGGTTATCACTGAAAGGGAAGTTTCTCTTGAAAAGGTGCATACAAAGGAGAACTGTGCAGACATGTTCACGAAACCAGTTTTGTTGGAGAAGCTACGCTGGTGTTTGGCTTCTCTTGGCTTCCAGAAAAGATAAAATAATAATAACAGGGCATCAGGCGAATTTTTGTCAAGGTGGAGATTGTTGAGATTTTCTGTTTGTAGCAAAATAGGAAAAATCTCAGCTGATGACAACAATAGGAATTCAGTTCCTAGATTAGCTCCAGGTTGTTGGGAGGGAGTTAATGCCTCCTATATTTGATGTGAGGGAGTTATGAGGCTGTTAGATTCTCTATGCTATATAACAGGCAATCATTCGGATGGTTTGCTAAGAGTGTGAGAGTTTTGTGAGGCTTTCATGATGTAATCTCCAATTTTATTAATAAATTCCTGATGCCTATGTTTGGTGGACGTAGCCCAGATTGGTTGGGTGAACCACGTTAAATACTGTCTCTTATGTGCTTGATTGTTCTGCTATGTGTTTAATTGATTTGTTGTGCCTCTGAATTCCAACATGCATGGTAGAGAATCTAATAGAGTATGTCAAAGCTTATGCATGCTTACACTAATGACCAAATAATTTTCTGGAGAAATTTCCAGCTGATTTGCTTTTCATTGAGTATGTATTTACAAATCAATGATTTTGGGATCAAATCCCTCAAAGCAATTCTATACATGCTCTTCAAATTCCTTCAAGCTTTTGAAAGTAAAACCAATGAATTATCAAATTTTACTATAATAAAAAACAATTAGAACGTCGTTAGCCATCCCAAATTGCTCATCCTTTAGGGTTGAACCAACATTTCTTCTAGAAAAATTCAACAATTCCAATTTAATAATCCTATCGGCCTATCTTTGTACCTTTTGGGACTATTGCTAGTTTTTAATAATATGAATTATTGAATTGAGGCTTCTGTGATTCATATTTCATTTGTCGAAAAATCTATCGTAAATATGAATTACTCTTTATTCAACAATTAAATAATTAAATATTTAAAATAAAGATATTGATAAATTATTTAAAAGGAAGATATTTAAAGTAAAGATATTGATAAACTTTGTAGTCATGTTGTAAGGAGTTCTTTTCTGAAATTAACTCTCTTCTTATTACGCGGTTACGCGGCCAGGGGTTTCCTCTGAAATTAACTTTCTTCTTATCACACTTGTCTTGCTATAATCCGTTGATTGAGATGTTAGACAATTCAAATAGTTGCCATCGTTGGATTAAACATATAATTATAACTGAAACAACACTGATCTTTCCTGGTTGAAACCATATGAAACCCACTCCTTGGAAACCTAAATCAATTGATGATGCCCCTCCTCGGAAATCCAAATCAGTGGATGATCTCCCCTCCTCAGAAACTCAAAAACCCAGCTCAACCTATGCTCGATGCCCCTCGTCGGAAACTCGACGCTTTCCCTGCGGAAGGAAACATTCTTCCTCAATGCCCCTCCTCAGAAACCCAAATTAGCAGAGTCCCATCCCTCGTTTCAAGAGTCCTTGCAATAGGAAGAAAAAGTCTCACGAAGAGGATATTAACAATGGGCTCAATTCTCCTTCTGTTGCCATTGCTAGAAAGAACAGTGATCCTAATTTTAGTGCAAAAACATCTAATGGGCTTGTGAAAAGCTCTTGTGGTTCTCTGAAATCCAATATTTCAGAAACGCCTTCGTTGGCTAATGCCTCTGAGATTTATTCATGTAAATTTAGGAGATGTGTTGCTAACTACCCAGATTTGGGTTCGATCAATTTCAAGGCTCAACCCTGCAAATTCCTTGTTGCAAAGAGGCATGATCGGCCCGAGAAGGAACCTATTGAATGCAAATGCAGTGAAAGGAAAGCAGATGGAGATATATCTAGAAAATGTGCTTGTGTTGCTGCTAAGGAATTGAGGGTTTCTCAGGAGGAGTTTTGCAAGGAGAATCTGCATTTAACACCTTCGAATTGTGCGAAATAAGAAGAACATACAGGAAGAGGTAAGGACTGCAAAACCCAAGGCTCTAATGTGAATCTTGAGATTGCAAACAATGATAAACGTCATGAATTTGAATGCAATGTAGATGGAAGATATGGGTTTGCTGAGAAAATGGAGATACTGTGTGCATTGAAGATAACAGAAATGAGAAAATTCAATATGCAGAAGAGGGCATTAATGGGTTTTGGAAATATGACAACAAAAAATGTTGTGAAGAAGGCATGAATGAATTTTGTGGGGACGGGAAACATGAGGGGGTTAATTGTGGTGAAGAGTGTAGAAATGGGTACTATAGTGAAGGGAAACATGAAGAGACCCAATTTGGTGAAGTGGGTACCGACTTTACTTGAGATTGTCAAACACATTCTTGCTCAATGCCCCTCCCTGGAAACCCAAATCAGCGGATGATGCCCCTCCTCAGTGACCCACCTCAGTGGATGCTCAATGCCCCTCCTCGAAAACCCAACTCTTTCCTTGCTGAAGGAAACATTCGTACTCTCTCTTTTTTGACAGCGGCAAAAGATTCACACGACAGATCGAATCTCTTCGGTTGGTTTTCTGAACAGACGCGTGGTTTTTTCTGAAAGGTATCATTCTAGGTTTTGTCACAAAGATTTCTGCTTTCAGGAGTTCAAATATTTTTCAAATTGTGATTGTATAAAATGTCTGTAGCAGAATTGACAGATGAACTTCTTTTCATTGATTGAAAGAAGAAAACATTATTTGTTTTGTGCCCTAAGTGTGCACTTATGGCACTGAGTTTCAGTACTATGTACTATGGTGGGGGTAACATATACTATGTAATCATGACAGTTTCGTATGCCCACATCATCCTGTTCACAATTTGTAGCTTGCACTTCCGGACATATTGAAACCCCCGCCATGTAGCTCACAAAGAATCATGTGTATGATCTGAAAACTATTAGTTTTGGTAATTGGAGTGAAAGGAAACCAGATGGAGATATATCTATAAAATGTGCTTGTGTTGCTTCCAAGGAATTGAGGGCTTCTCAGGAGGAGTTTTGCAAGGAGAATATACAGTTAACACCTTTGGATTGTGCGGAAGAAGAAGAACGTACGGGAAGAGGTAAGGACTGCAAAACCCAAGGCTCTGATGTGAATCTTGAGATTGCAAACGATGATAAACGTCATGAATTTGAATGCAATGTAGAGGCAAGATATCAGTTTCCTGAGAAAAATGGAGATACCATGTGCATTGAAGATAGCAGAAATGAGAAAATTCAATACGCAGAAGAGGGCATTAATGGGTTTTGGAAATATGACAACAAAAAATGTGGCGAACAGGGCATGAATGGATTTTGTGGGGACGAGAAACATGAGGGGGTTCATTGTGGTGAAGAGGGTAGAAATGGATACTATAGTGAAGGGAAACATGAAGAGACCCAATTTGGTGAAGTGGGTACCGGCTGTACTCATAATTGTCAGAAACATTCTTGCTGAATGCCCCTCCTCGGAAACCCAAATTAGCAGATAATGACCCTCCTCAGAAACCCAACTGTTATTTGTACTCGTCTGAGGCTTCTAGCAATTCTAGCTATATTAAATAAGCATATTGCAATTTTCTTGAGTTTGGATGGCCCTTTGTTTTTTTTTTAACCAAAACAAAAATTGTATTACTAAAAATTTGTGCCGGGAACACAACATATACATATGATGCCAGCGAAATCAAAAGCAAGTCTCAATCTATTTTAGGACTGTTCTTATGAGTGTGAGATCAAATTTTTTTGTTCATTTCTTCCTATTCTGTCTATTATGTCTAACTGTGTAGATTTTGCAAAAAACATAGTATCAAACAACATTTCCAAGGCATCTATTAAGCATTTAAGCAAGGGGGACTCTGGTTCTGCCCTATTTTCTCTCTTGGAGGTGAAATTGTTGCGTTGAGGTCCGGAACAAGTTGAGCAAATTGTGGCCGAGTCTTTGCTAGAGGTTAATGCATCCAAATGCCATATAGTTAACCCTATTTGGATCTTCTCTCTAGTTGTTGACCCAAGCTAATTAACTGATCTTCGTTCCTCTGCATGCTAGACTTCTGATCTACTAACAGCACCATCATTGTGATCAAGCTTGAGACTATTCGACTATGTATGATGATGATCTGTAAGGCTTGTTCACAATTTGTATCTTGCACTTCTGGACATATTGAAACCCCCGCCATGTAGCTCACAAAGATTCATGTGTATGATCTGAAAACTATCAGTTTTAGAAATTGGAATTTCAGGTTATTTATTTTGTTTTAATTTAAAATCTTTTAGTTATTTGTGCTCGTTATTTGTATTCATAGAGGCTTCTAGCAATTCTGGCTATATTAAATAAGCAAATTGCAATTTTCTTGAGTTTGGATGGCCTTTTGTATTTTTTTTAACCAAAACAAAAATTGTATTAATAAAAATCTGCCCTGGGAACACAACATATACATATGATGCCAAAGAAATCAAAAGCAAGTCTCCATCTATTTTAGGATTGTTCTTGGGAGTGTGAGATCAAAATTTTTGTCCATTTCTTCCTATTCTATCTATTATGTCTAACTGTGTAGATTTTGCAAAAAACATAGTATCAAGCAGCATTTCCAGGTCATCTATTAAGCATTAACAAAATTTATCGTTTACATGTGCTACATTTATTGTTTACTGTCATTCAAAATTTATTGTTTACTTCATTGTTTATTAAAAGATAAATATAAAGATATCTTGGTATGGAAAAAATATGAAAAGACCATGAAAAATAGGAACACCAAATATCCAATGCTCAAAGATGTAACTTTAGCTTGAGACATGTTGGAACCTCTTCTCAATTAAGATGTTTGATGTGATCTGTATGTGGCGTCATCAGTAATTCAGCCACAACTTTGCATTTCACAGTTTTATAAAATCAACTGACATATTCAATAATATATAACAAAATCCAAAAATATATAAAATCTCGAAATTCAAAATTATATACAAATTTGATAACCTTTTGTTTAACTATAGAGCACCCATCGATCAATAAACCTCAAAGGACATAATACCTGCAAATAAGTCCATTCTTAGCAGCAAACCTCGTTTATTAATAGATTGTGCATAACACGTTAACATAGTGTATTGTTATAAGTATGTTTGAGCAGGCAGGATGATGCAGCATGAACCTCTTCAATCATCTGGCCAGTCCAAACTAAAATGTTCTTCGACCACATCCACTCTGAGATTAGGCATGGCATAGGCTTTGATATCCAACCATTGTTGTCCGTTTTTCTCATCACATATTACATGTTTTAAAGACCTTAGTTTGGTTAATGCCTTAGGCAGGATCTTCAAACCAGAGCGCTCTCTCATGTCCAAAACCTTTTGGTTTGATAGTTGATCAAATTCTAGGGGAAGGTCCTTCAAAGAGCTGCACAGTGAAATATCAAGAAATTCTAATTGTTGAATTCTTTAAATGGAAGGAGGAAGCATTGGCAAGCTTGGACTTGCAGATAATCTCAGCGACCTAAGTGACCTTAAATTTCCCAAGTGATCCAGTAACTTTTGGATAAGATGGAAATTACTGACAGACAACCTTTCCATGGGGAAATTAAACTGCATATGTTTGCTAGCAATTCCTCCAAATCGCTACAGTGATCAAAGATAATTTCTACAAACTTAGGAAACTCTAGGACTTTCCCCTTGTTAAATAGAGTCATATTTCCCAAGCCCTCACAAAGGCATACAAAGAATTTTTCCAAGTTCTTCCAGGATGTATAGTACTCGTAAAGAGGAGGTAGTATCAACTTCTCAAGGAATACATACTTAATCTGGGTAACTGACAAAAATATTGATAGGCCTTTAAGTACTGCATGCTTTGAATTGTAATTGTACATGATAAGAACCTGAAGTTTTGGCATGGTATGTAAAAGTTGGAAGACAGTATTGACTTGCATCAAAGAACAAAGCCAGAGCTTTCACCTAAGAAAAATCTATTTGAGACCAACTTTGTTTTTCCATTGAACCTATAGTAATGTCCCAGAAATGTAAAAGTTAGAAAGATGAGATGCTATGCTGATAAAAATGCTTCCTTATTAAATTTGAAAATTTAGTAAATTGAACAAATAATTATTCAATGCTTATGCAGGGAAAAGAGAATAAGTTTCAGGGATGACCTATATGAATTGAAACAAATTGAACCTTAGATGTATGCTTTAGTGCCAACCATTTTGTGGGAATAACATCCTCTTTGGTAGGCATGAAAAGCCTCTTATCAATGGCACTATCCCGGCTTGCCAGAGGCAAAGCTAAATCATGCATCACATCATGTTGATTAGAGTAAAGCTCACTAGCATAATCAAATGAGATGGCTAGATTCGTGATACATCAAAACTTGTATTAACCAAAGGTAATGATCTGAAAAACACCTTTATCTTTACCAGCTAACACATTGATTTATCTTACCTTCTTGATTTCTAATTATTTTTTTGCCTCTACTTTTTTGCAAAGCTGGTGCTCATCAAAGAATTTGACGGACAACACCGCTTAAAATTAAGATGAGATACTAATATGAAAAATGAAAAGAACAAAACAATCTGCACTCGGAACACAGCATATACATCTGATGCCAAAGAAATCAAAAGCAAGTCTCCATCTATTTTAGGACTGTTCTTGGGAGTGTGAGATCAAACTTTTTTGTTCATTTCTTCCTCTTCTATCTATTATATCTAACTATGTAGATTTTGCAAAAAACATAGTATCAAGCAACATTTCCAAGTCATCTATTAAGCATTTAAGCAAGGCGGATCCTGCTTCTGCCCTATTTTCTCTCTGGGAGGTGAGATTGTTGTGTTGAGGTCCGGAACAAGTTGAGCAAATTGTGGCTGAGTCTTTGCTAGAGGTTAATGCATCCAAATGTCATATAGCTAACCCTGTTTGGATCTTCTCTCTAGTTGCTGACCCAAGCTAATTAACTGATAGCTAACCCTGTTTGGATCTTCTCTCTAGTTGCTGACCCAAGCTAATTAACCGATCTTCGTTCTTTGCACGCTAGAGTTCTGATCTACTAACAGCTCCATCACTGTGATCAGGCTTTATTCGATTATGTCTGATGATGATCTGTAAGGCCTGTTCACAATTTGTAGCTTGCACTTCCGGACATATTGAAACCCCCGCCATGTAGCTCACAAAGATTCATGTGTGTGATTTAAAAACTCAAAGATTCATGTGTATGATGTAAAAACTGTCAGTTTTGGTAATTGGAATTTCAGGTTAGTTTATTTATTTTAATTTAAAATCTTTTAGTTATTTGTACTCGTCGAGGCTTCTAGCAATCTCGGCTATATTAAATAAGCAAATTGCAATTTTCTTGAGTTTGGATGGCCTTTTGTATTTTTTTTTAACCAAAACAAAAATTGTATTAATAAAAATCTGCCCTGGGAACACAAAATATACATCTGTTGCCAAAGAAATTAAAAGCAAGTTTCCATCTATTTAAGAGTATTCTTGGGAGTGTGAGATAATTTGTTTTTGTTCATTTCTTCCTATTCTATCTATTATGTCTAACTGTGTAGATTTTGCAAAAAATATAGTATCAAGCGACATTTCCATGTCATCTATTAAGCATTAACAAAATTTATCGTTTACATGTGCTACATTTATTGTAACTTTAGCTTGAGAAATGTTGGAACCTCTTCTCAATTAAGATGTTTGATGTGAACTGTATGTGGCGTCATCAGTGATTCAGCCACAGCTTTGCATTTCACAGTTTTATAAAATCAACTGACAAATTAATCATATATAACAAAATCCAAAAATATATAAAATTTCGAAATTCAAAATTATATACAAATTTGATAATATTTTGTTTAACTATAGGTCACCCATCGATCAATAAACCTCAAAGGAGATAATACCTGTAAATAAGTCCAATCTTAGCAGCAATCCTCGCTTATTAACAGATTGTGCATAACACGTTAACATAGTGTATTGTTATAAGTATGTTCGAGCAGGCAGGATGATGCAGCATGAACCTCTTCAATCATCCAGCCAGTCTAAACTAAAATGTTGTTCGACCACATCCACTCTGAGATTAGGCATGACAGAGGCTTTGATATCCAACCACTGTTGTCCTGTGTGCTCGTCACAGATTACATGTTTTAAAGACCTTATTTTGGTTAATGCTTTAGGCAGGATCTTCAGACCAGAGCACTCTCTCATGTCCAAAACCTTTAGGTTTGATAGTTGATCAAATTCTAGGGGAAGGTCCTTCAAAGAGCTGCACAGTGAAATATCAAGAAATTCTAATTGTTGAATTCTGCAAATGGAAGGAGGAAGCATTGACAAGCTTGGACTTGTAGGCAATCTCAACGACCTAAGTGACCTTAAATTTCCCAAGACATCCAGTAACTTTTGGATAAGATGGCAATTACTGACAGACAACCTTTCCAGGGGGAAATTAAACTGCATATGTTTGCTGGCAATTCCTCCAAATCACTACAATGATTGAAGATAATTTCTACAAACTTAGGAAACTCTAGGACTTGGCCCTTGTCAAATAGAGTCATATTTCCCAAGCCCTCACAAAGGCATACATAGAATTTTTCCAAGTTCTTCCAGGATATACAGTACTCATAAAGAGGAGGTAGTATCAACTTCTCAAGGAATACATACTTAAGTTGGGTAACTGACGAAAATACTGACAGGCCTTTAAGTACTTCACGCTTTGAATTGTTATTGTACATGATAAGAACCTAAAGTTTTGGCATGGTATGTAAAAATGTTGGAAGACAATATTGACTTGTATCAAAGAACAAAGCGAGATCTTTCACCTAAGAAAAATCTATTTGAAACCAACGTTGTTCTTCCATTGAACCTATAGTAATGTCCCAGAAATGTAAAAGTCAGAACGCTGAGATGCTATGCTGATAAAAATGCTTCCTTATTAAATTTGAAAATTTAGTAAATTGAACAAATAATTATTCAATGCTTATGCTTAAATGCCAACCATTTTGTGGGAATAGCATCCTCTTTGGCAAGCATGAAAAGCCTCTTATCAATGGCACTATCTTAGCTTGCCAGATTCATCACATCATGTTGATTAAAGAAAAGCTCACTAGCATAATCAAATAAGATGGCTAGATTCCTGATACGTCAAAACTTGTATTAACCAAAGGTAGTGATCTGAAAAACACCTTTATCTTTATCAGCGAACACATTGATTTATCTTACCTTTTTGATTTCTAATTTTTTTTGCCTCTACTTTTTTGCAACGCTGGTGCTCGTCAAAGACTTTGATGGACAGCGCAGCATAAATTAAGTTGATATGCAAATATGAAGAATGAAAAGAACAAAACAATCAAACAAATCTAAGCAAGTTTTTCACTTCGGTTTATAAAACTTTAGAATTTCATTTCCGCTGCATCTAATTTGCCCATTCTTTTCCGCTACATCTAATTTGCCCATTCTTCAATTTATACATTACGACATTTCCTTTACAACGACAAGTGCTAAAGCTAATATTATTTTTTACAGATAAAAAAACAATTTCATTACCTTTTTAAACCAAACATGTTTAAATTCCATACGAAACGTTTGTGAAATTTCAATTTTGACGATGTAGAATAAACGCGGAAAATCAAGTTGTAAAAAAGTAAAATCATTTCAGGCTAGCATGGAATCTTCCCTCTTCACGTGCTGGTGGGCCCTTAATTAAAAGTAGTGCGTTTGTACCGCTTCATGTCTTGTTCGGTAGAACGAGTAAGGAATATGGAGTTGTAAAAGGAAATCATGCTTGGAGTCTTCCCTCTTCACGTGTTGGTCGGCCATAGAATAAAAGTAGTGGACCATATTTGTGGACGTCCTACGGCTTCGCGCGTTGGTGGCCAATAAATTCAAAAAATGTGTCCAAATATTACATGACATAAATGGCATCTCTCACCTGTACCGCACCTTTAAATACGCGTTATTATTATTATTATTGGTTGGTGGCCAATCAATTCAAAAAATGTTTAAATACGCGTTGTTATTATTATTATTATTGGTTGGTGGCCAATCAATTCAAAAAATGTTTAAATACGCGTTATTATTATTGGTTGGTGGCCAATCAATTCAAAAAATATCTAAACGTGTAGAGAAATATCTCATAAAGTGGCACAGCACACCGCTAATATTATACCGAATCGTCCAAATATTACATGACATAAATGGCATCTCTCACCTGTACCGCACCTTTAAATGGCGATTCCTATTTCCGCCACAGTTTTTTAATTAATGCCCCCTGACATGGGGGCGCGATAGGGAAATATAACGCGAGAAAAAAAACTGGAGGAGAAAAAAAACAGTCTCGCGTTATATTTCCCTATCGCGCCCCCATGTCAGGGGGCATTAATTAAAAAACTGTAGCGGAAATAGGAATCGCCCCTTTAAATACGCGTTATTATTATTATTATTATTATTATTATTATTATTATTATGACATAAAAGTAGTACAACGCGCCGGTATTACATGACATAAATGGCATCTCTCAAGCATCTATATACGCGTCTTCGTCACGCGTCTATGGTATCCAAAGCATCATCGTTCAACGCGTCCACTGCATTTTTAAACAGCATTCGCATGCATTTCGACATAAACTTTGAATTCCATTGAAGCTTTTGTTGGAATTTAATTCCAACTGCAACAATGAACAATTGGATTTGCAGTAAATACTCCAGCCTGTTTGATGCCGAAAAGTCGCTCCAGATATTTTGCACATTAATGTGCATTAAACTCACGAATTGATTTCCCCTGCAGACAACCGACTTGTTCTTTAATGGAAGCATCACCGCCTTGTTGCATTAAATACAGAGATAAATATTAGAAGATATTTTGTAATATTTTACTGTTTTAATCAGATATGTTTTAGCATATAAATACCACACAGCAGTTCTGTTTTAAAGTTAGCAGCTGAAGAATCATACAGAGCAGCAGAGGAATTATACAAAGCAGAGAAGAGCACGCAGCAGCGTGAAGATAAATTATTCCAAGAACGCACAGCAGTGCACAGCAGAATAGACGCAATAGCGTAGCAGAGAACAGCAAGGGAAAAATGCACAGCAGTGCAGATACCTTGAATGTAATTTTGTTTTATGGTTGTTTGCTGTGAGAGAAGGACAAACCTTGTAACAGTTAGTTTTATTTTTAATAAATACAAGTTATTTTCCTGTTGTTGTTACACCAAAAGTTATTGCGTCAAAAATCCCCGTTGTTGTTACACCAAAAGTGGTTGACGTCAAATCACTGTTGTTGTTACACCGTAACTCAAAAAATACTTGACGTCAAAAATTTACGTTGCTGCAACACCACGAACAGCGTTGCTGCAACACAAGTTACAACAACTGAAAAAAAACTGTGTTGCTGAAACACCGTTTCCAGCAAGCGATTTTCTGTTTTTCTGTGTAAAAACAGAGTGCAAAAACAGAGCAATTTTTGTCTGTCTGTTATGGAATTTATCAGAAAATTCCAACATGGTATCAGAGCTGGTCTAGGCACTCAGTGAGTCAAAAACAGAGCTTGTTTTTCACTGTAGGAGCTGTAAGAAGTTTGTTGAGCAGATTTTTCCAGTAGAGAAATTTTTGCTTGTTTTTCAAAACACAGTCAGTATCTCTTCTTTACCAGTACAGGTTAAGATGGAAGATGCTGGAACAGGTTTGACAAATCCCCAACTGCCTCAGTTTAATGCGAAAAATTATAGTTATTGGTCCATAACAATGAAAGCATTGTTTGCTTCTCAAGGAATATGGGAGCTGGTTGAAACTGGCTATGATGAACTTGCAGATGCAACAGCACTGGCTGCTTTGACAGTAGCAGAAAGAGACCAGTTGAAGGGTGACAGAAAGAAGGATGCCAAAGCCCTCTTTTTCCTCTTCCAATCAGTACATGAAAGTGTTTTTTCGCGGATTGCAGCAGCAACAAAATCCAAAGAGGCATGGGATATTCTCCAAACTGCCTATCAAGGCATGGAGAAGGTGAAGACTGCAAAGTTGCAGATGTTGAGGAGAGACTTTGAAAATCTCAGCATGAAGGAATCTGATACAATAGATTCATTCTTCACTCAGGTTATTGGCCTGATAACCCAGATAAGATCTCATGGTGAGATTCTTGAAGATAGAAGGATTGTAGAGAAAATCTTGAGATGTTTACGCTCAAGGTTTGAATCTATTGTGGTGGCAATAGAAGAAACAAAAGATCTCTCACAGTTCACGGTAGATGAGCTGAGTGCTTCTCTTTTGTCTCATGAACACAGACTGAGTAGAGGAACAAATTCCTCTTTTGAGCAAGCATTCAAGACTCAGATGTCTTTTTTCCAAAGAAGAGGTCGAGGCAGAGCAAATTACAGAGGTCGTGGAAGAAGCCAAAACAGAGGCAGAAATTATCCAGCTAGCACAAGCGGAAGGAGCTGCAATCAGAACCAAGATGAAGGTTCAAGCAACCAGCAAGCTCATGGACAAAGGTATGACAAATCCCAAGTCCAATGTCATTTTTGTAAAAAATTTGGGCACTACGCCAATGAATGCAAGAAAAAACAAAATGACATGAATAATAGGCAGAATACTAATTTTGCAAATGAAGAAGATAAGAATCCAAAGAATGTGCTGTTAACATGTAACATAGCACAAGACAAACAAGAAGATTTTTGGTTCTTAGACTCAGGTTGTAGTAATCACATGACTGGAAATATTGCAATGTTTGCCAATCTGGATGAAAATGTGAAATCTGAGGTAACAACAGGGACTGATGATAAGATAACTGTCAAGGGTAAGGGCAGAGTCAGTATTCTAGCAAAAAATGGAGAACACATGATTGTGCCAGAGGTATACTATGTACCTGGTCTGAAATGTAATCTTTTGAGCATTGGACAGCTCATAAACAAAGGTTACAACGTGTTCTTCAAAGATGATTTGTGTACTATCAGAGACATACCTCCAAGTAAGAAGATCATTGCACAGGTGCAGATGACCAGCAATAGAATGTTTCCTCTCAAACTCAAGGCAGATTTGAAGGAAGGAAAAACTATTGCGGTTGTAACACAAGAAGTCTTTCAAGAACAAGTGAAAGATGTGAATTGGTTGTGGCATTTGAGATTTGGACATCTCAATTTCGGAGGCCTGAATCTGTTGCACAGAAAGGGAATGGTAAAGGGATTGCCGTTGATTGAGAAACCGGACAGCCTTTGTGAAGGCTGCATCTTGGGCAAGCAACACAAAGAAAGTTTTCCAGCAGGAAAGAGTATAAGGGCAAAAGCACCCTTGGAAATTGTTCACTCTGATGTGTGTGGACCGATGCAAATACCATCATTTGCTGGAAATAAATATGTTTTAACTTTTATTGATGATTACACCAGAAAGACATGGGTGTATATGCTGAAACAGAAGAGTGAAGTGTTTGAGAAATTCCGTCACTTCAAAACTCTTGTTGAAAAGCAGTGTGGGCATTATATCAAAGTGCTCAGAACAGATAGAGGAGGAGAGTACATCTCCTAAGACTTTCTGCGTTTTTGCAGAGAGAATGGCATACAAAAGCAGTTCACCACAAGGTATACACCTCAGCAAAACGGTGTTGCTGAAAGAAAGAATATGACCATTCTTGACATGGTCAGAAGTATGCTAAAGGCAAAACACTTGCCGCATGAGTATTGGGCAGAAGCTGTTACTTGTGCAGTTTACATCTTGAATAGATGCCCAACTAGAGCTGTCATGAACAGAATACCAGAAGAGGCAGGGAGTGGTCAAAAACAAACTGTCACTCACATGAGAGTATTCGGTTGTGTGGCATATGCACATGTACCGGATCAGCTAAGGAAAAAGCTTGATAGTAAGGGGGAGAAGTGTGTCTTTATTGGCTATTGTGATGAGTCAAAAGCATATAAACTCTATAATCCATCCACCAAGAAATTAATAGTAAGCAGAGATGTGCAGTTCATTGAAGATGAAGCTTGGGATGGAAGCTTGGAAAAAACAGTGAATGTGAAGACAATTGTGTCTCATGAAGAACAAGAGGAAGGGACAGCAGCAAATAATCCTTCCTTGGTGGCTCCTCCTACACCACAGCAAGTTCAACAAACCACACCACAAGCTGGAATTCGAACAGCCTTGAGAAGTCAAGAAAGAACAGACGCTGTTACACCTCAAACAGCTGCTGCTGAAACACCACAGGGATTAGAAATACCCTCAAGTTTGGATGGAACTCCAAGCACACCAAGAAGACCAAGATTCAAAAATATGAATGAGATTTATGAACAAGGAGAGGTAAGTAACAATACCGGTCTGAATTCATTATTCGCTTTGTATTGTCATATTGATGACCTAATCCATTTTGAAGATGCTGTAAATGAAGATAAATGGATTGAAGCAATGAATGAAGAAATTGGTGCAATTGAGAAGAGTAAAACAAGGGAGTTAGTGGACCTCCCTGAAGGCAAGGATGCCATTGGAGTTAAGTGGGTCTATAAGACCAAAAGCAATGCTGAAGGTAAGGTTGACAGGCACAAAGCAAGACTTGTTGTGAAAGGCTACAAGCAGCAACAAGGCAGAGATTATGATGAAACCTTTGCACCAGTAGCAAGGATGGAAACAGTCAGAACAGTGTTGTCTATTGCAGCACAACACAAATGGAAGATTTATCAGATGGATGTTAAATCTGCATTCCTGAATGGAGTGTTAAAAGAAGAGGTTTACGTTGATCAACCTCCAGGCTATGAAGTTGAAGGCCAAGAACATAAAGTTTGTAAACTGAAGAAAGCTCTTTATGGGCTGAAGCAAGCTCCAAGAGCATGGTACAGCAGAATTGATGCTTATCTGATTGAGAATGGGTTTAATAAGTGTGATGGTGAACCCACACTCTACATAAAACAGAATGACGGTAAGATTATTATTGTTGTTTTATATGTAGATGATCTGATTTTTACTAGCAATGATGCTTCTCTCATTGCTGATTTTAAAGCAGTCATGAAAAGTGAATTTGAAATGACTGACTTGGGCTTCTTAAGATATTTTCTTGGAATTGAAGTAGACCAAAGTGAAAATGGTGTTTTCATTTCTCAAGATAAATATGTAGAAGCAGTGTTGGAGAGATTTAACATGCAGAACAGCAAGGCTACTGTGACTCCAACAGTAGTGGGGCTGAAATTAACCAAAGAAGACAGCAGCAAATATTTTGATCCAAAACTGTACAAGAGCATAGTTGGCAGCCTTATGTACTTGACTGCAACTAGGCCGGACATTATGCACGCTGTAAGTTTAATCTCCAGATTTATGGAAAGACCGAAAGAGACTCATTGGCAGGCAGCCAAGAGGATTCTAAGGTATGTGAATGGAACAAAGGGGTTTGGTATTTTATACTCCTCTTCTGAAAGTTTCATGTTGACACGTTACACTGACAGTGATTGGGCTGGAAGTGTTGATGATAGGAAAAGCACATCGGGATATGTGTTTCATATGGGATCGGGAGCCATCTCATGGGCTTCCAAGAAGCAACCAGTTGTGGCTTTGTCAACAGCAGAGGTAGAGTATGTGGCAGAAACAGCAGCAGCATGCCAAGCAGTGTGGCTGAGAAGAGTTCTCAGAGATTTGTGTCATGAGCAAGAAAAGGGCACAACCATTTACTGTGACAATAGCTCAGCAATAGCATTGTCTAAAAACTCTGTTTTTCATAAAAGAACAAAGCACATAGACACCAAATTTCACTTCATACGTGAATTGGTTAACAATGGTGAGATTGTTTTGCAGCACTGCAGAACAGAGGATCAGCTTGCTGACATCTTGACAAAACCATTAGCAAAGAAAGGTTTTGATCATTTCAGGAAATGTCTGGGTATGCAGCAGTTGAAATTAAGGGGGAGTGTTGGAATTTAATTCCAACTGCAACAATGAACAGCTGGATTTGCAGTAAATACTCCAGCCTGTTTGATGCCGAAAAGTCGCTCCAGATATTTTGCACATTAATGTGCATTAAACTCACGAATTGATTTCCCCTGCAGACAGCCGACTTGTTCTTTAATGGAAGCATCACCGCCTTGCTGCATTAAATACAGAGATAAACATTAGAAGATATTTTGTAATATTTTACTGTTTTAATCAGATATGTTTTAGCATATAAATACCACACAGCAGTTCTGTTTTAAAGTTAGCAGCTGAAGAATCATACAGAGCAGCAGAGGAATTATACAGAGCAGAGAAGAGCACGCAGCAGCGTGAAGATAAATTCTTCCAGGAACGCACAGCAGTGCACAGCAGAATAGACGCAATAGCGTAGCAGAGAACAGCAAGGGAAAAATGCACAGCAGTGCAGATACCTTGAATGTAATTTTGTTTTATGGTTGTTTGCTGTGAGAGAAGGACAAACCTTGTAACAGTTAGTTTTATTTTTAATAAATACAAGTTATTTTCCTGTTGCTGTTACACCAAAAGTTATTGCGTCAAAAATCCCCGTTGCTGTTACACCAAAAGTGGTTGACGTCAAATCACCGTTGCTGTTACACCGTAACTCAAAAAATACTTGACGTCAAAAATTTACGTTGCTGCAACACCACGAACAGCGTTGCTGCAACACAGGTTACAACAACTGAAAAAAAACTGTGTTGCTGAAACACCGTTTCCAGCAAGCGATTTTCTGTTTTTCTGTGTAAAAGCTGAGTGCAAAAACAGAGCAATTTTTGTCTGTCTGTTATGGAATTTATCAGAAAATTCCAACAGCTTTGCATCTTATTATTATTATTCCGTTTATCAGTTCGTACATTTCCAGATTTCAGTATCAATGGCAAATCTGACTATATCCGCTCAAGGTTCTGCTGCTTGCTCTTCCATGGCCTCCTCTTCTGCCACGACTTCTTGTACTCCTTGGGATCTCTTTATTAATCACCACGGTGCGGATGGTGAAATGGCCGCCAGATATTTGTACCAGCGCCTTACTTCCCATGGATTAATGAGAGTCTTTTCCGACAAGGAAGAGATGGAGAAGGGACAAAACATTTCTCGCCAGTTAACAAAGGCTATCGCTGGTGCGTCTGTTTACATTGCCATCTTGTCACCATGGTATGCCGAATCTGGGTGGTGCCTGGATGAACTTGTGCTGATGGTAGAGTCATGGAAAGCCATTTTTCCAGTTTTTTACAAGGTTCAACCTTTCGTGGTCCGTTACAATGTCAAAGACGGAGCGTACGCTGATGCCCTGCGAGACCTTGCAAAGAAAACTACCCCTGATCCTAAAACTGGTGAAGAGAAGCCACGCTACAGCCCTGACAAGATTTAGAAATGGAGAAGCGCACTTTCTACAGTTGCCGATTTAAGGGGTTGCGATATTAGGTGAGCTGCATCTCCTTGTTTCCCTTAACATCTGTCTTAGTTTTCATTTGTTGGATTCCACCATGTTGAGATTCTCTTAGTGTACATTAGTAAGCGCTTCTCACTTGCTTTGTTTACTCAATTCAGGGACAAGGACGACGAACTTGAGCAACTGGACAATGTCGTGGAAGTAGTTCTGAAAATGGTTCCAAAGCTATTGGTGCATGTGGCAGAACATCCAATTGGGTTGGATCTCAAAGTTGCCAAATATGAAAATTTTGAAAAGAGGACCCTATCCAATGAGGAGCGCTGCAAAGTTGTGGGCATTGTGGGTGTGGGTGGCGTTGGGAAAACCACCATAGCCAAGGAATTGTTCAACCGTAGAAGATCAGATTACACTAAATCCTCGTTTTTATTTGATGTGAGACAAAATCCTAGACAAAATCCTATAACTCTGGTACAGAGGAATCTCTTGGAAGCCTTCATAGGTAAAAAAAATTGCAAAATAGAGAATCCCGCTGAAGGGTTAGGGATACTTTTGAGGTATCTCTCGTCTTTTCATGGTCTTATAGTTCTAGACGATATAGATGATGCATCTCAATTGAATGCACTTTTGCCAATTAGGGATATCCTTGGCCCTGAGAGCTTGATTTTAGTTACCTCCAGGGACAAGCACGTCCTCAGAAGTTCAGGGGTGTTAGAGTCCTCAATTTATTATTTGGAGGGATTGAGGGAATCACATTCCATAGAGCTCTTCTGTTGCTATGCCTTGAATCAGCGATCTCCATCACCAGAATTTGAAGATCTGGTAAAACGATTTGTAAAATCGTGCGATGGATTGCCATTGTCGCTCAAAGTATTCGGGGCGCTTGTTTGTGGACGGAATGAATCTTACTGGGAAGAGACACTGGGTGAACTTGAAAAAGTACCACCTGGAACTGAGATACACAAGAGTCTTAAAATAAGTTATGACAAGCTGAGTTCAGATGATCAAGATATATTTTTAGACATTGCTTCCTTCTTCATAGGAGAAAAAAGAGATCTTGCCATCAGAATATTGGGTTTGAGCGGGATTGAAAATTTACAGGACAAGTGTCTATTTGAAATGAACGCGGGAAATTGCATAAGAATGCATGATCACTTTCGTGATCTGGCAAAAAATATTGCGCAGGAATCACGGAGCCGTCGTCTTTGGCAGCAATCGATGAAGGACATTGATGATTTGCTGGAGCAATCATCACGTGTAAGTGCTTCCATCATTCAAACTCTTGGATTCAGATTAAATTTGAATTTTAAAGTTTCTGTATTCACAAGAAATATATTTTGCTTTTTCGAAATAAAGATCTACAATTGTGATATTGTATACTTTTCATATGTGAGCAGATAATGACGGAAGTTCGCGGGATTAGGATGCTTCGTTGTTCACGGAGGGATGATTCTCGCATTTCGAATTTACAGTTTGTTGCAACTGCAGATGGTTATTATTTAAAACCCATATTGGATAACAGGTCGTCACCAAATCTCAGATGGCTCCGTTGGCATAATTGTCCATACTCTTGCGTCCCTGAGTGGATACCGATGGAGAACTTAAGAGTTTTAGAAATTGCCGGGCAGAGCTTCACATCGCTGTGGAAGGAGGAATCTCGGGTATGCTTATTTTTCTTTTGTAACTTCATTTCATTTGTACGCTAAAATCATCATTTACGTCTTTTTGATACCTGAAACGCCAAACATTGCAGCCTCCTCTTCAGTTGCGAGAACTACGTATCGAGGACTACTCTGTACCCTACTCCTCTTCATTTTCAAACTTTCCCAAGTCCATAGGACAGCTCCAGTACCTTGAAAATGTTACCATCACAGCCTTGCTCAAAAGCTTGCCGGAAGAATTTTGTGAACTGCGCTCCTTGAAATACTTATGCTTACAGGGCTGCAAAAAAATGCTCTCGCTGCCTGATTCTTTTGGAAGGCTAACAAACCTCCAGCACATTAAATTGAGATGGGCCTCCAGTTTGCGGATGCTTCCAGAATCTTTTTGCAATTTAACTCGACTCAAAAATCTAAATTTGCATGGTTGCCACAAGCTGATCCTCTCCAGCGCCACACTTGGAAATACTACAACCCTGGAACACTTGGATATCTCAGAGTGTTTGAATGTGACAGAATTGCCCCCCCAGATCGAACATCAACGGTCCTTGAAAGAACTAGACATGAAGGGAACGAACTTTAAAGAATTGCCCAAATGGATTGGGAACCTATGCAATTTAGAAGCTCTGTCAATAGGTAGCCATTCTTTGGAAGTGCTGCTTCCTCTTTCGCTGTCTAACCTCAGGAGCTTGAAAAAATTGTTTATCGCTGGAGCGCCTAGATTGAAATCCTTGCCCAATCCCTTTCCACCGTTGTCTCAGTTGGAAATGTTGCATATCGAGAAGTGTGGGATAGAACACTTACCACAAGAACTTCTGAAGATGAACAATCTTCTATGTTTAGAGGTGTTCTCTTGTCCGTTGCTGGAACTGCCATTTAAAGAGATTGAAGAAGAAAGAGAAAGGGGTAGAGAATTGAATAAATTGGAGTCCTTCCATGACGATGGCAAATGCATGCTTGCGCTCAAGGAGATACATCTGCTAGATACAAAAATATCGGAGGCATTCTTTCCAGAGGGTGTTTGCCCAAACCTTCAATGGCTGCACTTGGGTCGATGTAGGAATTTGACACAAATAGGAGGGCTTTGTGGTCTTTCAAAACTTAAACATCTGGAGATCTCTCAGTGCGTAATACTAGAGGAGCTGCCAAATCTTGAGATGTTGATATCTTTGGAGGTATTGAATGCTTCTAGATGCGGAAGGCTGAGGAGCATTCCGGGGTTGGGACAGCTCAAGAAGCTCACTGGCCTAAATGTTTATGGATGCCATGAGATGCTAGAGCTGTCCAGTGCAAAACATTTAATGTTGTTAAAGAGACTTTCTGCTGCGGACTGTCCCAAACTACGTTGGGGTGAGGGTGAGCTCGAACACCTCCGCCAACGATTGAAGGAAGGCCTAAACTTGCAAAACCCATATTCATGGTGGATGTAATGTTTCCGATGATTTCAATGTACATACTGTTTATCAACATTTTTGCTTGTGACACATGCCACCAAGGGTTTCACCAATTTCATGTTTTTAGTTAATATAGGAATATGGAGTGCAAGGAAGGCTGGGTTCAATGATGACAACGATGAATGGTTTTCAAAATGAAAGAATCACCCAAAACATAAGTCAAAAATAAATCTCATTTTTAAATTTTAGATTAGTAATCATAATACTTTGCAACCAGAGTACCCCTCTCAATATCATATAAAAAAAAAGAAGAAGATGAGGGAACGGGTGTTGAAATAGTTTATATATATATATAAATAAAAATGAGGGGTGTCTGGGTTTGATCCTGGGTCTCCCGTGGATTAAACTTGATAGTTACCGATTCACCATGTGGTTAAAAAAAAAAATGAGGGGTGTCTGAAATTTAGGTGGTGGGTCTCTCATCCACAGTTTGTAAAGTCTGCCAATCTCAGTTCTCATCCTGGGTTATCACTCGACAAAAGGTAAAAAAAATTCTTCCGATTGATGGGTCACGGACGCGATCCCATAAAAGGTAAGATGTTTTATTTTCATGACATATTTTAACATTTATTATAAAGTATTAGGTTTTTTTATTTTGAAACCTATCAAATAGGAGTCCTATAAAAAAAAATTAGAGATTTTGTATATTTTCTTTTAAGTTTAGAAGTTCTTCAATTTTATAATAGAAAATTGTTTAACTAAAACATGAACTCAAAATCTTATGGTTCTTATTTATATGATCATTATGATCAATCTTTTTTTAGCTAAGTTATAAGGGATTATATTGAAAAGAAAATAGCATATAGCTAAAATTTAGGATAAAAGGGTTAAACCATGGACCATCTAGTTTAATATAGGATTATTTAAAATGAATGTACTAATAAACATTTTAAGTTGACTTTTCTATGATAAATGATGTACAAGAATGTTATTGCTAAGTTCAATAATACAAATGGTTGGTTGAAAACAATTAATTGTAATATAGAAGTTAAGCAAAGTTGTATTGACAAGTTTAACACATATTGGAAGAAGTAGGTTGCACTAACACTATTCCAATTACAATAATTATCATTTTTCTTGTGTACAATTATATTATTGTTTTTATGACAAGTTGTAATATAGAAGTTAAGCAAAGTTGTATTGACAAGTTTAACACATTGGAAGTAGGTTGCACTAACACTATTCCAATTACAATAATTATCATTTTTCTTGTGTACAATTATATTATTGTTTTTATGAAAAGCTGTAATATAGAAGTTAAGCAAAGCTGTATTGACAAGTTTAACACATACTGGAAGAAGTAGGTTGCACTAACACTATTCCAATTACAATAATTATCATTTTTCTTGTGTACAATTATATTATTGTTTTTATGACAAGTTGTACCTTTGATCTAGACAAAGCAATTAAGAATATTCAAGGATTTTTGTTTTAGCCTTGGGTTCATAGTGAATTATGACAAAACAAAGTTATGATAATGAAGACAAAAGGATCACCAATCTTAATTTTGTGTAATAATAATAACAACTTAAAGGAAGTTACTTACAAAAATATCTATCTTGGAGTAGACCTTCATCACAAGCATAATTGAAACTACAATATTGAGAAAATAATAAATGGAGGGTGGAAAATCAAATTTCGTCTTGAAAATAATCCTAAAATAGTCTATTTCTATTGTAGGGAAAAAATTGTTTTGAGGCTTTTGTCAATCCTATTACCTTATATGTATTTGATGTTTGTAGTTATACAATCTCTAAAGAATCATGAAGAAAGATCAAGCAAATCCCAAAGTTTGTTGGCATTATGGCTAAAGTGTTGTCCTTGATGGCAACCCATTCAGGTGATAAATCACAGTACTTCATGTCAGCAACAGAGATTGATGAGCAGCTATCAAATATTGAAGAAAATAAGGGGTATGCAGGTACACCTTACATACGGTGCGTACATGCAGGTCGGAGTTACATAGAGTGCGTACATACCCGCAGGTCAACCGTTAAGGAGGTGCGTACCCCCAGTGCACACATTTCAAGGCAAAGAAATTCACATGTGGGGTTTTCTTATGTTTTACTCTTGGTATTTAGCCGACGGTATTGGGTTATTATGGTGTCGGCTCGTGGTATTGATCCATGTTTTAAGGAAGAGCTCTCCTATATAAAGCAAAGGAGATCATTTGGTTTGAGCATGTCTTTGGTTGAATATCTTATGAGGGCTAGATCTGGTCTAGATCTAAAGAAGGCGAATCTACTGATGGACCGAGATCTCTTCGACGCATGTTCAGATCTGTAGATCTGACTTTCTGGGTTATTTTTGAAGTCTTGAAATAATCTATGCCCGAAGGTACGCAGGTACAGTGAACGAAAAGTGCGTACGGTACGCAGGCACAGAAGAGCTGCAGGTGCGCCGGGACGCAAGCACAGAAGAGCTGCAGGTGCGCCGGGACGCAGGCACAGAAGGGTTGCAGGTGCGTACATACGCAGGCACAGAAGAGCTGCAGGTGCGCCGGGACGCAGGCACAGAAGAGCTTCAAGTGCGCCAGTACGCAGGCACAGAAGAGCTGCAGGTGCGCCGGGACGCAGGCACAGAAGGGTTGCAGGTGCGTACATACGCAGGCAGTTCAATAGACTCAGAGCGAGGTACGCAGGCTAGCAGTTGAGCAGGGTGCGTACTGTAAGCAGGCAAGCAGTTGAGCAGGGTGAGTACAGTAAGTAGGCCAGCAGTTGAGCAGGGTGCTTACGTAAGCAGGCAAGCAGTTGAGTAGGGTGCTTGCTACTCTTAAAATCTTTGTTTATCATTGTAGTGTTCTGGGTTTGGTCCTATTATTGTTGATCTAGTTACTACAGTTGATTGGGTGATTCTCTTATACTTTATGATCATTTGATGCTTATGGATCCAGTTTGAAAATTTATGAAAAGTGGTCCTTGTAAGAAAAGAAGTAGGGGGTTGTAGCTCCCTTCCAGGAGAGACTGGAAAACGAGAGAGAGTTGTAGCTCTCTGCAGGTTGCAGCCTGCGTACTGGTAAAGGACTGCACCAGTACAAAACCATTGTAAAAGGAGTTTCTAATTTGAAAGAAGATAGAGACATATTGCAGCAGGTGGTTTTCACCCACATTGGGTTTCCACCTTACATCTTGTGTTCTTTGGTGTGACTATCTGTTTTCTTTGTTCATGCTCATTATTTTATGGTACTGACATGCAAAACTAATTCAAAGAACAAATAAGGAAGATTTATTAAAAGAATTAGATAATACTGATTCACCCCCCCTCTCAGTATTATTTCCAACAATTGGTATCAGAGCAGGTCCTTCAGAGAAGCTTGATCGCTTGAAGGTAGATCGTTCATCATGAGCAACTACGAGAGAGAAGCATCAATCAGGCCACCAGTTTTTGATGGGACAAACTTCAATTATTGGAAGGTAAGAGTTACTGCCTATCTTCAATCTCTTGGTACAGAAGTTTGGGACATTGTAGAGACAGGCTACGCTTTTCCTTCAGCTACTCCTACAGATGCAGCCGAGAAAAAGAAGTATGAAACAAATGCGAAAGCAGTCAGTACTCTATTGGGATGTATATCTCAATCAGAATTCATGAAGGTAATGCACTATAAATCCGCAAAAGAGATATGGGATAAAATTGTCATGAGCTATGAAGGAGATGAACAGGTAAAGCGTGCTAAACTTCAAACTCTCAGAATTCAGTATGAGACTCTCAAAATGTATAATGATGAAAGTGTGGCTAACTATTTTCTTCGGGTAGATGAGGTTGTTAATTGTATGAAAAATTTGGGTGAAGAAATAAAAGAGGCTATTGTGGTTGAAAAGGTTCTAAGATCATTGTCCCCCAAGTTTGAATCTAAAGTATCTGCAATAGAAGAAAAGGAAAATCTATGAATTCTTACTATGTCTCAGCTACATGGAATTATAACTGCTTATGAAATGAGAAAGGGAGGTCCATCAGACAGAAGAGAAGCTGCTTTCAAGGCATCAGGCAAAGGATATTATTATGAAGCAAGCCACGTCCCAGAAGAAGAGGAAGAAGAATCAAATTTTGTCAGAAATCTTCAAAGGGGTTCTGGAAGGTTTAGAGGTAAGTTACCTTTTAAATGCTTTGCTTGTGGAAAAGTAGGTCATTATGCTGCAAAATGTCCTTATAAGGATAAAGGAAAGGAACCTGCTAGATGGAACAAGAAACAGAATGCAAATAAGAAAAGCTACTACACTTATCAAGATAGTGATGGTCTATCAAACAGTGATGAAGATGAACAAGGTAATGAATATAAGTTGTTAATGGCATTTGAAGATGATGATTATATGGATGCTATAGATGTGGATAACCTTTCTGATGAAATTACTAGACTCAAGAGATGTATAGAAGAAAAGAACATGATCATTGATACTCTACAATTTCAAATTGATGAAAAGGAAAAACATCTTGAAAAATTAGAAGGTGAAATTGTTGGTCTTAGAAAAGAGATTGAGAAAACAAAAGCTATTAATTTCAAGTTTGTCAAAGGATCTGAAACTTTGGATGAGATTATCAATGTGCAGCGGTCTCCACTAAACAAGACAGGTTTGGGCTATAATGGAGAAACTTCTCAAGCATCCACCTCAAAAAGTTATCTTGATGCAGCAAGAAGAAATGAGCAAAAGCACAATGAAGATCATCAGGTAAAACAGGGACGAATTACAAACAGAAACTATCAGGGGCAATCCATCTTAAGGGTGAACAGAAGCAACAACCAGCCACAGGTAAAATCTTCTCAATTTGGTTCAAGAATAGATGACAATAGAAATTACAATCAATTTCCTGGTAGATTTGATAACCGCAGAAGTTTCTTCAATGGACAATGCTTTTCTTGCCATAACTTTGGTCACAAAGCAGCTCAATGTGTTGCATATAAAACAATCATGACTAGGGAAGCTCAAAAACAAAGAAGTATGACCGGGATTACAAAAAGGACCTATAACAACTTTTCGGTTCTTGAAAATGAAGTTGAATGTTCTATTTGCAATAACTTTGGTCATGAAGACTCTGAATGCAGGAGCAGGTTTCAGCAGAAAAAGGAACAAGCTTCAAGCACCAAAACATGGAGAATAAAGGAACCACAAACAGAAAGATGTGGGATAGCATTTTATGCAGAGGGACAGGAAAATCTATGGTATATTGACAGTGGATGTTCGAAGCATATGATAGGTGATAAAGAAAAACTTGAGTCATTTTTTGCTCTAGAAAAAGGAAAGAAAGTCTCTTTTGGAAATGATACTCCTGCAACTATAAGAGGAAAAGGCATTGCTCAGTTAAAAGAAAAGGTCAAGGCTGGAAATGTTTTGTATGTTGATGGATTGAAGCATAATCTTCTAAGTGTCAGCCAGATGTGTGATCAAAGAACTGAGGTCATATTCAGATCAAATGGATGTCTTGTTCGTGATCTTGATACAGGTAAAACAGTGATCAAAGGCAAAAGAACTCCAAATAATTTGTACATATTTGAAGAAGGACAACAACAATGCTATCTGAGCAAGGATGATGAGCACTGGTTATGGCATCGGAGGTTGGGACATCTAAGCTTTTCACAAATAAGGAAAGCATGCAAATATCAGGCAGTTCGCGATCTTCCAGATATCAAAATTCCTGACAACACCATATGCAAATCATGTCAGTTTGGAAAACAAACCAGAACTAACTTTCCAGAGAAAGAAGGTTCAGCTAGCATGCCTCTTGAGCTAGTACATACAGATACATGCGGTCCTTTCAGGAAAAGAACACCTCGAGGAGAAGAATACTTGATATTATTCATTGACGATTTCTCCAGGTTTGTCTGGTTAGGACTTATGAAGCACAAAGATGAAGCATTCGAAAAATTCAAATCCTTCAAAGCCTTGGTTGAAAATGAATCAGGTCACAAAATTAAGTGCCTCAGATCCGACAGAGGTGGGGAATTTACTTCAAATGAATTTTTCGATTTCTGTGAAGAACATGGGATAAGAAGAGAATTCTCTACAGCAAGAACCCCTCAGCAAAATGGAGTTGTGGAAAGAATGAACAGAACAATCCAACAAATGGCTCGTGCTATGCTTGATGAGTCAGGAACTCCCGCAACTTTCTGGGGTGAAGCTGCACATGCTGCGGTTGTTATTCTCAACAAAACAAATGTCCGGGTGAATAGCACTCAAACTCCTCATGAGCTCTGGAGTGGTAGGACTCCTTCGGTAAAGCACTTCAAAATCTTTGGGAGCAAATGCTATATCAAGAATACTGATGAGCAGCTTGGCAAACTTGAACCTAGAGCAGATGAAGGCATTCTTCTTGGTTACTCTCCACATAGCAAAGCATACAAATGCTACAATAAAAGACTTGGCAGAATTGTTGACAGCATTGATGTAGTGGTTGATGAGAAGGGATACATTCCTAGGCAAGTACATCATGAAGAAGAAGATGAAGGCTACCCCCAACGACAGAATGATGAAGAAGAAGAACCTCAAGAAGAACCTCAAGAAGAACCAGAGGAGCAAACAAGAATAGAAGAAAAGACTCCATCCAGATATGTTCAGAAGAATCATCCAGAATCTCAGATTATGGGGCAGAAAGAAGCAGGTGTACAAACAAGAAGAACAGTTGCAGAAGCTTCAAGCTATTTGGCATTACTCTCCTCTACTGAACCAAAAAATGTGAAAGAGGCATGCAAAGATGAATGTTGGGTGAAAGCAATGGATGAAGAACTTGAGCAGATCGAAAAGAACAACACTTGGGAGCTGGTTCCTAGACCAAAAGATAAGAATGTTATCGGGACAAAATGGGTCTTCAAAAACAAATTGAATGAAAATGGAGAAGTAATTAGAAACAAAGCCAGACTTGTTTGTAAAGGGTATGCGCAGCAAGAAGGAATAGACTTTGAAGAAACCTTTGCTCCTGTTGCAAGACTTGAGGCCATCCGAATGTTCCTTGCTCTCTCAAGTTTTCAAAACTTCAAAGTATTTCAAATGGACGTGAAATCAGCCTTTCTGAATGGAGACTTGGAAGAAGAAGTGTACATTGAACAGCCAGATGGGTTCATTCTTGGAAATGATCCAAATCTTGTATGCAGATTGAAAAAGGCTCTCTATGGTCTCAAACAAGCTCCAAGGGCTTGGTACTACCGTTTGGACAAATATCTTCATCAACAAGGATTTTCAAAAGGATCGGCAGATAGCAATCTATATATAAAAGTTGAAAATGACAAATTCCTAATACTTGTTGTGTATGTAGATGACATTATTTTTGGGAGCAATGAAGAAGCTATGAGTCAAAACTTTGCTTTGGTCATGCAGAAAGAATTTGAAATGTCCTTGCTAGGAGAACTGACATATTTCCTTGGTTTGCAAATCCAACAAAAGGAAGGAGGAATCTTTTTATCTCAAACCAAGTATCTCAAACAAATTTTGAAGAAATATGGTATGGAAGATGCAAAACCAGTATGTACACCCATGGTCACAGGATGTAGCCTCAGTGCAAATGATGAATCTGCAGCAGTACATCAACCAACCTACAGATCTATGATTGGAAGTTTACTTTATTTGACAGGTACCCGCCCAGACATCATGCATGCAGTTGGCATAGTTGGAAGATTTCAGGCAAATCCGAAGGAGAGTCATCTTCAGGCAGTGAAGAGAATTTTCAAATATCTTCAAGGGACTCAAAATTATGGCTTATGGTATCCTAGAGATACATATCTTACACTTCATGCTTATACAGATGCAGATTGGGCCGGAAGCGTGGATGACAAGAAAAGCACAAGTGGTGGTGCGTTCTTTATGGGTTCCAGACTGGTATCTTGGTTCAGCAAGAAACAGAGTTCGATTGCCTTGTCTACAGCTGAAGCGGAATATGTTGCTGCTGCATCTTGTTGCACCCAACTACTTTGGATGATGTAGACTTTGCAGGATTTTCAAATCACTTGTACACCACCAATCCCCATCTTATGTGATAACACAAGTGCAATCAGCATCTCAAAGAATCCTGTTATGCATTCAAAAACCAAGCACATACCAATCAAGTATCATTTTCTCCGGGAACAAGTGCTTGAACAGAAGGTCAAGTTGGAGTATGTTCCTTCTAAGGAACAAGTTGCTGATATTCTCACCAAACCATTGCCCAGGGACACTTTTGAATACCTCAGGCAAAAGTTGGGGGTTGTTGATGCATCATCTTATTGCTGAACCTCTTCTGATTGATGGTACAGGTTCAGGGGGAGCATATAATGCATTGTTGGCATTATGGAGGATGTGCAGAAGGAGATCTTGGAAGTAGCTGCAATATGTCTCTATCTCTTTCATGGTGGTTTATGGTTCTTCGTTGCAGATCTCGTTCATATTCAGGGGGAGCATGTTCTTAGGGGGAGCATAACCCTTTGCCCTTGATGTCAAAGGGGGAGAATGAAGCTGAAGCTTTGAGGTTGCCATCAAGTCCAAAGGGGGAGATTGTTGGCATTATGGCTAAAGTGTTGTCCTTGATGGCAACCCATTCAGGTGATAAATCATAGTACTTCAAGTCAGCAGCAGAGATTGATGAGCAGCTATCAAATATTGAAGAAAATAAGGGGTACGCAGGTACACCTTACATAAGGTGCGTACACGCTGGTCGGAGTTACATAGAGTGCATACATACCCGCAGGTCAGCCGTTCAGGAGGTGCGTACCCCCAGTGCACACATTTCAAGGCAAAGAAATTCACATGTGGGGTTTTCTTATGTTTTACTCTTGGTATTTAGCCGACGGTATTGGGTTATTATGGTGTCGGCTCGTGGTATTGATCCATGTTTTAAGGAAGAGCTCTCCTATATAAAGCAAAGGAGATCATTTGGTTTGAGCATGTCTTTGGTTGAATATCTTATGAGGGCTAGATCTGGTCTAGATCTAAAGAAGGCGAATCTACTGATGGACCGAGATCTCTTCGGCGCATGTTCAGATCTGTAGATCTGACTGTCTGGGTTATTTTTGAAGTCTTGAAATCATCTATGCCCGAAGGTACGCAGGTACAGTGAACGAAAAGTGCGTACGGTACGCAGGCACAGAAGAGCTGCAGGTGCGCCGGGACGCAGGCACAGAAGAGCTGCAGGTGCGCCGGGACGCAGGCACAGAAGGGTTGCAGGTGCGTACATACGCAGGCACAGAAGAGCTGCAGGTGCGCCAGGACGCAGGCACAGAAGAGCTTCAGGTGCGCCGGTACGCAGGCACAGAAGAGCTGCAGGTGCGCCGGGACGCAGGCACAGAAGGGTTGCAGGTGCGTACATACGCAGGCAGTTCAATAGACTCAGAGCGAGGTACGCAGGCTAGCAGTTGAGCAGGGTGTGTACGGTACGCAGGCTAGCAGTTGAGCATGGTGCGTACTGTAAGCAGGCAAGCAGTTGAGCAGGGTGAGTACAGTAAGCAGGCCAGCAGTTGAGCAGGGTGCTTACGTAAGCAGGAAAGCAGTTGAGCAGGGTGCTTACTACTCTTAAAATCTTTGTTTATCATTGTAGTGTTCTGGGTTTGGTCCTATTATTGTTGATCTGGTTACTACAGTTGATTGGGTGATTCTCTTATACTTTATGATCATTTGATGCTTATGGATCCAGTTTGAAAATTTATGAAAAGTGGTCCTTGTAAGAAAAGAAGTAGGGGGTTGTAGCTCCCTTCCAGGAGAGACTGGAAAACGAGAGAGAGTTGTAGCTCTCTGCAGGTTGCAGCCTGCGTACTGGTAAAGGACTGCACCAGTACAAAACCATTGTAAAAGGAGTTTCTAATTTGAAAGAAGATAGAGACATATTGCAGCAGGTGGTTTTCACCCACATTGGGTTTCCACCTTACATCTTGTGTTCTTTGGTGTGACTATCTGTTTTCTTTGTTCATGCTCATTATTTTATGGTACTGACATGCAAAAATAATTCAAAGAACAAATAAGGAAGATTTATTAAAAGAATTAGATAATACTGATTCACCCCCCCTCTCAGTATTATTTCCAACAAAGTTTATAATTCATAAACTCAATACACCTTATCTTGTTCTCCCCACACAAGCTAGTCCTTCCTACATTGAGAGTGTGGCTATGAATAGGTAATTGATGTACAAGCAAAAAAAACAACATGAAATACAAACAACTTCCTAAGATTACTACAAACAAAAGTGAAAGGTTCCATGACTTAGAAAGGTTGGCATAAAGATGTCAAGACTTGGCTAAATCACTATGGATGGAGGAGGAGGTAATCGTGCATAAATGTAAATTGTTATGATATAAAGAATTAGAGGATAAGAGACAGTTAAGATGATAGTAATATAAATCTAATTTTAAGGTCACACACCAAATTCATGTATAAGATAGAGGTGTACATACTCTACTTTGAATCTTTAAGCTCTTATGAAGAAACACATATTTTAACACCCATTGGGCCACTCAAGTTGTACTAGGTCATGGACTCTAATTTAGAAGATTAAAATTTCTTTTTATTATAAATAGCATGAAAGAATAAAATCAACATAGCTAAAATAATAGTGGCATTGGATGATTCATAAAACACCATTAAATGAATGTAGTAATATTTTTTGTAATACTAATAAGGTGGAAGATGAAAAACACCTTCTCCCAAGATATCATGTATATGCCCACATTAAATAATACTTGCAAAATATTTATAACAATATCAACCTTTCTAACCTCTTAAATCGCTAAAAATATAGATATTCTGAAACATTTTCACCTAGCTCTTTGACCATCTAAATAAAACTACGCCACCCTTTTTTAATGTAATAAATCAAAATTAAATTCAATAAAAAATAGCAATCATCATTATTATCATCATAAACATTTTTAATAATAATAATAATTATGTCGTTCCCTGTGTGGACACAAGTTATCAATGTTTTGATCACATATGTCCCTGAACATAATTTTGTTGAAGATAGGCAGTGCCTCTATTTGAACATCCTTAAATGCATTTACAAAATGTAATTTCTTTTTAATAGAAATTATGATTTTTCCTATGGGAAAAAAATAAGGCATTCCTCTAAGAAGAACTCCCCTCCCATGCCACTTGTGCCTTCGTGTGTCGTTGATTTGAGTGTTAAACAATAGAAATAACTTGGGCCCTTGGATTGATTCAACCAATATTACTTAGTTACAAAATCCTACATTAACTGTGGTATAATGGTAAAAGCGTCCAAAGAGAAGACTTGTCACAAACAATCGAGCTTCTCAAGAGACGGTTTGAAGCCCAAACCCACGTTTCTGATCTAGACTTCAAGAAGCTCTGGAAGGCCTCTTCTACTATCCCTGGCACACCGACAAGACCAAGTGGCCTAGCTCATCGAAAATATTACATCTTTGATTCAAACCCTCGACCTCACCCTCGCTAGGCACTACCTCCAGGGCTTTCTCTTAACTGGTACATGAATATAGTGGAATTTCTCATCTGCGCCTAGACAAATTCTATCTCATGCTCATCCAATTTCTTCATCATGCTTTTATCCTTTTAAATGACCATGGGTGGCATTGTACATTGACAAAAGGGTTCATGGCAGATTTGAAGGACAAAATCCTTTTGGCTGAAGATAAGTACACAAAGACATTTTTGTTGAGGATTCTCCTCAAATTTTAGACTATGAAGGGCAACTCTTAAAAGATTTTTCTCCACTCTCCACACAAGCCAGGTAGGATGTTGTTGTTTTCATATATCGTGGTGAGAACACCAAAACAATATATAGAAAATACAAGAGTCATGGGATCAATATTGTTTCTCTAAGACTTGTTTGCCTTTGAGGTAACATTTCCTAGATTAACAGTGCTTGAACCTTCCATATTTTCTCATATGAGTCCCTAACTGCAAGCTCATAAGAAAGCCCAAGAATATATGCAGATTTAAAACTAGATGTTGCCTCCTATAAATGCAAAGGCAATTTCACAGGGAATACATAGATGAAGCAGGTTGCAATAAAACCTCAGAGCCCTGGAAATTCTTTGATGCAATCACATTTCAAATATTCCTCATATGGGTTGGGATCCCTTGGTAGAATTTCAGCTTGTTGTGTAGATGTGGAACGTCATAATAGACGTGGGTCTCGCTTATCGTCATCTATGGTTACAACCTTAAATTTAACACTTGTTGCTTTTGTTGAGAGGGTGATCCATAAACTACTGTGGATATTCCACTAGACAATTCGTAATAACAGATCCGCTAATAAAATATAAAAATGCAATATTTTTACACTATTACAGTTTTATTAAAACTCTAGATCTGTAAATTTAATTGTAATTAGTGTATGCATTCGAATGGAAATTATGTAGAAAAGTGGAGAACAACAAAAGAATATTACACACACACATAAGACACAAAATATGCTTTGGGAAACCCTTCCGAGAGAAAACCCAGTGGGAAGGTGAGGCTGCTTCGCTCTCTTTCTCTGTCTAGAAATATGGTTGTAGGTACAAAGAAGTAATTCCTATGGCCCATGGGCTGCTACAGTGCACAAATCCTCTATGTGTGTTGTACCTCTTATCACTCCTGGCTATCTTTTCTCAGCTATGGAACATAATTCTCTTGAAAGAATGGAATTCCTCTTCCTCCTAGTGGCCCAGTTATAACACAACTCGATAGCCTACTAGTGGTTAACTTTGACTACATCAAATCTTCAATATAGTTACAATATAGACTCTTTTAGATTTTTTTACATCACAAACTTGTGGCTAGCCCCTTTTCAATGAATAATGGAGGCTGACATGGCATTGTCTCGAACTATAGCCGTGAAAACATGAAGGTTAACTTCTAGTAACTTAACTTTTTCATATGGAATCTGTTTGACTAATTTCTTACGTCGTTGGAAATATCTTTGTGTGTAGAACAACATGAAAGGTGATACAAAAAAGTGACAAAGTTTTACCCCCAAAAAAAGTCGTTTGATTCCTCAAAATGCTCCCAAAAGGTTTCAGACCCCATTTTGCCAAACTGGGTCACGCTGGTAAAAAGATCCCATGAGATGATTCAACCACTTTTTCCACTCTAGATGCATCAATATGGATAACAAACGATATAATGATTCAATCCAGATAAAAGGGAAAAACTGAGCCATAGTTCTCGTGAATTGGGAGCTAATTTGAATCCTAGTTCATGGTCTCATTGGGGCTCTCCTACAAGTAAAGTTGTCTAGGGAGTTCAAGGAGAAGAGTTGAGAAAATTAAGAAAATCGGCCTCATTTGGTCCCCATAGTTATGAAGAAATATATTTATATTGGGTTCAAACATTGGTAAAGGAAACTACACCAGAGGGTAAAGATGGAGGAAATGTAGGTTCTTTTGGGGAAACGCCACACAAGGGGAAAATAGAAAATTTTGACCATTCGATTTTAAGTGCCTGGATTGAACATATGCATCTTGATCAGATTGTAGCTTGATATTATTATTATTTATTTAGAGTGGTGGTAAGGTGGGATAGGCTCATTTAAAATTCAATTTTTCATTTTTTACTGTTTATTTTATAAAATTCCCCATTTTAGTTTAAGAAATAGTATGGTTTTCTACCTATTATCGGAATTAAACCTATTGGAAATTTGGGAGGAAAGCATGCAAAACGAAGATAGGTATGTTCTGTCTATCAACAGGTTGACCAGCTGAAAATCAATTGGATGGTAGACCAGAGGATGACACCATTTTTTGTCGACATCGCAACTGAAGATGTTGCTTTCTCTACTTATTAACAACCGTATATATATATATATATATATATATATATATTATATATATATATATATATATATATATATATATATATATATATATTGAAAGAATTGAGCAGATAAATGTTATTAGTTGGTTCCTTTGCACAAGGTCCTGGAAGAAATCGAAGATGTGGCATCTTGGTGCATTTTTAATTTATCAAATGTGAAATCCATAACATGTTTCAGTGAGTGAATTTTAAGGTTGTATTTGGGAAAACCTGTGATGTTGGATGTCTACTGCTATTTTTCTGTGCCTAAATTGTCAATTAAAGTTTGTAGGCAACAGTTTTGTGGCAACATTTTTGCACATTAAAGCAGATGCTCTAGACCTATGTAGAATTTAATGGCGCAACATGATTTTCTAGTTCATATATTTGGTAGGCTTTGCCAAAGTAGTGGCATGTACATTTTGCAAAAATTTAAAGGATGGCAATCCATTATTTTGCCATGTAGCTTCACTTTATTGATTAGGTGGAAAGGAATTTTGGGACACTCCAATTTGTGCGTACTTTTGTTGTGAACTGCAATATCAGTGTCTTGTGATGTCCTCAAGGCTATTATGCTCTAAAGGGATTTTCATAAAACCATAAGCGGCCTTAGATTTTGGATATGTTTATTTATGAAAGTGAATTTATTTTATAATTTTGTTAGCCGGATGAGCTTCTTTCTCATTGTCTTCTATTGGATAGGAGAATCTTGTGATTTGATATATATATATATATATGTTTAAAGCATTGTTAATTTCGTCTCACCATGTCTTGATCATTGTTTGATATCTTGAAGGCATTAATAAGTTTCAAGTTGTACGAAACCACTTCTTTGTATATGATTTACGAGAAATCAATTATTTTCTAGGGCAATATATTGTGTTTGTTAAAAAATTGATTACGAATGTCTAACTTTTACACTTTATCTGTTAAATCTGGAAATAAGGCCAATTTTGCGAATGGGAACTTGTTTTTTTTTTTTTTAATGAAATTTATTTTAATCTAATTTTCCGGGGACTTTATGATACACAATTTTTTTGTTGAGTAGTAATGTTATGAAACCAACTCAAGAAAAGATAGAAAAGATAGATCAACGCCTTAGAATTCAGCCTCTTCGAGGGGGCAACCTCCTTTACATTACATAAATGAACAATTCTTGGATGATTCAAATGAAAAAACCTCCTTTCTATATATAGGAGTCTAAGGAGTCACAATATAATCCAACCGACCTAACAATAATAATATAAAGCCACAAAAATAACAATAGAGGGATTCTATGGGGCACAGAAATAACAATATGGGGGTAATATGGGCACAACAATATAAATAAGGGGTATAACTACAATAGTAATGGGGTAATCACTAGTATTATAGGGACCCAACATGCCCCTCTCCTTCAAAAAAGTGTTGTCCTCAACGCTTGAGTAATTCTGGATACTTCTGCATAAAATTCTCATCCTCCCATGTGGAATCTTCAGCGGATAAGTTCTTCCACTTGATAAGATACTCTGAAATTGATCGATTTCGTAGCTGTCGAGTTCTTGTTTCTGTGACTGCTTCCGGTTCCAATATAATTTTTCCTTCCTCGTCAAGTTCTGGCAATATTGTTTGAATTGGGAGCTTGTCGCCTATAACCTTCTTTAAACATGAAACATGGAAAACTGGGTGCAATCGAGAAGCTGCAGGAAGCTCCAATTTGTATGCCATAGTACCAATCTTTTGCAACACCTTGTACGGACCATAATACTTTGGTGATAATTTATTATCCTTCTTAGCTTGCTTTAGGGACATTTGCTTATATGGTTGTAGCCGTAGGAATACCCAATCACCTACATCAAAACTTCTTTCACTGCGATGTTGATCTGCCTGTTGTTTCATTCTATTTTGTGCCAACACGAGGTTATCCTTTAAGAGTTGGAGGACTTGTTGTTGATGTTCGATGTGATGTTCCACTGCCTGAACCTTAGAATTTTCTCTTAAATATGATGTGATGGATGGTGGTTGATACCCATAAAGTGCCATAAATGGGGTCATTTTTGTTGCTGTATGGAAGGAAGTGTTATACCACCATTCAGCCAGAGGCAACCATTTGACCCATTGTGTCTGTTTATCAGATACAAAGCAACGAAGATATCCTTCCAAACATTTGTTTACTATCTCAGTTTGCCCATCAGATTGAGGATGATAAGATGAGCTATGAGCTAACTGAGTACCAAGACAAGAAAATAATTCTGTCCAAAAATTTCCAGTGAAAATGGGATCTCTGTCACTTACAATAATCTTTGGGTTTCCATGTAGCTTTTGAATTGTACTGGCTTTAAATGGATGTGATAATGCACAAAAGTGTGCATACTTGGTAAGTCTGTCAACTACCACCATGATGACACTCTTTCCCTCAGACTTGGGTAAACCTGTGATAAAATCCATTGAAACCTCCTCCCAACGTTGGCTTGGAATGGATAAAGGTTGTAATAGACCCGGTGTCTTAATTGTTTCAACTTTATTTTGTTGGCAAACCAAACATTCCGCCACAAACTTTTGAATATCTGATTTAAGGCCATCCCAAAAAAATTCCTTCTTAACCCTGTGGTAAGTTTTTAAAAATCCTGAGTGCCCTCCTAAGGGAGAAGTGTGCAATTCCATAAGAATCTTTTGTTTTAGCTGGGAATTCTTACAGAGGTATAAGCGATCTTTGTACCATAACGAATCATTTTTCCAGCTAAATGTATCAGAAGTACTGGAATCTTGTTGTAGCTTTCGAATAAGTGCCCACACTTCTTCGTCATTCTTCCATTCCTCCCTTGCTTCGTTTATCCAATCTGGTTGGATAATAGAAATGGCACACAACAATGCTTCCACATCCTCATCCTTTCTTGAGAGTGCATCTGCCACCACATTTTGCTTCCCTTTTTTGTAGATGATTTCAAAGTCATAACCCAACATCTTTGTGACCCACTTTTGTTGCTCTTCAGAGGATAATCTTTGTTCTAAAAAGTATTTAAGGCTATCATGATCCGTTTTTACCTTGAAGTGTCTTCCCATTAGGTAGGGTCGCCATTTCTTAAGTGCATGGAGTATTGCCAACATTTCCTTCTCATAAATAGCTTTGCTTAAAAACTTTCCCTTGATTGGACGACTTTCAAAAGCAATGGGTCTTTCATCTTGCATTAGAACAACACCAATTCCATTTCCTGAAGCATCACATTCCACAATAAAGGTTTTTGTGAAGTCCGGTGTAGCTAAGACCGGTGCTTGGCACATTGCCTCTTTAAGATGTTCAAAGGCCTTTGTTGCTTCCGGAGTCCATGAAAATGAATCTTTCTTCAATAATGTTGTTAGAGGTGCTGCTATTCTCCCATAATTCTTAACAAACTTGCGATAATACCCTGTCAACCCAAGAAATCCTCGCAGATGCTTTATGGATGTGGGGATTTTCCATTCCTTAATGGCTTTAATTTTGCTAGGGTCTACCTTAACTCCTTCATGAGATACAATATGACCCAAATATTCCACCTCCTGGACTCCAAAGAAACATTTGGATCTTTTTGCATATAATTGTTTCTCCTCCAATAGTTGTAGCACCCTGTCAACATGTTCAACATGATCCTTCCAAGACTTGCTGTAGATTAGTATATCATCAAAAAATACTAACACAAATTTTCTAAGGAATGGTTTGAAAATTGAATTCATCAAACCTTGAAATGTTGAAGGTGCATTGGTAAGGCCAAAAGGCATGACCAAAAATTCATAATGACCCTCATGAGTTCTAAATGCTGTTTTCGGAATGTCTTCAATCTTCATTCTGATTTGATGATATCCCGAACGAAGATCCAACTTGGTGAAGTAAATTGATCCATGCAATTCATCCAGTAATTCATCAATGACAGGAATGGGGAACTTATCTTTAATAGTGAGCTTGTTGAGCTCCCTATAATCCGGACACATGCGCCATGATCCATCCTTCTTGTGCACCAATACTACTGGAGCTGAGAAAGAACTTTGACTCGGTTGAATTATACCAGCCTCTAGCATTTCTGCAACCATACGTTCAATTTCACTTTTTTGGACATAGGGATATCTGTACGGCCTGATGTTTGGAGGAACACTTCCTGGAATCAGATGAATAGCATGATCATGATCACGCATAGGTGGGAGACCTTTGGGAGTCTCAAATACCTTGGAATGATTGTCCAGGACTTTTTGGAGATCTGGAGAAATAGATGATTCCAATGTGGAAACATCTAGCGAACATAATTGTGCAATTACACCTCTTTGCTCCTTTTTTAGAAGCTTTGTCATGCCATTAGAGCTGATTATCTTTCCTGGTTTCCCTGCAATACCCCTTAATTCAACTTCCTTTCCTTTCGTAGAAAATTTGATGAAAAGTTCTTGAAAATTAAAAGCTATTGTACCCAAGGATTGTAGCCATTGGACTCCTAGTACAACATCAGCACCTCCCATTGGAATGGAAAGCATTGGGCTAGTCAATACATATTCTCCCATGGATAGCTTGATATTATGGCACTTTCCAGAGCAATTTATTGTTCCTCCATTTGCAATCATCACTTGACACTCTGGTGCTGGATATAGGAAGCAATTCAATTCTTTTGCTACCCTACAATGAATAAAATTGTGGGTGCTTCCTGAATCAATCAACACTATTACCTTTTTCTTCTTGATTTGTCCTTCTATCTTGATGGTTTGAGGAGTGGTAATTCCCGCCAATGCATTACAAGATATGGTCGGATTTATTTGTTCTTCATCTAGGCTTTGTTCCTGGAATATATCCTCTTCTTTTGACCTTTTTTGCTCCTTTTCTTCTTCCTCTTCACAATCTATGTAGAATAATTTCTTCTCAGCACACTTATGACCTTTTGTGTATTTGCTATCACAATTGTAACAAAGCCCTTTTGCTCTTTTTTCTTCCAATTGTTGTGGTGTCAACCTTGTAGGTTGTGGAAGACTAGGGCAACAACACTTCCGTCTTTATAGTTGTGAGTGGTATGCTTCCTAGTTGCCATAATTTTGCTTTCCATTTTTCTTGCTAACCTGAATGCCTTCTCTAATGAATCAGGTTCCCAAAGGCAAACATCATGTTGGATATTATCCTTTAAAGACCCTATGAACACATCAATCCTATGCTCCTCTGGAATATCTTTTACCCTTATGTTCAATTTTTGGAACTCCTCAATGTGCTCCATTATTGAACCCTTTTGTTTGAGACTTATCAATTGGCTAAAAAAAGTGTTGCTTTTTGTATCTTCATAATGTGCTATCAATTCTTCCGTAAAAATTGCCCAAGTGATAAATTGTTTACGAGAACAAAGCCATTGATACCATACAAACTGATTTGGTTCCAAATATACAGTTTCCATACGTACCTTTTGTGCATTTTGCACATTATTGAGATCGAAGAATTGCTCCATCTGTAATATCCATGTGGCGGGATCCTTGCCATCAAACTTCCTCATATTGATTTTTGGAATATGGTGATTCTTCAATCCAACATTAGCATCTATGGAATCATGATTAACATTTCTTTTGTTCTCATCATGAGTTTTCTTTACTACCTTTTCACCATTAGTAAGTATTTCTTGTAGAAAATTTGTCAAATCTGTCTTCAAATCTGCCATGCCTGTCTTCAAATTTGTGTTGAAATCTATCTTCAAATTGTCCATATTAGCTTCCATGCCATTCATCTTAGATTCCACGCCATTTATCTTAGCGTGTACGCCATTTATCTTAGCATCTGTTAACTTTTGTGTGCGTGACATTTGTTGCACTTGTTCTTGTAATTTTGATATATCATGTAGCATCTCTTTCTCTTCTTCATGAGTCATGCTAGAGCTTTCAGGTTCCTTACTAGGTGTTTGCATTTTCTTTCCTCGGGGCATCAGTTACCGATAATAATGCTCTACTATGCCCTTTGAATTCATTCAAAATAAATTTTCAAACCAAGCTTAAGAAAAAATTTAAAAAAATCTACACACCTTTTTTCACTTTGTAGGAGCTCGATATTGTCTCTGATGTATCTCTGTACTTTCCAATCATCTAGTTCAGAATTTGTGATGTGTAGTAGTTCTTTGTGTCCTCTTTCCAATGCCACCAATCTGATCCAAATTGGATTCTCCAAGAAAGAGTTATGCACAATCTCCCAAGATGACCTGATTATAGACCTTTCCAGATATGCGAAGTTGTATGAAGTGCCACGTGTACAATTTTCGATATTTGCTTCTGAAAAAGATATAAAAGAAACTACAGTCTATCCTCTTTCTGTACCTTCTTACAAAATTTCAATCTGATTCCTAGAGAGAAAGTTATGACAATTTTCCCCAGGTCACCTATTTTGAATGTAATTCAGGTGTCTGCAAAAAGACCAACGTCCTCAGATCATATCTCCAAAAATATAGCGCGAAAAGCTCTGAAATTCGGACCCACGGTTCAGCGCGATTTCTTCTCAAATGGGTTTTGTTTGCAACTTCTGAAACATCACAGAACAAAAGTTATAGCAAAAATTCCACGATGACCTGTTTGGAGCAACGAAACCCTAGAATCCAAAGCTCTGATACCAAATGTTATGAAACCAGCTCAAGAAAAGATAGAAAAGATAGATCAAAGCCTTAGAATTCAGCCTCTTCGAGGGGGAAACCTCCTTTACATTACATAAATGAACAATTCTTGGATGATTCAAATGACAAAACCTCCTTTCTATATATAGGAGTCTAAGGAGTCACAATATAATCCAGCCGACCTAACAATAATAATATAAAGCCACAAAAGTAACAATAGAGGGATTCTATGGGGCACAGAAATAACAATATGGGGGTAATAGGGGCACAATAATATAAATAAGGGGTATAACTATAATAGTAATGGGGTAATCACTAGTATTATAGGGACCCAACAAGTAATTTTATAGTTTTTTTTCCTTGGCAACAATGGTTCAAACTTCTAAGTTGGACATTTTTGTAGACAATAATACTGAGGCCCTGATAAAATGAAAACTTCTAAGTAAATTTTTGTGCATGCATAAACTTCTTGTGCATCTATCTATGGGGGTCATGGCTTGAGTGGAAGTGGTTATATTCTAGAGATATGTTTTGTCTCTAGTGAGCTTTTCAATGTTTTGTCACGGATGAAGTATTTTAAGTTGTTTCAAAGTATTATGCCAAATGCAAGTCTTGGTGGGATATTTATATCTCCATCTATCATTTTCTAGGTGCAACAGTCTCATTTATAAATTGTAATGGTATATTCATCATCATGTCTACAATGTGGAATGGATATTGAGATAGATCAGGTAAGGTATTTTATTAAGACTACCATGTATAGTATGCCTGCATTTTTTTATATGAGGTTGGAAAGACATAGTCATTGATGTTGAAGAAATTGAGCCAGCTGGATCTAAGGTCCATGGGATCCCAATGAAGCAACAAAAACTATCCTGAAGGCTAAGAGAGCTTGATTGAAAAAATTCAACAATTGGTGCACTTTTCAAAACCCTCGTTGATGACTTCTTCACAGACATTGTTGATAGCAGGAAGATGCTCTTGGACATTTGCAGTTAGGAGTAATATCACCACTATCTAGGGGTTGATAGTATTGGTTGTAATGCAGACTAGGATAATACCACTTGGTCTATCCATTCCTTTCAACTTATATTATTTCTATTATTGAAAGGGCGGGGATAATATCTCTCAGTATTACTTTTACCATCTTACTATTTTCATTTTTATAGTTTGCATAAGTAGATATTTTGTAAGCAGTGTTATAGAAAAAAGCAAGTAAATCATGGAGTGGAGCTTCTGTTTGTCACATTTTACTTCTGAACCATATTGGTTGCCATGATTTTGATTTGAAATACAATGCACTTAATTGCTTCATTGGATGACTTTATAAAACCCCATAAGTCATATTGAGAACATTCTCGACATAACTTTTGATGTAATCCTGAAAAGAATGGGGCTTAGAGGTGAGCATGGTATCGCCATTTATTAATTCGTTTTCAATGAATAATGAGATTGTTCTGCCATGAAACTATTTCAAAATATGGTAATATTTTGAAATTTATTTTCTAGCCCTAATGTTTTTCTCTTCAAAAAGGAAATTCATAGTGAGTTAATATTTTCATGTCCCTCATGACCTTGCTATTTTCACAATGCGCATAAGAGTAGCTTCTTCAGCCCAAAAAAATATTTAGCAAGCTTGTGCAAGCAACTAGAAAGTATGAACTATGAAATTGTATTCATGTATTCTCAATATTAGAGAGAAATTCATTATTTTATTTATCCAAACATTATTATATACGTAGGGATTTTTTGGAAGAATTTTTACCCCATGCCCTACTCAATACAATGTGTGTGTGTATTCATTCTCAAGGAAATAATGTGTGCTCTCCTATCATTTCTAACTGAGATATTGATGTTATAATATGATATTCTATTATATAAATGGTGTACAAGTCTTGATCAGAATGCAATTGCACCATTGCAATGATGAGCTGAAAACAAGCATTTAGGGATAGAGCATACCTCCTTGGTATGATCTCTAGGTCCAAAACTTTGTCATCATCATTACCATCTATGTCAGTTTTCCAAAACATAATTGCTTCAAACTCTAGAAGCTCCTTCTTTATTCCTACAAATATTGCTTTTCTTTAAAAAAAATACTCATCACCTTTGATCTCGACCTTCCTTACATTCTCTCTCTCTCTGTGAAACTCCTCTTGCCTAGCCTGGTGCCCAAAAAGCTAACTACCCTCATAACACAATGCCTCCAATTCCCAGTATGTGCCTCTAACTCCCACTCATCAACGGCCCTGGTTAGCGCCTCAAAAACCTCCTTCCATTCCTTCTTATCTTTGCCATACAACGTCCATGGATCCTCCTTGATTCTCCCACAACTGCCCTCTCTTCTCAATGATATCTCTAGCTAGGAAATCTTCGGGACCCAGATCAAAGAACAAAGGAACCAAATTCTTCCTATCCAAAAAAGGTTTGAACTCCTTTATACCATATGGATTTGCAAAATACTTCCATATTAGATAAGGAAGTAACCTGAATACGGTTGTTCAAAAGATGAAGCGGTTTTTTTTCACATAAACAGTGTGGAAACACTTAAATAATGCATGAAAGGAAGGAATAGAAGAGGCAATCTGATGCAATATATTTTAGTTATTCCATTTTCCAAAAGAGATCAATAAAAATATTAAAAAATGGAGGAATATGGAACCCATAAACAAACTACCTATGGCCTACATAAAGGGATAATCACATAAGAAGAGATGATCCTCTTCTTTGTTTCACTGGTATTTTATTTCAATTTTCTCCAAGAACAAATATTTTTTTAAAGACAAGTAAGTCAGCCCTAGGTGTAGCATGATTAACACAAGAAATATGTTAGCTAATATCATCTTATCTAAGAATAGGGGATCTTGGGAACTCAAAATGTAAATCCAAATGAGGTTAGATTCCAACAATTTCATTTTCCTATTGATAAGTTTCAAGCAACAAATTTAGGAAGGGAAATTTCAAAAGCAAGTTAGCAACTTCAATTGTCTAACCTAGACTTTTATCATTGGTGTCTAGCTCAAAATTTATGCATATTATTTTTTGATGGAACGCTGAAAGGAAATCACAATACTTCTGGCATAAGAGGGATCCTCCAAGATCCATAGGGGAAAATCGAAATTCATTATGCTTAGAGCATTGGTTTTTTCCTTTGTTACAATCATTGTAATTGGCTAGAGCTCATTCTAACAATTACAAACTTGATTTGATTCTTTTAAAGACTAAACCAAAAGGTAGATCTTTTCCAAAATAAATAATTTACCTCAAAACTTGCACACTCATCAATTAGTTAACAGAGCTATAAGGGAAAAAGATGGGTTGTTAAACATAATGGATCAATAATTTAGTAATCCATTCCATAGAAATTTGTTCAAATTTCCATTTTCATATGGTTCTATGGAATCCCAGGTGCATTACGAAATAATCTCAATATCAAAGGTTGCCTTCATCACTAAAAAATCTAAGGCAAAAACACCAAATGTTATAGATCTTAAAACCCTGTCAGTGATGTCATCGCTTCTGGGGTTTGTGTAACAAGCCTTATCAGTGGTAAAGAAACCAATCCCCTACATCTCTAGCTCTGCATGAATCCATTTTGTGAAGCGAAGAAGAGATGCCTTTTGTCCACGTGTTCCATTGTACACATCACAACTACTGAGCCTTGCAGAGGATGCCAAAGGTTGAGGTCCTTGTAAATGGAATATTCTTTGATGGGTTGCTTGCTTGCAATATATTTTTATGACTTTCAACATTATCAAGGTCTATTGGGCACCTGTCATTATGTGATATTGAATTTCTTTATGCGTTGTCCGATGAAGACTCCTTATATAATGACCTAGACTTTTGAGTATCATCCAATTGATTTACTCTAATGAATGAAGGGCCATATGATGAGTTTGGTATGTCATTAGTGTTGTTTAATAATGAATTATGAGGCAATGATGAAATGGATTGTGAAAATTTGTTCCTTCTGATACTCAAGGGATGAGAGTCATTGTTGGAGGAACTCTGCATATCATATTTGTTGTACTCAATTAACAAAGTGGACCGAGACTCATCATTGTTCAAAGGAAGAGGAGGATATTTTGGAGAATAAAATGGGGACTGAGAGGCTGCAACAAATATTGATACCTCTTTAGCCACTTTCCCAACATCAACAAAGAATTTCTACTGAATATATATCTTCATTTGTGAACTTCAAAGCTTGTTCCTTATCTCTAATGGCCAGTGTCACTTTAGAGAAGATGGAAAACCATTTGAATGTTATCCAAATAAATGGAAACCCATTTCAATTAAGTTAAAACAAATGCCACCAATTTCAATCAAACAAAACAGATTTTTAGCGCAATCCAAAGAAATTAATATCACTCAAGATACCATTAAATATATACATATTGTTCTTTTAAAAATAGGGATAGGGCCAAACCTGCCAAAATCCAACATATATACAATATAGGACAAGATAAATAAAAATAGTCTAATAAAAACATTTTATAATGCTATGTATAGGAATTTTTATAATTAGTAGAGTAAGTTCTTGCTTCCAGAACCCTTGGTCCTCACAGGAACTTGAGAAGACAAGTGAATGAAGTAATAAAAAAAGAAGGCGCAAACTATAAGCCAAGACAAAAATAAAAACCAATTGCTTTATCCAAACAATTATTGAAACCCAAATTTTCTTTTTAAATAAATAATTCATATTAATATAAATATCCAATTAAATCACATAATATATCACATCTTCTTTCTTCTTTGCTACTCTTTCTTATGCTACCACCTCACGAGGTTTCCTTTCAACATCTCCCGTAATTGCTAGTAATAATAAAACCAAATATTTATTGGACCAAAAGGCATTCTATAGTCTAGTATGGGAGAGACATTGTATTGTTGGGTTACATCAAGAGGCCTTAAACCTAAATTAAATTTTAATTAAAAAATAAAATAAAATAATGTGGGTTCCATTACAGGAGAGACGTTTTAGGGAAGTATTAGATAAAAAGTGATAATAAAACATAACATCTACAAAATTAAAAATGTAATAAAAATTAAAAAGTAATAAAAGTAATACTAGAATGACTATATTCAAATTTTTGTATTGAAATTTTTTTATTAATAAAATTATACACAATTTATTAAAACAAAATCATTCTATACATATTACATAATTTAATTAATGATGATTCACATTTGTAACTATGACATTTCAAAATTTCATGTTTAAATTTAGTTTTTTTTGGTCAAGTAAGAGTGGAGCCTTCTATTAACCGCAAGAAATATTACATATATTACACGTCTTTACAAGCGTAAAGACCAACAAGGGCTAACACGATGAAGATTAGCCCAAAACAAACCTGAAACCTTATATCTAAATCTTACATCTAAACCTCTGCCCATTATCCAACCCGATGACCATTCGATAAGACCCCTAGTGATCCAACGGTCATTAAGGAATCGCTACGGAGATATGCACGACCTTTGCCAGCTTTACGAAGCCAATAGGGTAAATAAACTGTCCATGTATAAAACTTCGGGCCTATTCTTGGACTTAACCTCCTCCCATGTTGAAACCCGATATCCTTTCGATCCAGATCCCGTAAAATCCAACAGTCACGACCACTATCACGTCAGCAACATGCGCCCCTTTTACCCGGTTCACATATCCGATTAGGATTATGAGCCATTGGTTTATAGTTAGTCATGTAATAATTTAATATTTACAACAATCTCTGTATATATTTGTACACATAATCTATGTTAGGCATATCACATTAAAATATTAAATTGTAAAACTTATGAAATATGTCAAAATGTACACGAATTTAGAGATATTTCGTAACAATATTTTAATAGAATTATAAGCAAGCATATTGTTGAATATAGAGATGTTACATTTATATGTAATATAAATAATAATATAAAGAACCAATTTATATCTATTTTAGCTGTAATTTTAAGAAGTGTCGTAAGCATCAAAACTTTGGACGTTAAATTTTTTCTTCAATTTTTACATTCAAAAAAATTTTACATCTTCAAAGATTTAACCCCTCCATACTTAATAGATCTAAAATTAAAATAGATTTATGCTAACTAATAATTACAATTATGAATATTAATATTACATTTGTTTTTAAATTTTATAATTATAAAAAATTATGTCATTTATATATTGTTTTGTTATTCTTTTCTTCTTATTCAATAAATCTTAAACCATTTTTATGAATAGATGAAAATAATTTTAAAAATTAAATATTATTTATCATTACTTCATAATGAAAATTTGTAATATTTTTTTTGGTTGGGTTTCACGAGTTAATAAGTTATACAATGTTACAATATTTAACTTAGAAAAACTTATAAGAATTTGTTTCTAGTTTTTTTAATATTATTTTAATATATATAATTTTTTATTATTTATTTATGGGATGTAGAATAATGAGTGATAGTGTGTTTTGTTAAAGCATTTTTGTGTGAAGGTTTGTGATTGAAAATTTTGTGGATAAAAAGTATTCATCCATGTCAAGGGTTTGTGTGGCCTTGGTGCAATGCTATCTCTAGATGACTTGCATAACCACTTACACATAAATAAGGTTAATGATAAGACAAGACATCATCACAACAACATCCTAGATATGAGCCCAACATGTCACTTATGAGAATTGAATTTCGATGGGAATAATATCAATCATTCCTCTTAATCACCCAAGATAAATCTAATTGACATTAAATCATTTTTAATTTACGTTGGATTTATTAAATATTGATAAGTATCATAAATTTTGAAATATAAATTTTAAGGTTTTGCACTTTCAAAAAAAAATTAAATTTTGATAGTTTGATATTTTCTATGCTTGATTTAAAGCAAAAATAATTTCACGTTATTTAGTATTCAATACAAATACATCTATATAACAACAAAATATACAATTTAATGTACCTAAGTCCACAATTGGAGTGGGCCTAATAGCTAGGAGCATGTGTTTCCTCTTAAACCGTTTCACAAGTTTTAAAACAGAACACCTATGTAGGCATTGTTTTCACCATGATGAATGGCAATTGGTTGCTTAGGCACTCTCCAGCCAGTAAGGTAGTGATGTTGTAATGTAATGTTTAACATTTTGACTAAATTAAATTACATAAATATAAAATAAATATGAAGAAATAAAATTAAATAAAAAATTTTAATGCAATGTAATGTGAAAATTTTAACTAGGTAAAAACAAAAACCCTATAAATATAAAATAAAAATAAAAATAAAAATGGCCCATGGTGTTGACCCATGGTGTTGACCCATGGTATTGAGAACTCATGGTATTGACCCATGGTATTCATGTGGAATGTAGTCTAGTTAAAGGGAGAAACTATATCAACCTAAATCCATCTTAAGTTTGGATCTACCAAGGGCCACAAGGGATCAAATCTCTTGATATGCAAACCTATTTTAAAGTGAAAAGAGACTTGATTCCTTTAGGCTTTAGTAGATCCAGAGTTAATATGGATCTAGGATGGTTGTAACAATCAAATCACTATATAAAGATTGGTCTCTTGTCTTAAAAATAAGAGAGTCTCATACACCAATTTATTATGTGAATTGTCTAGTTATCTTAAGTTTATATTATTATTACTAGCAATTAAACCAAATGTTGTAAAGGAAACATTGTAAGGCTATAGCATATGGAATAATAACACATATGAAAAAACATGTGATATGTTATGTGATCTAGATGTTGCCTAGTTTGGAATTGTTTCCTTTGTAACATAAATTACTTGCTAAGAAAATGTAATAAATAAATTTAACTTTACAACAGGTGCATCTTGAATGGAGACCCCAATTCTATTTAATAATTAATAGTTTTTAATTTATAAAATATTTCCAATCAACGAAATAAATTAAATTAATGAAATTTAAAATGTAAACTTTGAACTTTGAAAGTGATAATTGAATCTTTACAAAAATGAAATTTACAACAAATTTATTATTTGAAATTGCAATTGTCCTTCAACTACTATATCATAGCCATTTAATCTGACAACTCTCTTATACATTTTCAAAATTTGTATAGCCACATATACCCTTGGATCTGGCATGAGCCACAATGGAACTTGTTCTTTTTCCTCTAACATGCCCCACACACATTATATGTAGATATTGTACCACAATTATGTAAGTTGTCATATAGTTCTCCAAAATGTTAAGGTTATTAAAACCATGTGAGCTTTCCTCATGTTCCAGTGCAGTAGGTTGAATATTTTTGTCGTTGAAGGCCTGAGCACCAAAGCTCCAAAGGATCCTAAACTACTTGCATCCCCTCTCCTTCAAACATCAAATACTTAAGCTTCATGGTGATGGGTAAAATTAAACATACAAGTTGCTCTACTCCAACATCTCCCCTCATCCAATCTTAGTGGACAAAAAGAACAACATACAACCCTAGCGACATCCCCCTGAAACTGGAAAAGCACTAGTTGAAACAGAGAGACATCCGGAGATGGTTTAGTTGTCTAGAGTTGGTCCACAACTTTGTTGGAACAGATTAAGGGAGAAGGGGCAGAGTTTCTATTCTAAGAATGTTCAATATGTTAGTGTGCCCATTAACGATTCAATCTGGAGTTGACTGGCTACAGTTACTTAGATTGGGCAGGTTTCATTGATGACAGGAAGTCCACTTCAGGAAACTTTATGTGGCTAAAGATATGTGAAACACATGTTAGGTCTTCCAAATCCAAAGAATCCTTTTGAGATTGGGGTACTAACTAATTCACTTGGCCAACCAACTTCAATGGATCAATGGTAAGTTGATAAAACACATTATATAAATATGTGGGGCCATCTTGGAAAACCACCTCTCAATCTCGCTCTTCAACTGCACCCGCTCTTGTATATTATATGGGTTCTTTCCTTTGGACCACCCATCTCAACTAGCTATAAATAAAATAAATCACTTGATCTTCTGCGTTTACTTATGCCGTGGTGATTAACCAACCATTCGATATGGGAGCTCACTTAATTTCCATGGGGGGATGGGATAGGAAATTATTATACAACATGTGATTAGGTTGGGGACTATTTATATAAGTTAACAGCTCAATTCATACGGATGAGAGGGAGGGTCTAGTGAGTTGTCCCACTCCATTAGGAGTATTAATCCTTTCTGCCTCCTAATGTCAGGGTTCATGAGAGTGTTGGAAACTGCTTCATTATGCAAGCTTAATCTGGTGCAATTCTGCAAGCCTAATATGTGCTCTCAATTATGATACTCAATTGGGCAGAAATTTTTATTTGATATTTTGGAACCGATAGAGAATTTATTCTTTGTTTCCATGAGAGAGACCCTTGACTATTTACTTTCTGCCGCCCACCTTGATTTTGTGGCTATTTCAGCCATAGGTTTAGGATTTGAGAAAAAAACAAAACCCCAGAAAAGGAATTTCATGGCTTCGAAGATCTAATGCATCCAACAATTTTCGGTTGCGTTGATTTTATACACAGAGTTTTGTACCTATCTTGTTGGACTAGGGTGTCTTATCTTTTATCATTTCCCTAGAAGACATGTTAGGTTAATGTACTGTGAGAGATCCTTTGTCTCTTATATGACCACAACAATGTTATCAAACATTGTTGGCATACTTCTCAAAAAAAATTAAATTATTCTCATTTCCTCAAGTGTCTCACCATGAGACCTGATTTGAGTAACCAATCCAATTACATGTGTAAAAAATTAGTCTACATTCTCAAACTCTTTCATACAAATTGTCTCAAGTCTCTCCTTAGCATTTGTAGCTTTGTTGTCTTCACTTTCACCATCCCTTGGTAGGCTGTCTATAGGGTGTCCCATGCTTGCTTGCACTTTGTTGCTGTTGAAAGGAAAATACTTTCATGGACTACTTGAAAGATGTAGAAGAGCGATTTTTCATCCTTCTTCATGTTGTCTCTCAACAAATCCCTTTCTGGTTGTGTCAAGGCATTGTATTTTCTACATCTGTTGGTTATTTACACAAGCACTGAAACCTTCTGATACCATGTTTACATTTTTGAACCTAATTTCCCCCTTCGTCGCCTACTGATCGAGTGGGATATAAAGTAGATTCTTCTATCCTTTCTTTCAAGCAAGACTTGCCATAATTTCCTTGGCCTTGACTTCTTCTTCGGGATGACAGGACTGGGCAACCCAACTAAGAGTTTCCTTGGCCTTTGGATTGGGAATTTCAAAGTCGAGAACCTAAGTTGTTCAATATAAATGCCCCCACCCAATAAGTCAATAAGGAATTTTTGATTTTTCCCATTCAAATATTTGATAAGCTAGGTGTGTTGGAACCATTCTCCATCAAATCCCAAATCTCTTGAGAAGAAAAAGATTTTTCATTGTTATAGCTCAGTAGTCATAATGTTTGCCATTAGACTGAGGTATCTGAGGATTAGTCAAGTCAAGCTTGTGCTTGATGTTACGATTTCTCACTGTAAACAAATTTCGGATTAGTCAAGTCAAGCTTGTGTCCTTTCTTTCAAGCAAGACTTGCCATAATTTCCTTGGCCTTGACTTCTTCTTCGGGATGACAAGACTGGGCAACCCAACTAAGAGTTTCCTTGGCCTTTGGATTGGGAATTTCAAAGTCGAGAACCTAAGTTGTTCAATATAAATGCCCCCACCCAATAAGTCAATAAGGAATTTTTGATTTTTCCCATTCAAATATTTGATAAGCTAGGTGTGTTGGAACCATTCTCCATCAAATCCCAAATCTCTTGAGAAGAAAAAGAGTTTTCATTGTTATAGCTCAGTAGTCATAATGTTTGCCATTAGACTGAGGTATCTGAGGATTAGTCAAGTCAAGCTTGTGCTTGATGTTACGATTTCTCACTGTGAACAAATTTCGGATTAGTCAAGTCAAGCTTGTGCTTGATGTTACCATTTCTCATTGTAAACAAATTTCTCACTACTGGTAAATACACTCCAAAAAAATTCTACCTTCAAAAACAATTCTTTAACTTCTAGTAAAAACACTTGTTTTTACACTAATAGAGTTTAAGTGGCTCTGATACCATGTTCGGAATTTTACAGGTGCAGAGGAGAGGAGTCTCGTGCAACAAATCAGTTGCAGAAATCAAATCTCTAGTTGCGGCAAGCAAATCGGAACAAAGGCTTAAAAAAACACAAAAACTTACTCACTACACAAAAATTTATTCACCGCAAAATAGAGTAAAACAAAGTAAAAGCTTGGAACAACACAATAAGACTTTAGATTATATTTCTAATGCATCAAAATACATTCATATGAGATTGAGGCGCATTCACCATGTAAATACAAATTCTTACAGCGATTTACACTTCATTGGGGTTGCAAAGTAAGACATAGTAAAACCGAATAACAGTTGTTTTCATGCATCCACTAATATTTGCTCCACAATTTTCTCCTCTACCTCTCAGACTTTCACCCTGCACTGTCTACATATTTACCAACTCTTCATTAAATGCTTTAACTATTGATGTGTTACGAAATGGTCAGTTTGTACTTCTTCTCAAAACTTCATATTTATCAAAACATATAACTTCACTCATTAATACATGACAGAAAAAAAATCTAAGACACTAGATGGGCCATTATACAAAATGAGTGCCCACAGAATGATCAGCTTGTACTTCTGCTCAAGACTTCGGTCCGTGCAAACAAAACAAAATCGCAACTTGCATTTGAGATGTACCACACGTATGGTTGTTGTCACTCTAATTAACTGCCCTTCCAACGCATAATTTCATAATTATGTTGCAAGTAAGCTTGTCACAGAAATTACCAAGGCACATTTTTGTGAATACTCAAGTTTTTAATGACTTCAATTTTTACTTACAATTTTTTTTTTTTTTTCAATTACACTAGACCTTTCTATTTGAAGAACATGTAAATTTATAGAAAACATGCTTAAATCTTTTGATTTCCTTTACACTGAGATAAATCTCGTTTGATCGTTGTATTGCATAAAGCGCCACCTCATATTTGCTAAAACCCTGAATTTACTCGAGACATTACCTGATCTTTGATATTTTTATTTGTCAAATCCTAAGTGTCAGCCAAATTTACCACCTAACATGTCATTCATTATTGGGAAATGGCTCTTTACAAACATTACAATATTTCATAAATTATTGGGATTTTTTTTTACATATATGTGCCAGTTTTACCATTAATAAATCTTTTATCATACCCATTTTTATTATCAAATGTCACAAGTATTTCTTATGCCCAATGTTTTCTTCAAATAAGCTATAGAGTCAAAAAAAAACAACCCTATGTTGCAATTCCTCCCACCAGCAACTCATAAATTCCTCAAACGTTGGGTATTTCTTATGCCCAATGTTGTCATTTTTGTGAGTATGGATATTTTTAGTTTTGTAAACAACTGTTCTTAAGCTTATTTTGATAAGCATACACCTATATATTTGATCGTTTCCCTCCTTTTAACTGTATTTCTCATAAAGCATGGCAAATTTTATGATCGCTGGCAAAGCTCAAAAACACAAATGGAGCGTAAAGTATTGAATATATTCCTTTGTATTCATAAATCTATCAAATTGCTTTATAAGTCTTTTTTTAAATATCTTTTTTGGATAAGTTTATTTTCTTTTAGGTATTTTATTTTTATTAAAATAAAATCATGTTATATGAAATAATTTAAGGAAATGTAATAATTGAAATTTTTTAAAAGGTGTATTTTTATTTGTGTAAATTACATTTTAGTATTGGATTTTATTTTATTTTATTGGAAGAAAATAAGTTTTAATTAATTAAAAATATAAAGAAATAAATTGTTCAAGATCTATAATGAAGTGTTATAATTGATATTTTATAAGAGAGTATAATTTTATGTTAATCAAATTTATTTATTTATTTATTATTATTATTTTTTTTTGTGTGCGTGTTAGATTCTTAATTTATTTAAAGAAGATGGACTTTCCATTAATTATAAGTAGTTATAGGTATCTCGTTTTAATTTATACAATATTAGCAAAAAATGACAATTTACTTTGTAATTATTATTTAGGTCATTTTTAGTAAAGTTAAATGTGTTTCAATAATATTTATATTAAACTATATAATGTGTTAATTACAATTTAATATTTTTGTTATGCAAAATTTAAATGGCTTAGTTGAATTGTTGAATTTATGTTTTTTTGTTTTTAGGCTAGAACTCAGCCATACAATTCATGGAAAAAGTGTAATTTTTTATTATCTAAATCTCATTTTTAAATGAATAGATGAATTCAACAACCTTTCTAGAATTATCTAGATACCATAGTTTAAATATAGGATTCCATTGTTAAAATTGTTTTTCTGAATGCATAAATAGATTCAACACCCTCTAAAATCCTTAGAAGCATTGAGATTATGTAGATTCTATACTTCAAATTTTGGATTCCAACAATTTCCTACCAAATTTCAAACGAAAATACCAGAAATTTTACAAAAAAAATCAAATTTAACATAATACCCACTAAAACACCTAACTCAAATCCCCTCACATTGGTATTTTTGCAAATCTTGTTGTTTATCACCTACTTTCTTCACCCTCGATTACCTTACGAATTTATAATACTACATGGGGAGGAATGCATTGAATTCAAATTAATGAAATGGAAATGGTTGGTTCTAGCATGTTGCAAGTAACATATTGTCATACCAAAAATGTCAGTTATAAAAGAGAATAGAATTTGTGTAGACTCCATATGCTTAAGTAAAATATTATCACACCACTAATGTCAAATACATGATGCTTATGTAAAATATTGGCACACCACCAATGTCTACCCTAAAATAGCATAGTATTTGTCTAGATACCATAATATTCCTCAAAGAACCATAGTCCCATGGATTTCAAAAGGGTTTTCTAAACTTTTCTTGTAATAGAACCACAAATTCTAAGTGCAAACATAAATCTTAAATGAAGATTTTAAAAACATTGTAGAGAAAAATCACAAGTCTTATTTTGTTTGCAATTGGGTATATTTGACTAAATTACTCTCTATTTGATTGATCTTAACTTACATGAAGTCTTGTATAGGAAATCAAGACTTTGGCCAAATATAATGTTGTTTTGGTTTGTTTTTGTTGAAAATGCCAATTTATAAGTAAGAAACACGTGACAAATGACCAAAGCATGTGTCACATGAAGTTGAGACATCATAGGAGAGATCACCAACTAACAATCCTAACCTTCTCTAATTTTGTGATGTGGTTTTGGTTCTTAATCTCTTCCCTAATAGTCCCAGAAATTTATAATGGTTTAACATAAAGTGTATACTATAACATGCATCCACATTAGCACGAATAAAAATTTATATAATTTTTCTTTTCATTTAATGTTTGTTCAGATTTTGTTTACTAATTAATAGGTTGAACACTTTTACCCATGTTAGCTTAGTGGCTAAAAATGATTTGCTTAAATTTTGAAATAAAGATAAGTGAAGTTAAGCTTTAGGTTTACCATCATGGAGAAATAACTCTAAATGTTAGTAAATTAAGTGCCATACTAAAGAAATTTCAATTTGATAAAAAAATTAATTGTAACATCAAAGGGAAAAAGGTAGGAACCATCACTAAATTTCAATGAGATGGAAATGAAATGTACCTACTAAGTAATATCAAATCCATCATTTTAGTATGCAAATTGGAAGTATAATTTCCATTTAATTTCTAAATAAAAATGACATTTTCTTTTTAAACATTTAAGTTGAGAAAATCAATATAATAAAATAATTTAAAAAATGTAACGATAATGTAACATACATAACCTAAATATTTATATTTTTTCTTATATTGGAAATAAATATGAAATAGAAAAAAAAAAAAAAAAAAAAAAAGAAGAAGAAGAAAGAAGAAGAAGAAGTAAAGTGAAGAACTCAAAATGTTGCAATCTCTCACCATCAATTGGTTTTGTAAATCATCTTCAGATCCACAAATTTCTTTTTTTCAAACTATTTTTAACTATGTAATAGTGTTTTCTCTTTCAAAGTGGACAATACTCCATGCTTCACCATGACAGATAACTTAAAAGATGGACAAAATTAGTTTATTCTCTTCCCTTTACCTTGTGCCATGGACAACAAAGAAATACACAAAATTTCTATATAATTCTATTCTTTCTTATATTTTATTATTATTATATTTATAATCTTTAGCAATTAACATGTTGTTAACTTTACTGAGTTATTACTTTAATATGAAAATTATGATTTATTGGTTGAAAGTTTGATAATGCATGAGTACATAGATATATAATTCTTTTTGTTTTAAATATAGAGTTAACACATGATCTTTAAAAATATTAATAGTGAAATATATATTTAAATGTGGATTATAGATAAAATATTTCAATATCAATTTTATATATAAGAAATTAATAGATACAATGTAGGAAAAATATTAATAATAAAAAAATATTTTGATGTGAATTAAAATAAAATATTTCAATGTATAATTCCTTTTGTATTGAAAATGAACTTGGCTCTTAACATTTAAAAAATATTAACTAAAAAAAAATTAATATTAGTTAGAAATAAATTATTTCAATGTCCTCTTTAATGTTCCCTTTAAGTAAATATTTGTATATCAATTCATTGTTCTCCTTCCAACCTTGGTTCATGTGACTTGCTCAACTTACAATAAGTGTGCCTTGTAATGTTTTCAAGCCTTGTTATCTAAGCAATCCCTCTAAGAATTTACATATTCCTCATATATAATATAAATATATTTTTTTATGAGACAAATATATTTGAAGCAATGTGGCACCATCTTAATTTTAGATCTATGGTGCATAAAGAGGGTTCAAGTCCCTCAATGTACCCATGCCTCATACATAAAATGAAAACACTTATTAGCATTAAGCATAAAAAACAATCATTCATCATCATGTGAAGGCTTAAAAGGGTTGAAGATAAAAATCACATTCTCTTAAATTGTCTAACTTATTTTTATTTATTTATTTATTTTTATTTTTTATTTATTTTTTATTTTTTATTTTTTATTTATTTATTTATTTATTTTATTTTATTTTTTTCAGGAAAGAAAAAGCGTAATATATTATATAAGGAGTATAATGATCAGAATACATTGGCAGGCAGGAAGTTGCAAAAGAGCTGGATAACGGACAAAAAATCCGTGACAAAAATCCTGATAAAGAGGAAAGAGATCCCCGAAAAACATAACACTGATGATCGTTCATAAAGACAGACAATCTCTGTAGAAGGGGCCTCATAAACGAAATTTTGCAATACATACAGTTGAGAACTTAGATCCTCCTTGGGGGATACAGCAAAAAACCAAGAAGGCGATTGATCTAAATAGAAATGGGAACAACAAGGTCAAAATAGACAAAAACATACCTGACACCAGCAAGATGAATTAAGCTTCAGGAAAAGAGAATTCTGTGATAGGGATCACTTGCTTGTCTGAAATTACCTTCATGTGCCAAATACCTGGAGCTGAAAGCAGACCATCCTTTGATAAACTGTCAGCCTGCTTGTTCTGTAACCTGTAAATGTGCTGAATGGAACATCCTATCATCCTGTCCCAAAGAAACACAATCCTGTTCATCCAGCCTGCCAGTTGAGGATTGCTAATATGGATCTTTCCCAGGACAAAATCAACCATTAATTTGGAGTCCCCAAAAATTGAGACGGACTGAATATTAAAGAAGAGACAGAAAGAGAGAAGCCCAGCTAGAGCCATCGCCTCCGCTTTGCATCTAGATCCTTTTCCACCATTCCAGGAAATAAGAAATTGAGAATTTTCATCCATGATGATATGGATTCCGCAGCCACAGGAGTTGTTTTGAGCCGCTCCATCAAAGAAGGCTCTCGGGTAACAGTTATGAAAACGATCATCCAAGTTGGGGGCCAATCTTTTTTCCTTGGGAGGCTTCTCAGGTAAGGAATCAAAGAAAAAAGATATGCTTTGGATGATTCCCAAGAAAGGCTCTTTACTTTCCTTAAAAATTTTGTTATTTCTCCATCTCCATATGCACCAAAGGGTGATGATAAAAAGCTGCCTCCAGGAATTCTTTTGCCTGCTCCACCAAACAAAAGCTTCTTGAATGGACGAGTGAGAAGCATGAGGGAGACCATATAAAATTTCCAAAGAATGCCAAATCTGCAGCGATTTCTGACAGAGAAAGAACATATGACAGTTTGTTTCATCCTCAGAATTGCAAATTGAGCAGAGACCTGGGCCCTGCCAACCCCTCTTTTTTAGATTTTCCCAAGATAAGTTTTTATCGTGGAAAACCAGCCACGAGAAAAAAATGGATTTGGAGAGGCATCCAATTTTCCAGAGGTTAGGAGGAAAAATAGAGATGGGGGTGGCAGTTTTAGAAGCAATCAGATTCAGGTAAATATCTTTTACCCGAACCTGGGATATCCCTTTCATATCATTCCATGTTAAGACATCGATATCTGAGGAGCGATATATTCCACAATTTCTCAGGCCAGCTTTTAAAATCCTCCATTGACTTGCTACATTCTCAGTCATACCCATAATGCCATCTTCTTTCCAGATAGGGAAGGGACCGTGCCATTCTGCAATGAGCTTTGGTGAGCTCCAGTATTGTAGAAATAATGCTACAACTCCTGGGGCTTCCTGTCTCTTAATTTTATCAACCCGGTAGTTCGTACAAACTTGGAAGCGACGATGTTGCATGCACAAGTACTAGCTCTTGCCGCAGCTGTCACTTGGTCAGCTGGCACAAGTCCGCTAGGGCTCAAGCCAACTTCTATAGGCTCTCAGAAGAAGCTTGTTAAATGATGGACGAAAGCTAGCTCAAAGAAGACTAATCTACTTGGCAAAAATGAACTGAAAGCAAATCAAAACATGGAAACCCTAGGAAACCCTAATTTAACTAGTCTAACCTCTATGATGCAAAGAATGTGAAGGAAACTTCTACCAATGATGCCATTACTTCTAATAAGTGAAAATGCATGAATCTAATCTACTTGCATCTTAAAAGACATGTTTTTGTATTTTTTTCTTTAAGTGGATGGAGTGATTGTGATTTTGTGCTTATTAGGGTTTGGGTGTGCAGATGTGATGCGGAAGGAAGGAAAGCTTGGGAAAGGTTGGGGAGGCTAGGAGAGGTCCCCAGAGATCCTTAGCATCAGTCCACAGAGGTTCCTCACGTTCAGAGGCTCAGAAACCGAGTGAGTGGCCTCCTACAGGATGTCTGCAGGGGATTCCACAGGAAACGCAGGGGTTTCTACAGGATGTTCTGTAATTCTTCTACAGGATGTTTACGAATTGGATTTTTGAGGATGGATGGTTGAGGGAAGATGCATGGATGGTTATGGAGGTAGGATGGGGGTCTGAAGTGACCCAGGAACTGATGGATGGAGTGGTGAGATGATGTGGAAAGCTGACTTGGCTTGAAGGTAGTTGAGACAACAATGGGGAAGAAGGTAAGGTTACTTGGCAAAAGAGAAGATGGGAGATGAGGGAACAGACTTGGTGATGGAGGAGCTGATCTGAACGAGGCTCAAATGAACGAGGAGGTGATGAAGATGCCCTGCATAGTGGTTATTTGATCAAACCAACTACACCTTGCATGCAATCGAAATATCATGTGATCTATCTAACAAGTTAATGAAATCGGTGGACAGCAACCTTATTCATGAAAAGAATCACGTACAACCTGTGAACAAAACATTATCAAAGAGATATAAACGCATGAATAACTCCTACCAATCTATCTTAAACATAAGAAACTACTTTAACCATCAAAAGCAACCTAAGTAACACAACATGAATTAAATCTAAAGAGCAGATTTTTTCTCAAGAACGCAGCAAACACACATAAAGAGAAACAAGGGAGGTACTGGGCGCTTGAGATGGGCCCAACCCCAAGAGCTACAGCCTCCCATGAAAGATTTAGAGCTGGTGCAAAGCTGGATCCATCTTTATTAATCAAGAAATGAAAAGTACATCAAAACTGTCCACAAGGAGAACTTGAACATGAGCTGAAAGCAAAGCTAATCTACTGCATAAAAAATCGAACTACAAGCTAGCTAACTAATGGCTAAAACAAAATGACTAACTGGCTACAAAATGACTGCCCACTAGCTAACCAAAATGAGGCCCCAAGCCTTCTTATTTATACAATTTGAGGACCCAACAGTCCTCCTAAAAGTTAGGGACTTGGCTGCCCAAGACTTGTAGTTAATAGCAGTCCTACTTGACTTGCTTGGCTGCCCTTGTGCTCATTGATTTGGTGGCCTTTGAACTCTGAGCTGATGGTGGATAATTCGAGGTAAGGGCCCATAAATGAGGGGGACACCTTCCTACAAATCCTCTAGCTTGTTCTCCCACGAATTTGGCTGCCAAGTGCTCATTAAGACCTTCAATTTTGTCTCCAAGTTGACCAACAAGGCTACACAAAGCACCCATTAGACTTGTTGGCATAATGACTAACCAAATTCACTCTATTAACATAAAAATAATAAAAAACATGCAATAAACAAATGAGAATGGTGGACTAAGCCAAATTAGGAGGTTGAATGAGCCCAAATAATTGTACATTTTTGGGGCTCATCATCACCCGCCTACTGAAAGTGTTGCTCATCCTCTGAGCAACCAATTCTCTCTCCTCGTCTTTGATGGCCCTGGTGGCTTCCTTGGTTAGCATCTCGGCCGATTTCTCCTTTGGCTTCCCTCTTTTCAAACTTTCCTGTAGAACTGTTCGTTGGCTTCCTGTAGAAACAGTCCTCTCCTTTCCTGTAGAAACAGTCCTGTAGCTGAGTTTTGGCTTCCTGTAGAAACAAACAGCACCACTATATCCTGCCAGATGGGCTGTGTCAGCCTTCATCTTCTCCTCCTTTCTGCTCTTCTTCCTTACTGTCTGCTGCTTTTCTTAGTGAATCCTCAGCCTTGTTATGAGTGCACAAGTTTATGCAATCATATGGAAGAAATGGTGCCCTCTTCTCTGTCAAAGACAATTTACTAGCATTTTGTGTGAGAGCAAATATACCATCAAACTATCACCTCTCAGCCCCAAAGTAAGACCTTCACAGAAATCACCAAAGATGAACATCTTGCCAACAATTCCTCAAATGCTAAGTTGGACCAGTTAGCAGAATGAAGCCATCAACAAATCACCCCACTTTTCAAAGGCTGTGGTAAGCAGGTTATTGTGCTTAAGCATATTAGTAAATGGAATAAGTAGCAATATACGAACACACCCAAGTCCCAAGTTGAATACACCTTCCTCTTTTATAAATTTCACAAACATCAGTGAAATAAGGAGACACAAGACAATCAATCAGAACCAAGCCAAAATAGTGTTTTCAGGACTTCCTGTAGAAAGTCTTGTAGCTGATTTCTGGCTTCCTGTAGAAGCCGTTTTTTACACTTCCTGATTTGGCTTGCATGGCTGGGGGTGTCTTCTTCTTTAATTTTGCTGTGGTTGCCTTGGTTTTGTCTTCACTTGGTTGGCCTTTTTCAGTCTTCTCTGCTCGTGCTTGCAACCGCTTCCCCTTTGGCGTTTGTGTTTTTACTTCACCCATAGCAGCTTGTCATTTTTCTTGCTTCTCTTCTAGCTTTTCTTGTTCCTTTACCTGTGGCTTTTCCTTTGGTGGTCTGTTTGGTTATATTGCTGCTGCTGCTCCAAAACTTGACGGTTAAAATGAAATATGGCTCTCACAAACAGAGTGCAGAGCTTAATTTTCACACCCACCATCATACATATAACCGTCTAAAATTCACATTTTTCACACAGGTTAGCCCTGACAGTGATTTATCTTTTCTACAAGAGAAAAAATGTTGTAACAGGAACTATGGAGGAGAATATTGATGTAGAACCAACGAAGAAATTTCATGAAACCACAAGTAAACTGCTATTTTGACCCACAGACAGATTTCTTTCATACTTTCTTACTCAAAAATAGTTTTAATTCACCACCTTTCAGATGTATCATGCATGGAGGAGTGTTTTTTCGAGCCTACCACTTTCGGGCTTCCCGATTTGTCGGGAAAAAAAAAATCCAAGCTTTTCTGCTCTAGGAGGCTCTGCTGTACTTTCCTGTAGAACGTCTTCCTGTAGGCGGCTCTCGTTTCCTGTAGAACGAAACAGTGCTCCCTGTAGAATGCCGATAAGCTGAAGGGTCTTGAAAAATGGCCGAGAAAGATCGGTGGAGGATATAAAGTTAATAGATTGTGGAAACTTCAGTTGAGGACGTGGAAAGTGCAGATGGACAGCAGTTCATGAGTTTCAGCCAAGCCGTCTTTAATTTCTCCGTGATTTGTGATGTGGTGGCAAAAACATGTGCGCTAGATTTTTCAAACTGCAGTGATACATGTCTTCTTCTCTCTGTTAATTAATTGACATCTTGTTCATTGGAGTTAAACTTTCTATCACTGTTTTTTTCTTTTAATTTTTTTTAATTTTTACGAGAGTCCATTGTCCACGTGCACTGCGTGGCTGCCGACGGAGTTCTGAAGCAGACAATCAATTGAGCCTTGCTAATCCGTGGCTTAATTCCTCATCCCATTCGTTCATGCAGTTCCCAATTAAATCTATGCAATAGAGGAATGAGATTAGTCACATACCTGCAAGTTAAACGGCTGATTGTGAAGCGTGTTGCTGCATGCATGTGTTGATCTTCATTTGCTGCATGTATGGTGGCTTGACGGATGATTTATGGCTGTTTTTTTCTTGTGCAGGTCCCCTCTGGACGGATCTACGCTGCACGCATTCATTTCCACGTTCAACTCTGCCCGTTCAAGCTGCTGCTGCTGCCTGGTCACCAACCCAGAACTTCTTTTTGCCATTTCTCCCAAACGGTGGATCGGTTTGATCTGAAACTTGGTGAGCATATTACTACCATCAATATGCATCTCCCATATCAAATTCGTGATCAATGGATGCACGGAGTTCGAGAAAAATGGAAAATGGCTGAATAATTTAGAGGTCGATTTCTCGGAAACCGTGCATCGGAATCAGCTGCAACTGCTTGGGTAGATTACCATCACTCACATGCATATCCCCATGAAACAAGTTTTGAAACGGATGCACGATTATGGAGAAAATGCAAAAATGGCTGATGGTGATGGAGGCTTATTTCTTGGAAACCGTGCACCGGAATTACATGAAACTGCTCAGGCGTGTTGTCATCAACCTTGTACAATTCCCCATAAAACGGTTTGTCAAATGGATGCATGGTTTTCAAGTTATGGCAAAAACAAATTTGGTTCTATGGATTTTTGCCTCAAGGCTTTTTGCATGTGCTTGCATGGGATGACAAAATGAATTTTGTTTGTGATGCAGGTATGGAGATGATGGAGGAGGAGTTGGAAGATGGCATGAGGGCTTCTAAACACTTGAGGAAGCTACCATGCTCGCCAAACCACTTTTTGAAATGCATGCCTAGTTTCCCACAATTTCTACAGGAAGATCCTGTAGAAGCACAATGAGAAGCACAAGGAGGTAAAAAAATGATGGATGAAGGCAAGGGATGGACACACAAGTGCTTGCAGGCCTAACCAATAGACTCCCACCATCAGATTCACTGTTGAAATTGGATTTGGCTCGTCCAAAGGTTCTACAGGATGTTTCCTGTAGAAATACAGAGCTTTCCTGTAGAAGACACAGTTTTGAGGAAAGAAGCATAATGACATGAAAAAATGATGGAAAAGGGGTGAGGAATGGAAACATGGATGTGGGTAGGCCTCATGGACATATTCCAAGCCTTCAGGTCCTCCTCGGAGATCAATTTGGCTTTTTTGTAAGCTTCCTGTAGAAGATACGAAACTTCCTGTAGAAGGCACAAAAACTCCTTTGTCTTTGATCTGAGTGCTCCTCCTGTCATGACACGTCCTCCTTTAACCTGCAATGTCATTGCTGCAACATGAACTTATTCAATGGAGATTAGCTTTATTTTTCCTTTTTCTTTTTCTCTTTTTTTTGAAAAACAACTAGGGCGCCTCATGGAGGTTTTCACCCTAATTGCCTGCCTTGGGCGCCTCCAAGGGAGGTTTTCACCCAAAGATCTTTTTCTCTTTTCTCTTTTTTTTTCCAACCCATTGACCGCCTCATGGAGGTTTTCAATCAATGAGCCAACCTAAGGCGCCTCCGAGGAGGTTTTCACCTTAGATTTCTATTTTCTTTTTTCATTTTTTTCTTTTTCTTTTTTTTCTACCCTACCCTACTTGAAAAACAAAAACATTTTCAAGTATAAGAATACTTCCAATGGAGCCATGTGCACATCGAGATTAGAGAAAAAATGATGTGAAGGCTCAAGATGCATGCTTTGACAGGTATCCAGATCTCAGAGACCACATGATCTGGCTTTGGAGGGATCAAACAAAACTGAGGAAGAAAGTACCGCTGCAACTTAGTGACCTTCTGAAACCATATCTCAATATAGCTTTGATATCCTTGGTCATCTTGCTGATTTGGATCATTCTTCATGTCACTTTCTATCATGACTTTCTCATCTTCCTCTTTTTGCTGATCTTTCTCTTGAGTACATGGAGGATTTAATGGTAACCATGAGGGATCTTTCTTTATCTCTGCTTCTGATGTCTTATCTTTATCAAGTGCAGCCCATGGTTCTTTGATCTCCTCTTTTGAATCTTCTTTTGCTGGATGTGATCCTTCAATGCTTTCAAGATGATCTCTTTTTTGCAATGCTTTTCCTGAGCTTTGGTGAACATCATTGAGCTCAAGAGGAGTCATTTGCACATGTTGTGCCTCAGCTTTGCAATTGGGTTGAGCTGCTCCATGGTAGGGTTTTGGAAATGGTGGTAAGGGTGGTTGAGTGGAGGTGTGAAATGGAGATGGAGATGGATGGCATTGTGGTTGGGTAGGCATTTGGGGTTGCCTTGGTGGAGGAGGAGGCGATGGTTGTGGATGAGCAGGTGGTGGAGGAAAATGAGCGGGATGAGAGTTGTACTGGGGCCTCCACTCCTGATAAGGTGCATCCCACTAAGGTTGTGGCTGAGCATAAAAGTGAAACGAATGAGCAACTGGTTGGGCATAATATGGATCTGTGAAGGAACAAGGAGGATATGACCAAAGAGGAGGTGTAGACCAGGAAGGATGAGCAGGGGGACCCCAAGAAGGCATGAGAGTGGCTTGATAGGGGTCATAATAGGTCTCGGGTGTCCATTGCAGTTCTTGTTGGTAAGATCTAGGTCCATATGGCCTCCTTTGGTTCATATAGTAGAGTGATTCAGTGGCTCCTTTGGCTCTTTGATATGCAGCTTTGATTCTGGGCAAGGAAGGGCACTGATTTGTAGGATGGTATTCTTCACATACAAAACACACTTCTAGGGAGTGCATTGGACATTCGTTCCTAGGATACTTTTTAAGGCACCTAGGACAAAAAATGACCAAAGCCCTCTTGGCTTCTTCTTGCTTCTTTTGGATCCGCAAGGTATCCAGTTGCATGGCAAGAAACTGCCTCATATCTCTCTTGAAATCTTTGATCTGATTTTCAAATTCATCCTTGGACAAGATGTTGCTCTCAACATTTCTTCTTGTAGCCATTTGCTTCAGAGGAATGTTTCTTCTTCTTCTACAGGATGTTCTGTAATTCTTCTACAGGATGTTTACGAATTGGATTTTTGAGGATGGATGGTTGAGGGAAGATGCATGGATGGTTATGGAGGTAGGATGGGGGTCTGAAGTGACCCAGGAACTGATGGATGGAGTGGTGAGATGATGTGGAAAGCTGACTTGGCTTGAAGGTAGTTGAGACAACAATGGGGAAGAAGGTAAGGTTACTTGGCAAAAGAGAAGATGGGAGATGAGGGAACAGACTTGGTGATGGAGGAGCTGATCTGAACGAGGCTCAAATGAACGAGGAGGTGATGAAGATGCCCTGCATAGTGGTTATTTGATCAAACCAACTACATCTTGAATGCAATCGAAATATCATGTGATCTATCTAACAAGTTAATGAAATCGGTGGACAGCAACCTTATTCATGAAAAGAATCACGTACAACCTGTGAACAAAACATTATCAAAGAGATATAAATGCATGAATAACTCCTACCAATCTATCTTAAACATAAGAAACTACTTTAACCATCAAAAGCAACCTAAGTAACACAACATGAATTAAATCTAAAGAGCAGATTTTTTCTCAAGAACGCAGCAAACACACATAAAGAGAAACAAGGGAGGTACTGGGCGCTTGAGATGGGCCCAACCCCAAGAGCTACAGCCTCCCATGAAAGATTTAGAGCTGGTGCAAAGCTGGATCCATCTTTATTAATCAAGAAATGAAAAGTACATCAAAACTGTCCACAAGGAGAACTTGAACATGAGCTGAAAGCAAAGCTAATCTACTGCATAAAAAATCGAACTACAAGCTAGCTAACTAATGGCTAAAACAAAATGATTAACTGGCTACAAAATGACTACCCACTAGCTAACCAAAATGAGGCCCCAAGCCTTCTTATTTATACAATTTGAGGACCCAACAGTCCTCCTAAAAGTTAGGGACTTGGCTGCCCAAGACTTGTAGTTAACAGCAGTCCTACTTGACTTGCTTGGCTGCCCTTGTGCTCATTGATTTGGTGGCCTTTGAACTCCGAGCTGATGGTGGAGAATTCGAGGTAAGGGCCCATAAATGAGGGGGACACCTTCCTACAAATCCTCTAGCTTGTTCTCCCACGAATTTGGCTGCCAAGTGCTCATTAAGACCTTCAATTTTGTCTCCAAGTTGACCAACAAGGCTACACAAAGCACCCATTAGACTTGTTGGCATAATGACTAACCAAATTCACTCTATTAACATAAAAATAATAAAAAACATGCAATAAACAAATGAGAATGGTGGACTAAGCCAAATTAGGAGGTTGAATGAGCCCAAATAATTGTACATTTTTGGGGCTCATCAAGCTTGTCCCAAGTAAAATAACCTTTCCCGTGGAAAAAAGAAAGGAGAGATTGGGGCAAGCTGATTTCCTCCTGTCCGCTCAAGAAAGGATCAAGTCCTATGAGAATCTTGCTACCATTTTGGAAACTCCAAATCAAATTGTTTAGAAATAGGCCTTCTATCTTACGAAAGCTTTTCCAAATAGCTGAACCGTGTAGGGAACCAATCCTTCCCAACCTGTACCAAAAAGCTCCAAAAATCCCTCTCCATAGGGATTTGCATAGAAGGGCCTTTCCAAAACTCCGCAGGTCCAGCAGCCCCCATCCACCAAGATTTTTTGGCAAAGAGATGGTAGATAACTTAGACAAATGATATTTTCTTTTCTCAGCCTAGCCACCCCAGATAAAATTTGTTGTTATCTTGTTCATCTTCTGAATGATGCTTGCTGGGAGAAAGAAAAGATGCGCCCAATAAACCGTGAGCTGAGATAGAACAGATTGAGCCAGAATGACTCTTCCTGCCAAAGAAAGGCATTTATACTCCCAAACTGAGATCTTTTTGTAGTATCTTTCTGTTATCCATTGCCAGTCCATACTAGAGTAACCTGTTGCTTTTAGCTGGAAACCTAAATATTTCATTCCCTGATTGATGGACCGTGCCTCAATCCCAAAGAGAGAGGAAATCCATTCAATTAGTTCCAGATTACCATCATTATGGAAGAGAGCAGATTTGGACTCATTTATTTGTAAGCCCGTGGCCTTTTGGAACTTTTTGAGGATATCATATAAGCATAACCAAGTAAGTTTGCAAAGCATCCCAAAAATAAGAATATCATCGACAAATAGATTATGCGAAATAAAATTGTCCCTGCAAATCTTCATAGGATTACATCTATTTTCACTAACAGCCTTATTGATGTGCAGACTTAACGAGTTCATTGCCAGGATAAACAATAAGGGGGATAGCGGGCATCCTTGGCGCAGGCCCCTGGCAGCTAGAAAAAAAGGAGAAGGAATCCCATTTATTATAACAACATAGTTCACCTTCTCTATACAGGCCATTACCCAATTTATCATGTTTGCTCTCAGTCCAATCTTTGCCAGAAGGCATCTGATGAAGCCCCAATCGAGGCAATCAAAAGCCTTTCGGAGATCAATTTTGAAAATGGCAGCTTCACTTTTTTTGGAGTGCATGGAAAATAAAACCTCCTGAGTGTTAGCAACAGCGTCCATAATGTTTCTTCCTTTCAGAAAAGCATGCTGATCCTTTGTTAAAAACTTTGACAAGGTTCCTTTTAATATTTCTGCGATAATTTTTGATATGATCTTGTATGAAATGTTGCAAAGAGATATCGGCCTGTAGTCTTGGAAAGATTCCGCCTCCTTTTTTTGGGGATGAGGGCGATATGAGTGGATGATGTAATCTGATGGATGTTGCCTGACATTCTTGAGCCCTCAACCATCCTTAGCAGATCTTGTTTGATAGTATCAAAAAAGTGTATGAAAAATTCGATTGTCCAGCCATCTGGACCAGGGCACTTATCCTTTTTAAAGGATTTCATGGTTCTCAGGAGCTCTTCCTCAGTTATTGGCTGAAAAAGATAATCATTTTGATCCCCATCAAACATTTGAGGAAAAGGATCTATTCCCCACAGAATGTCCTGAAACCTGTAAACAACAGATCTACTGTATTGGTTTTCAAAAAATCTCACAGCCTCACTTGAGATGTCTTGTTGTGAGTATAGAAAGTCTCCCTTTCCGTCCTTTATTTTCCATATGGAATTCTTTTCTCTTCTTGAGCTTGCAAATCTGTGGAAAAATTTTGAGTTTCTGTCTCCTTCCTTTAGCCAGATTTCCCTGCTCTTTAGTCTCCATGATGCCTCTTCCTATTCCAGGATTTTGCATTTCCACCTTTGCAGTTCCTTTATACAGCATCTCATGTTGAAAGGGATACCAAGAGCAGTTGAATTTCCTGAGATGCTATCCAATTCCTTCTGGATTTCTTGAAGGGCTGATCTGTTTTGTTTTCTTTTCTTAAACTGCCAATCCTTTACAAAAATTCTTATGGAAGCCAGCTTATCTCTAAACGTTAGGAATGGGGGCATATTCTCTTTTGATGATAATTCCTTCCATTTTCTAATTATGGCATCATTGAAATCAGTGTCTTCCAGACATAGCCTGTTGAATTTAAAGGGATACCCTTTCCTGAATCCCTTTTCTCTCCATTCTAAGAAAATCGGCCTATGGTTTGATATAAAATCATTTCCTACCGATGTAAAGGGCATGCCTAGTCTGTCAATTATACTTGCATGAAGAATGAAACGATCAAGTCTCTTTGCTATATATGCCCCCTCAGTTCTTACGTTGTCCCATGTTGGCATCATTTTGGGCGGATTTATGTCAACAAGATTCCTGTGCAGTAGCTCACATCTAATGCGGTCGGCAAGAGGATCTTTTTTCCGACTGTTCCCCCATATTTCATCAGAGTTTAACGTGACATTTAAATCTCCTGCAATCATCAAATACTCGATGTCAACAATTTCTGATGCAAAAAATTTCTCCCAGTATGTTATCCTGTTTTTATAAGCAGCATACATGTTTAAGATGTTTATTGGCCAGTCTTTCCCCCTAATAGACGCCGATATGAGAATGCCAGCAAAGCATTTGAAAGCTTTTGCTCTGATCCAATCAGGGTTCCATAATACTGCTAGACCTCCAGAAAGACCATTTTCCTCCAAAGCAACCATATGCCAAGTAGGCAACATTTTTCTGAAATAAGAAATAGATACAGGAGTGTTGTGCATGGTTTCTTGTATTAGAATGATTTTGGGTTGTTTTGCAGGAAAAAAGATTTTTTAGGGCTAAAAATTTATGATCAGCCCCCAACCCCCTTATATTCATGGATAAAATGAAAGTCATTTAGAAGGCTTTGCGGCCACACTTGCTCTAAGAGGCCTTTCTTCCGTCATATCAATGATTGGCACATCTACTAAAGAGAGATTCCGAATTCCTCTGCCAGCGCCATCAGCCCTTCCTCTGAAGTGCCTACTACCTCGGTTATTTTTCCTTCTCACTGTAATATTTTTAGCAGAATTTGGACTGATTTGAGGGGATGATGGCTTTCCGGGCTTATGGATGGTTAGGGGTCTGAGCTCAAGCGATTTCTTGCTAAGGAGGTAGTCTAGGTCACTACCAATCGAGTTGGATGGAGAAGAAGCAGGGGAGTTTAGAGGGGTCGCCGAAACCATGGGCTCCTTTCCTTTCTGAGATTGAGACAGTCCCCTTTTCGATGAAGGTAAGGAGGATGAGATTAGAGTGATTTGAGAGTCCACTTTGAAGGTATTGATAGATTGGGGGGCCGAGAGAGGGACCGGGCTATCTTTGCTAGCAATAGGATCCGGAGGGGGAGTACAAAATGGGATGGGGATCCTTTTTTCAGAAGAGCTGAGGGGCCTACCCGAGCTTTCAGGTGGGTTGCAATTTTTTTTTGAAAAAGATGATGGATAGATATGGAACTGAGACATAGATTTGTGAAGGGGGGAGAATTTGACAGTCATCTACAGGATTAAAAACCCCCTTCAGCTTATCCGATTCTAAAGGGGATGAGCTTATAGTCGGGGATGCCTTTATGGTTTCAGAATAGGGCGACCTTGTCCCCTGTTTTTTTTCCAGATTGATGATTACCATGATATCTTCGATTTTTTAACACAGGCCGCCGTGGGCAATTTTTATGAAGATGACCTGTCTTGTGGCATACGGAGCACCTGAATGCTACTCCCCAAAAGTCCAATCTTTGATATATCTTTTGACCCCTCCATGAAATCTACTCACATGCTTTCTAATTTTCAATATATCTCTCATAGTACCAACCTTCTCTTCTTTCTTTTTGAGCATAAACATAAAATGCTAAAGAATTTTGACTAGTTTCTTACCTTTTTAAGGTCCAGTGAATCTTATAGTTTTTAATAGATCATCAATATCATTTGCTAGGATATTTTATTTATAAATTAATTAATTTAATAATTATTTATTTATATTTTTTCTCTACAAAATATCTGGGTAAATCCACCCAAAGGGATCACTTCCCACCACCTTATTATTCGAGCATAATCTAGAGGGCATTAAGGAGAATTGACCCTGTGACCTCCCATTAACAAGGTGCTTTGAGCGAGAGAAACTCGACCAAGATCAATTTATCTCTCATAAAACCAACCTTTTTTTACTTCTTTTTGAGGATAGAAATAAAATGATAAGGAATTTTGATTCATTTCTTACCTTTTTAAGGTCTAGTAAACCATACCGATTTTACTAGATGTAGAACATCATCAACATCATTTGTTAAAATAGTTTATTTATAAATTAATTAATTTTACAATAATTTTAGTTATTTATTTACTTATTTTCATTTTTTTCCGAGAAAATATTTGGACAAATAAGGGATCACTTCCCACCACTTTATTATCACTTCTTAACCCAAAAGGCTTGAGGTGAATTGACCCGCCACTGTATTATCACTTCCTAACCCAGAAGGCTTCAAGGAGAATTGACCCAGTGACCTCCCATTAACAAAGTATTTTTAGCTAGAGAAACATAATCAATAAAACTAACCCAAAAAACTACTTATTATTATTTTTATAATATAAGAAATATAAATTTTATTTTATTATTTAAATAAACTTAATACAAACTTGATTAACTAATTTTGAAATTTATATATTAGTTTTATGTTTAATAAATATTAATTAGACTTAAAAATATCCGAAACTTATGATTTAGATTTAAAAAAATCTCCCTATTTTTCAATATCGTTAATTACAATCTAATGAAAATAACATTTTATTAATAATTTAATATTTAATAAAAAATATAATGATTGAAAGATTAAAAAATAAACCATCGACATTTGTTTTCTTTGTCATGCAATAACTTAACTTGAATAGACTGTACAGACTTACATCACATAAAATTAAACGAAATATGTGTATATAAATTCCTAATGCTAAGAATAATGAAGCAATACATGTCTATACCGGTGGATCATGTATTGGTTGAAACATTTAATGTCTCGGTCACGTGGAGAATAGAGGGCTAACCTTCATCCCGTGTCGAGGTCTCATATCGAATCTTGTAAAGTCAGAAACTACCTCGTGTCGAATCCCATTCAATGCAGGGCAGGGGAATAAGAAATAATTTCAATACGCGTCTTTTTTTCATTGGGTATGTACAGACGACGAAAGGGCGAGGGCAACCCTCCCTTTATAAAACACTTTCGGTGTAATTATAAATGAGATAAAGGGCGATTAAAATAAAAATGATCCTTAATTTATAAATATTTTTCATAATATTTTTTTTAATAATATGAATTATTCTTTATTGAACAATTAAATATTTAAAGTAAAGATATTGATAAATTATTTAAAAAGAAGATATTTAAAGTAAAGATATTAATAAATTTTGTAATATTATTTAGTAAGTTAATAATGTATTCAAAATATATTGATAGTGATATTAATTGTAAATTTATTAAAAATTAAATGATTTTATCTGATGTTTATTTTTGATTTTTTTTTAATATATTTATTTCAATTTTAATTGGTTTACTTCTTATTTTACAATGATTACATTGTATTACAAAATCTATAATTTATTGTACCATAAAATCTTTTGGTATACCAATATAATTAATAAAAACAATAATTTTGCAATATTGTAGCTTCAACATTTGTAAAGTAGAAACACTGACTCAATGGACCATATTTCACAAGGAAATTGAATGAGACAGTGATGCAGGTTACCCTGCAAAACCCAGAATCTTTTTACATCTCATGCGTATACAAATGCATCTTCAATATCAAGTTCCGAAATTCCCCATTCCAGCTATTCCCCAAACACTTTCAATATGCGGAAGCATTTAAGAATATGCAATAAAATCATAAACCCGACAATCTTCACACAAAGGTTCCTTCATGAATGGAAATCTTTTCCCTGCCAATGGTACGAAACCATACACTCCACAATCAAATTTTCCATGGGATTAAACCTAAGCTTCAAAACTTCATGCAGAAGTTTGTCAAACACCACTCAAATATCAAGAATTTAACAAATCGACTCTGTTTCTATTAATTAAGCACGCCCTTGCCTTTTTAAAACAAACTTGATATTGGTTGAACAACCAACCCTTTCAACGCCATAATAAACCATCGTTTTAGCTATCAATCTAATCTTCGACCAGGTTCAACTTAATTAAAGACCAAAGCCCAACGCAAACAACGATCCAGCCATTCAATTTACTTACCTCTCATCCAATAATAACGCAAGATCTCAACGCCATGTTATTCATCGATTTCAACTCACTTCAGGTTCGTTCAACCCTGGCTTCATCTTTGCGCAACTGTGGAAGGCTTTCTCTACTTCCAGAACTCTTAACCGGAGCTATTTATCATACAAAATCACCACTGATCTGGGCCTTAATACCACGTTCGAACTCAAAATTGCATGTGTGCCCTGTGCTTCTCTTAATACGTTATGATTATCTGAACATAACTCAGCACATATTCTCATGCCAATGTCATTGTAAATATAACTACGCAAACATAGTCACGCAATTTATAGAATCGATTCCAGTTTCACATAAATATCGCCCTTGAGTTCTTCCTCCTCAGATCAATCAGTCACCCATGCATTCTGGTATTGATTTAACTCGCTTCAATGCTAACTTATGCAAATAAGTGTCCTCAGCCAATTACATTAGCGTTAAAACGCCTTTATAACAGGTTGATCTGTATATAAACACCGCAACTCTCCCCTGTTTTATCTGCACAGCTGTATGATAAATTGGTGGGTTTAAATCGCTCTTGGCAAACTCTTCAAATTTCGATTTCTTACCATAACGCCGATGCAATTTCTATTTGGGATCACCACTTGCCGGAATGATATGTCACGCAAGTTTCGCATAGTTCATATCGCCGATGCCACAATTCTGGAACCGATTCACTCCAAAACTGATTATAATCTTCGCCTCCGGTTTTATTGCAATATGATGGGATATGCAATTTCTCCCGCTCCGATGACAATTACACAGAATCGATACAGCAAACACCGTTTATTTTCCTTTGGCAAGATTCTGAAGCAATTGCCGCGTTGATGATCTTCGTGTCACTCTGTGCTATCACCCTGTTCCAATAAGAATTCACTCACTCACAATTTGTATGTTAATGACTTTTCCACACTCACAAAATGTGACAGTGCCGAGACTGAATAAAACACAGAATTCATATAATTTTCATAAGAACACACAGACTACCATCATTTCAAACAATTTCTCAGAAAAGAACAATGTCCGAACTTCACAATTCGTTGTATAATGGTGCATTCAATATTTATTAAAATCACAATAAACAACAGAACAATTCTCGGCCTTTGGCCCAATTACACAGTAAAAATGACCCCTGTCAATCGATACAGTTCACCCACATTCTGAGCTTACGCTCCACACAAAACCTATTCTAATCTACCTGATCTATTTTTTGCCTTCTAAGCTCATTAATCTATACAAATTGAATTGAACTGATTTAGGTTCAAATCCCTTTAATCACTCAACAAAGTCCTCAAATATCTCAACAAAATCCTAAAATCACTCCTGAATCCCTAAGGATCCTCTCTCACCCAAAATTAATGAAACTAATTTCTAAATTAATATTTAGAAAAATCTCCCATCCCTTTACATCCTCCACCGACCAAATATAATTTAATCACTCAAAAGCCTATTTATATTTACATAAATTTAATGTTTTATCAAAAACATGAGACCCCTTAGTTTTAATAAATACAAAGAAGTTTTCTGAGTCTATGCTCCTGCATCAGACTCCTAAGGAAGAAAATGATCATGATCTCTAGATCATGAATTTTAAATCTTTGTCCGCCTGGATCCCACATTTTGTTTTGTAACTCATCATCTATATCTGCTGTTTGCTTCTTTTCTCCAAGTCTCCATATCTTATGCTGTCTTGCTCCACTTGCTGCACTTTCACAACCTGTCTCCGTCTTCATTTTGCTGCTGCTGCTTCTCTTACTTGTTGATGTCTTCCTCTGAGACACTTTCAACATGATTCTTCTGATTAAATCAATTTCTTTGTCTAATAAATCTTCAGACTGCTGATTTCTTGCTGCCTGCTGAGCTAAGACGGCTTGCTCAGTTTTTACTTTCTCTATTTGTACTGTCACTTGTTGACTTCTTGCCTCTATGCTTGTTTCTGTTCTGACTGCCACCCGATCATCCATTCCCTCTTGTCTTCTGGAACAGAAAACCTCTTCTCCCTTCATTTGACTGCTCGACTGAGTCAAATATTCACCAGTACCTGCAACAATACCTGCATTCACAAAACACTTGTTAGAATAAAAATCATAAGGCATTAGTGCCTTACTTCCCATTGCCAGCACTTCAGTATGTTGATCCCAATCATTCTTGAGACTATCAGTTAGTCTCTCCTCAACATCATATTCTTCGAGAATACCTCTGTGTTCTAGAACCTCTTTATTTCCATTCATCTTTGTTTTTATACTCTGAACACTTATCCTTTGTGCTTCTAGTCTCTGCTCCATAACCCTTAACTCATGCCATAAACCTGTCACCTCCTTTGAGAAACTTTCTGTGAAATCTTCAATACTTTCACAAGCCAAGCTTTCTGTTGTCACCATCTCATCATCTGTTATCAGAACATAATTCTGATTCTGAACTCCTGCAATAAACTCAGTTATCTGTCCATCACTTAATAAAAACAATTGATCATCATCATGTATCATCCCTGCATTCATACACAACTTGTCAATTTGAAAACTACAAGTTTCAATAACTTTAATCGTCGGTTCATATACCAACTCTTCCAGCTGAATCTCCTTTTCATTCATATGAACTTCCTCTTGTATTGTAACAGTTAAAGAATCAATTCTTTCTTCTTCAGAGTACTTATCTCCTAAAAGACTCCTTTCCACACTTGCAACAGCTTCACAAGATTGCGCATCCTCCTCAGCCCCTGTAACCACATCAAAATTAACAGCTACAAAAATACAAGAGTTCACATTATCCAGCTGGTCTGGATCTACCCAATAACTCAAGAAATCATCAATGATCTCCTCCTCTGTTTCATCAATGGAAACCTCCTCTTCCAACTCAGCTACTCTGAATTCTTCCCGTCTCAACTGTACATCCATCATCTGCTCGAGCTTCTTCAGCGCTTCTGTTAACTGCATGTTTATCTGTCGATCCCTTTTCTGCTGTAGCCTCTGCCACTTCACTCTCTTCCTCATCAGCCAACCATGTCTCTGGCCTTTCATATTTTCCTGCAACAACTCCATCAATAACTCAAGATGAATTGTGATCTCAGCTTTCTCTTTCTCGTACTCTTCATTAGTCCACTGCTTCAATATGCCATTTGCCTTAGCATCTTTCTCCCTCATTCTAATGTGGTTTCCCTCCGAACCTCTGCTTTCTCCTTTATGACTTTCAGTAGTCATTTCCTTCGCCATGAGTTTCTCACTCATGAGTTGCATCAAGCCTCTGCAACAGTAACCTCTCTGCTGCCACTTACCTCACCAATCCCTTCCTCCGGATCTGGTCTTTTGGTAATCACCCGGTCCTCTGCTGGAACCTTTCAAGCATTCTCCACTGCTCCTTCAGGCTTTTCTCACCTGCAACTCTTAAGAACACACTTGTCCTTTTCATTCAACCTCCGTTGAATCTTTAGGTTCTGCCACACACCTAGAATCCTCTGTTGGATTCCATTATTGCTCTCAAGCTGTGATCTGCTTCTTCCTGCTGAGATTTCTCCACTATGCCTGCAACCAAATTCTGTAAATAGTCTTCAAACCAGAGTTAAATATCAACTACACAATCTCACCTTTCAAGATCCTGTTGATCTCGCTTCCTTCCTCAACTGCACTTGCATACCTGTGCTGCCATCTTCATCAGTTTCACAATCCGACATTCATTCACCACATGCAATTAACTAAATTAAAAAAAACTTGAATCCTCTCCCAGAGCTATTCCAGCTCTTCAACAAAACCTTCTGTCTGCATTCAGAAAACAAACATTCTTCAATCTCAACAGAGCCAGGCTCTGATACCAAAAATTGATGCAGGTTACCCTGCAAAACCCAGAATCTTTTTACATCTCATGCGTATACAAATGCATCTTCAATATCAAGCTCCGAAATTCCCCATTCCAGCTATTCCCCAAACACTTTCAATATGCGGAAGCATTTAAACATATGCAATAAAATCATAAACCCGACAATCTTCACACAAAGGTTCCTTCATGAATGGAAATCTTTTCCCTGCTAATGGTACAAAACCATACACTCCACAATCAATTTTCCATGGGATTAAACCTAAGCTTCAAAACTTCATGCAGAAGTTTTTCAAACACCACTCAAATATCAAGAATTTAACAAATCGACTCTGTTTCTGTTAATTAAGCACGCCCTTGCCTTTTTAAAACAAACTTGATATTGGTTGAACAGCCAACCCATTCAACGCCATAATAAACCATCGTTTCAGCTATCAATCTAATCTTCGACCAGGTTCAACTTAATTAAAGACCAAAGCCCAACGCAAACAACGATCCAACCATTCAATTTACTTACCTCTCATCCAATAATAACGCAAGATCTCAGCGCCATGTTATTCATCGATTTCAACTCACTTCAGGTTCGTTCAACCCTGGCTTCATCTTTGCGCAACTGTGGAAGGCTTTCTCTACTTCCAGAACTCTTAACCGGAGCTATTTATCATACAAAATCACCACTGATCTGGGCCTTAATACCACGTTCGAACTTAGAATTGCATGTGTGCCCTGTTCTTCTCTTACTATGTTATGATTATCTGAACATAACTCAGCACATATTCTCATGCCAATGTCATTGTAAATATAACTACGGAAACATAGTCATGCAATTTATAGAATCGATTCCAGTTTCACATAAATATCGCCCTTGAGTTCTTCCTCCTCAGATCAATCAGTCACCCATGCATTCTGGTATTGATTTAACTCGTTTCATGCTAACTTATGCAAATAAGTGTCCTCAACCAATTACATTAGCGTTAAAACGCCTTTATAACAGGTTGATCTGTATATAAACATCGCAACTCTCCCCTGTTTTATCTGCACAACTGTATGATAAATTGGTGGGTTTAAATCGCTCTTGGCAAACTCTTCAAATTTCGATTTCTTACCATAACGCCGATGCAATTTCTATTTGGGATCACCACTTGCCGGAATGATATGTCACGCAAGTTTCGCATAGTTCATATCGCCGATGCCACAATTCTGGAACCGATTCACTCCAAAACTGATTATAATCTTCGCCTCTGGTTTTATTGCAATATGATGGGATATGAAATTTCTCCCGCTCCGATGACAATTACACAGAATCGATACAACAAACACCGTTTATTTTCCTTTGGCAAGATTCTGAAGCAATTGCCACGTTGATGATCTTCGTGTCACTCTGTGCTATCACCCTGTTCCAATAAGAATTCACTCACTCACAATTTGTATGTTAATGACTTTTCCACACTCACAAAATGTGACAGTGCCGAGACTGAATAAAACACAGAATTCATATAATTTTCATAAGAACACACAGACTACCATCATTTCAAACAATTTCTCAGAAAAGAACAATGTCCGAACTTCACAATTCGTTGTATAATGGTGCATTCAATATTTATTAAAATCACAATAAACAACAGAACAACTCTCGGCCTTTGGCCCAATTACACAGTAAAAATGACCCCTGTCAACCGATACAGTTCACCCACATTCTGAGCTTACGCTCCACACAAAACCTATTCTAATCTACCTGATCTATTTTTTTCCTTCTAAGCTCATTAATCTATACAAATTGAATTGAACTGATTTAGGTTCAAATCCCTTTAATCACTCAACAAAGTCCTCAAATATCTCAACAAAATCCTAAAATCACTCCTGAATCCCTAAGGATCCTCTCTCACCCAAAATTAATGAAACTAATTTCTAAATTAATATTTAGAAAAATATCCCATCCCTTTACATCCTCCACTGACCAAATATAATTTAATCACTCAAAAGCCTATTAATATTTACATAAATTTAATGTTTTCTAAAAAACATGAGACCCCTTAGTTTTAATAAATACAAAGAAGTTTTCCGAGTCTATGCTCCTGCATCAGACAGTCACGTGGGAAGGCATTAATTCACCATTGCAATGTGAGAACATCGAGAAGCATTGTATCGCTTTAGCCTATACTTCAATACCACTCACTGTACAACTTCATGTGATTTATAATCCCCCCACTCGTTTATAACGTTACGCGCCTCTCGTGGTTGTTAACAATATGTTAGAGTGTCGTATTAATGTTGCCAATGTGGCATATTTTAATAGCGTAATTTATTTAGTAGATGTTTGTGTTTTTTTCAAAGTTGAATATAGATTTGTTTTAGAATAATAAATTTGTATAAATTTTCAAATTTTGGTGTAATTTATATAAAAAATTTAAGATATTAAATTTATTTATATATTTTAGATAATAAAAAATCCTAATAATTAATTTATTAAAATATACTTATTTCTATTACAAAATTTACTTCCTAAAGATTTAGGAAGGTCAACATAATAGATTGTGATCACCTTGATAGGTTATTATCAATGTGGAATATCTCCTTAAGGGCATTTTTTTTTCTCTTTAAATTATTATACACTATTCCGCAGAAGATTAAATGACATATGGAACATTTCTAATAAGTGTGATAAACTTATTTATAATCATTAAACTAAATAAAAAATTTATTTATATAAGACAGATACAAACAATTTATATAATACTTTATTTATATAAGACAAATAAAAACAATTTCTGAAATATTATATAGCTCGAAGTTTTATTAAGTTGAGAGGTTTATTCTACAATCCAGTGTAATGTGTAAGGGTGTTCCTCTTTCATGAAAATTAATCCAGTATAATGTGTAAGGGTGTTCGTCCTTCATCAAAGTTGAAATTTTGTTCATATTAGTGAAAATAAAAAAATTTAAAAATCCAAAAAGTAAATAACTATACAAACATAACATTTAAATAATGTTAGATGTTACATCCATATTTAAGATGGATCTATGTTGGTCTATTTTAACGTGAAGTTTCGAAATCCAAACTGCCAATAATCTTCAAGAAAAACCATTAAGATATTTTTGGAAGTTTTGAATAAATAAAATTATTATTCCTGCCACAGAAGGGTAATAACGTATTCAAAAAATATTGATGTTGACATTAATTTTAAATTTACCAAAAATTAAATGATTTTATCTAATGTTTACTCTTTTTTTAAAAATATATTTATTTCAATTTTGATTGGTTCACCTCTTATTTTACAATGATTACATTGTACCATAAAATCTTTTGTTGTACTAACATAATTAATAAAAAACAATAATTACAGTGCAACTCACAATAAAGCATTGGTGTCACTTCATTCTATATACCAACTCTACAATTAATTTCTATGTTTGCAATTAACAATCAACCAGAATAAAGAAGAGAAACGTATTAATAATTGTGTGTGATAAGGACATTAAAAAATGATATTTATAGGTGCTCATTAAGGCCAGAGTAACGAATGATGACATAATAAATTAAAATATGTGATAGAGAGAATAGGGCATCTCATTACACTTGGTGGAATAAAGAATAACAAGAATAGCCATAAGCATGCGCTTAAATGCGTCACACGCTTGTTTCAATTTTTCTTAAAAATAGAACATGTGGTTACAAATCTTTTTTTTTTTCCCGTAGAAAAAAATCGTAATTTTATTCATGTTGATAAAATTACATTTTGTAGATACTTAAAGCATATGCATATGGCTGAACCTGTAATATCAGGCAGCAAACAGAAATAAAAGAAAAAATTAGCAAAAGATTGTTCCTGAAATGTCAGGAAAAACAACAGACATAATGTTGTGTCAGCAGGCCTATATTTTCCTGCCTTTTTTCTTCTCTACTTTGTGCCAGACTCCAGTGTTGGTAGTGGGGTCAATTATAGCAAGTTGGTTTTCCTCTGTGTATACTGGTTGTTCTTTATCAGAGTCCGATCCTTCGGGGCTATGTGCTCGTTTGGCACCGCTTATATCCAATTGTAGTTCTTGCTGGTGTACGAAGCTGTTTGGCACCAAATTGGGCCTCTCAGTGCTTTCTTTCTGCTTTTTTTCCTGTCTCCTTTGTACTTCTGTGGGTTCTGTGTCCAGTGCCTCCTCCTCCAGTGGTTCCGTGTGCTGCCAACCTTTTGGTTTTTTCTGTTGTTTCTTGTTCCCTTTTGGCTCCTTACTAGACAATGGACATGCGTATTGAAGGTGCCCTGTCTGCAAGTAGCTACGACATCTGAAAGCCGTATTTTCGTAATCAAGTTGTTGCGTCCACAATGAATTATTAAAATTCAATGTGATGTGATATGGGAGTCCTTGACTTAGGTCCACCTCTACACATATTCTGGCATATGTGAAAATTCCTCGGATAGCTCTGTCTTCATCTATTTTAAGATGTTTTCCTAAGGAGTTCCCAATGGATGTTAAAGCTTTTCGGTGCCAAAAATGCAGTGGGAGGTTACGCAGCCTTACCCATACTGGTATCGTCGAAACGACCATGGTGTTGGCATCAAAGTCCGGGAACTAGGGGGTGATAAAGAGACCAGCATTGCCCCAAAACCAAGGCCCCTGCTTAATGATATTGTCTCGTTCCAGTTCTGTGCTAAATCTGACTATGAAGAAACCCTTAGGGCATAGATATAGTTCACATTTATTTGACCATGTAGTAAAGACCCATTGATGCAATGCATCAGCTTTGGGCCAATAACCATTAAATCTGCATATAACGGCATTATGGATTAAATCTGAGTATAGATCTGTTACCTCCGGCAGTGTTACAGTAAGCATAGGTGATTCTTGCTTCTGTTCCACAATGTAGGGACCTGGAAGCTCTGATGTGGGTGCTGGTCTGTGTTGCAATGGTTCCTTTCCTTTGACTGCATCGCGGAAGGAGCCTGTAGTTTTTGAGCTGGTTCCCTTGCACCCGCCTCGTAGTCTCAGATTGAGTATGATGGTTGAATCATTAACAACTCCATAGTGCTGGAGTGTGTGTTGGTCCTGCATGCACAGTCCTGAGAATAAGAGATTTTGATATGTTGCCGGAGTTCCCAATTTGATATGGATCTCCTTTTTTAACCCTAACAAATCCATCCCTTCCCTGATCTGTACACAATAGTGTCTGCCTTCTACAGATCTGATAAATAATTGTTTTAGATCTGACGAATCAACCTTGTCCAATCCCCGATCTATATGATTGATCTCCAGATCTGGCGGATCGATGGTGGTTCTAGGGTTTTCATGCCTTTCCGTTGCATAAAAGGGCTTTGTATCTCCTGTCAGCATTTTTCCAGATGTAGCCGAAGTGGTTTCCGGGTGTGCTTCTGGATGATGGGGAACAGTGGCCACAATATTTGAAAGATCGTAGTTGATGCGTTTGATTGAAGGATATGATCTGACTATCTCTGCCATCGCGGTTCCAATCCCGCCGCTGACGTCCATCAAGGAATTGAGACCATGGAAACCCTGATACTTGGAAAGAAGAGCCTTCATCACGATCCTCGCATTGCAGGCCGTGTCGCTGTTGAAAAGATCATTGAATTCAGGATGAGCGAAGGCATAATCCCAGATCTCCGCACCGTTGGCCCTCACGAAGGCCACGCCACCGTCCAGCACGCACTGGTTGAAACGATGCCACGACACTACACTTCTCTCGTCGTTCTGTATCAACAGCCTCGGAGCCCTCGACAGCTCCCTAGATTCTTGGATCAGCCACTTGGGCACGGGTGTCAGTCCGTATCTCGTGTTCTCGCGGCCTCCATCGGAATCTGCAGAGGCTCGGAGCACGCCCTTCACGCCCAGGAAGTGCATGTTTCTGAAGAGGCACGAAGCGTCCATTCGTAACCCTAAATCCGCCCTCGAATATATTTCTTTAATTATAAACTAATTCACTCCTATTACTTTGTGGTTACAAATCTTACATGCTTATCGCTTCTATTTTTTAATGGAATTTTAATTGTAATTTGATTATTTAAATAGGGATGAGTAACTATTATATTAATTTTTAATAAATTTATTATTAAATAAATATATTTTAAAAACAATTATAATTATTATTATTCCATTTCATAGCAGGGTAATAATGTATTCAAAAAATATTGATATTGACATTTATTTTAAATTTGCCAAAAATTAAATGATCTTATCTAATGTTTACCTTTGAAATTTTTTTAATTTTTTAATTTTTTTTTTAAATATATTTATTTCAATTTTGATTGGTTCACCTCTCAATATACAATGATTACATTGTACCACAAAATCTGTAATTTGTTGTAGAATAGAATCTTTTGTTATACCAATGTAATTAATAGAAAACAATAATTACATCTCACAATAAAAGTACTAGTGTCACTTCATTCTATATACCAATTCTACAATTAATTTAATAAAAATGTCACGTCATCATATATACCAACTAATCAACACAAACTCAAGCAATAATGAAAATTGACGAATCAACTCATATGGAGAATATCGGAAAGTGTGTAATATGTTTATTGGTATTAATCAACTCATATGGAGAATATCAGAAAGTGTGTAATTTGTTTATTGGTATTAATTGGAGCACCTGCTATATATTTGGCAAAAGTTAAAAAAAAAATTGAATGTATTTGTAAAACAACTATTCCTCTCCATCATTTCGCATAAAGTCAAATATGATTTTTGAGCATTGCAATTTTTTTTCAAACCTAAACTTTGAAAGTGACGCGGCAACAAAGAATACCGACTGAGAGGCATCTGAATGGATGTTGATTGCAACCATGTAGGAGAGCATTAAGTTTAAAAGTTTTGAAATTTATTTAACAAATAAAAAAGGTGCATGATGAATTCTATTTTAGCAGACAACCCTATTCACACCAGCCACGAATTTGTGATTTTGTTTTCAAAATACTAAAAAGGTATTTACAAATTTGTTTGAATGGCTTATATTGACCAATTTATTAAAAAAAAATGACATTTTAAAATAATATGTGCTAACATTTAGAAGTATTTGTTAATACATTTACTTTTGTATTTATGATAAAGTATATAAAATATTTATTTGAGGAATTATTTATGTAAATAAATTTATGTTACCTAACAGTGCAATATCATATGGTGCTTTTCTTAGTTTGGTATTTTGGTTTCATAAAAATAGATTTTTCATATCTTTATAACGTGAAATAGCTTAAATCTAAATATGACATTTCTAATTAAAATTAATATGTAAATTGAAGAGTCTTTAAATTTTTAGATAGTATAAAGATTATTAAAATAATTTATTTATAATGTTGCCTAATTTAATATATTTATTATAATTTTTAATTTAAAATAATTAAATAAATTAAATAAAAGTATTAAGTGTATTATATTTTTCAATCCACATTATTATTGTTTTGATTTTCTAAGGTGAGAGTAATTAGAAGTATTTAAATAACTCACAAAAGTTATTTTTATTTTTTCTTATGGTTTAAATTTGAATCTATTATTATTTTTTTAAGCTTTATCCACGATATTAAATTTCTGTTATTATGATTTTTTAAACAATTTAATAACAAAATTATTAATATTTTAATTATATTTATTCTTATTTAAAGAAAGCAATAGTACTCACTACTAATGTTACAAATTTAATATGGTATATAAAGCTTATAAAAATAATGCTACAAATTTAATATGGTATATAAAGCTTATAAAATAATGCTACAAATTTAATATGGTATATAAAGCTTAAAAAAATAATAATAGATGGAAATTTAAAAAAATAATAATAGATGGAAATTTAAAAAAAAATAATAATAGATGGAAATTTAAAACACGAAAAAAATTATAATCATACAAATTTAATATCGTGGATAAAGCTTAAAAAAATAATAATAGACAGAAATTTAAAACATCAAAAAATAATTAAAAATAACTTTCATGAATTATTTAAATAATTTTAACTACTCTTACTTTAAATTGTACTGCAAAGCCAGTTTTCTAAATAGTATTGATTGGTGTCTTCAACTTTCTGACTCATTTATGAAAGCCTATCCAAACAGTTTACAATGCACTAAGAATCCCAAAGTGAAACATTGTATGCCAATTTAAGATTTCAATATCAAGCCTAAGAAATAGCCAATATAAATGTCTTGTAGATACAAGTTTGACAGCAAATGAAACTAGCACAGGAATATATTTTTACCTCTATCAACCAATCAATCAAGATTGCCCTCATTTTCTCATTGATTTCAACTGCCTTGTCATATAATCTGGAGGTATGCAGCTAATGGTTTGGACATAACATTCCCAAAAAAACTGCGATAATTGATAAGAGACACACGTCAATCTTCCTGTAGAAGTTGTATATATCTTCAACCTATTCAACAACTTACAATTGATTTTCAGGGTCTCCATCATCCATGATAGGAAGAGCATTGTGGCAGTCGCTGCGTGCATCCTGAAATTACGCTTATCAAGATTATTGAACTTTTTTTATCCTACTTACATCATAAATATACACAAAGATATCTGAAGTTTATAACACTTGCTAGTAATTTGGTGTGGACGTGGTTACTTAAAATAAGCAAGAATATCTACAAAGTAGCCCTTGTTCAAATACGATAGTTAGTTCATACATTTCAAAATTCAATAATTGAACTAAGTCGTAGGGAAATGCTAGCTATGCGACCTTGTTTTATAAATAAAAAACAATTCCATTACCTTTTTAAACCCAACATGTTTAAATTCCCTACGAAACGTTGGGGAAATTTCAATTTTGACGATGCATAGAAAATTCCATTACCTTTTTAAACCCAACATGTTTAAATTCCTTACGAAACGTTGGGGAAATTTCAATTTTGACGATGCATAGAATAAACGCGGAAAATCAAGTTGTAAAAAAGTAAAATCACTTCAGGCTAGCATGGAATCTTCCCTCTTCACGTGCTGGTGGGCCTTGTAAGTTCCTAGGTAGAACGAGTGAGGAATATCAAGTTGTAAAAGGAAATCATGAATGCGTTTTAGCGTTGAGTCTTCCCTCTTCACGTGTTGGTCAGCCATCAAGTAAAAGTAGTGGACCATATTTGTGGACGTCATACGGCTTCGCGCGTTGGTGGCCAAGAAATTCAAAAAATGTCAAAACGCGTGGAGAAATATCTCATAAAGTGGCACAACGCGCCGACAATATTATACCGAACAACCAAATATTACATGACATAAATGGCATCTCCCATCTGCACTGCACCTTTAAATAGGCGTCTTGGTCACACGTCTATGCTATCCAAAGCATCATTACTCAAGAGTCAACGTGTCCACTGCATTTTTAAATTTTGAATTCCATCGAAGCTTTGCATCTTATTATACAGTTTATCAGTTCATACATTTCCAGATTTCAGTATCAATGGAAAATCTAACTATACCCGCTCAAGGTTTTGCTGCTTCCTCTTCCATGGCCTCCTCTTCTGCCTCGACTTCTTGTACTCCTTGGGATCTCTTTATTAATCACCACAATCTCGATGGTAAATTGGTTGCCAGATATCTGTACCGACGCCTTACTTCGAATGGATTAATGAGAGTCTTTTTTGACAAGGAAGAGATGAAGAAGGGACAAAACATTTCTCGCCAGATAAGAGAGGCTATCTGTGGTGCATTTGTTCACATTGAAATCTTTTCACCAAGGTATGCCGAATCTTGGTGGTGCTTGGATGAAGTTGTGCTCATGGTAGATTCAGGGAAAGCCATTCTTCCAGTTTTTTACAAGGTTCAACCTTCGGTGGTCCGTTATAATGTCAAAGACCGAGCATATGTTGATGCCCTGCGAGACCTTGCAAAGAAAACTACACTGGCTGATAACACAGACTATCTGTGGTTTGTATGTTAACATTGTAATATTTTCACCAAAGTATGCTGAATCTTGGTGGTGTCGGGGAAAGAAATTCTTCTAGTTTTTTACAAGGTTAAACCTTAGGTGGTCCATTATAATGTCAAAGACAGAGCATATGCCGATGCCCTGCAAGACCTTGTAAGGAAAACTACACCTGATCCTAAAACTGGTGAAGAGAAGCCACGCTGCAGCTTTGACAATATTTAGAAATGGAGAGGCGCACTTTCTAGAGTTGTCGATTTAAGCGGTTGTGAGATTAGGTGAGCTGCAGCTCCTCCTGTCCCTTAACATCCATCTTAGTTTTGATTTGTCGGATTCCATTAGTTTACATTCGTAAGAATTTCTCACTTGTTTTGTTTACTCAATTTAGGAACGAGAACGATGAATTTGAGAAACTGGACAATGTAGTGAAAGAAGTTCTGAAAATGATTCCAAGGCCATTGGTGCATGTGGAAAAGCATCCAACTGGGTTGGATCTCAAAGTTTCTGAATATGAAAATTTTGAAAAGAGGGCCCTATCCAATCAAGAGCGCTGCAAGGTTGTGGGCATTGTGGGTGTGGGTGGCATTGGGAAAACCACCCTAGCCAAGGAATTGTTCAACCGTACAAGATCCGATTACACTAAATCCTTGTTTTTATTTGATGTGAGACAAAATCCTATAGCTCTTTTGCAGACGAATCTCTTAGAAGCCTTCATAGGTGAAAAAAATTGCAAAATTGAGAATCCTGCTGAAGGGTTAGGGATACTTTTGAAGTATCTCTCGTCTTTTCATGGTCTTATATTTCTAGATGATATAGATCATGCATCTCAATTGGATACAATTTTGCCAATTAGGGATATCCTTGGCCCTGAGAGAATGATTTTAGTTACCTCCAGGGACAAACACATCCTCAGAAGTTCAGGGGTGTTAGAGTCCTCAATTTATTATCTGAAGGGATTGAGTGAATCACATTCCAAAGAGATCTTCTGTTGCTATGCCTTGAATCAGCGATTTCCATCACCACAATTTGAAGATATGGTAAAACAATTTGTAAAATCTTGCGATGGATTGCCATTGTCGCTCAAAGTATTCAAGGCACTTGTTTGTAGATGGAATGAATCTTACTGGCAAGAGACAGTGGATGAAGTTGAAAAGCTACTGCCTGGAAGTGAGATACAAGAGAGTCTTGAAATAAGTTACGACAAGCTCAGTTCAGATGATCAACATATATTTTTAGACATTGCTTTCTTTTTCATTGGGGAAAAAATAGATCTTGCCATCAGAATATGGGGTTTCCGTGGGATTGAAAATTTACAGGACAAGTGTCTGTTTGAAATGGACGCGAAAAATTGCATAAGAATGCATGATCACTTTCGTGACCTGGCAAGAAATATTGCGTAGGGATTAGGGATCTGTCGTCTTTGGTAGCAATCAATGAAGGACATAGATGATTTGTTGGAGAAATCGTCAGCTGTAAGTTATTCCATCATTCAAACCCTTGGATTCAAATTAAATTTCAATTTTAAAGTTTCTGTATTCATTAGAAATATATTTGCTTTTTCGAAATAAAGATCTACAATTGTGATATTGTATACTTTTCATATCTGAAAAGATAATGACTGAAGTTTGCAGGATAAGGATGCTTGGTTGTGTTGGAAATAATAATCCCAATCACCGCAATAAACAGTGGGACAACAGCCATACATGTGAGACACTTTTGCAGCCATACATGTCAGACACTTTTGCAGGTTGCGTCTCTGCTTGAAGACATTTTTTCAGGTTACGTCTCAGCGTGAAGATAGAAGGATCGATGCCAGACGCAAACCATTCAGAAACTCAGAAAGGAATTTAAAGAATTTATGTACTTAGGTAAACTGATATGGGCAAGCATTAATTCAACAACCTTGCTCACACTCCAGAAACACCTGCACGACTTTGATCACACTCAACAACAACATCAAAATTAATTTCGCTCTGTCATGAATTAAATGTAAAATTGTCTGTTGAGTTAAATATGAATGTAAAATCCATTTTGATGGTAAGGGTAGAAGAGTAAGACTGGGTAGAGAGGTTAGAGAGTAAGAAGAAGAAAAAGAGCACAAGTCTCTGTGGAGAAAATTGTGGAGCAATTTTTGGTGGGCGTGTAAAACAACAGTTACTGTGTTTTACTGTGTAGTGTTGCGCGTAAGTTTAAATCTCTGTAAAATTTTATTTTACTTTGTAAATGAGCCGCAGTCTCATGTAGATGTATTTTTCATGTTCAAGAAATGAATATTAAGTTTTAGTGTGTTGCTCCAAACCTATCGTGTTATATTTCTTGTGAGTATTCATTAAGTCTCTGGAATAGTTCCGAGGTGTGCGAATTCCAAGTCTAAGAAATTATCCTCGCGGTTCGTGAAGGTAGCTCCGCGAAATCTGCTTTGCGCTTCGCGAACCTAGTTTCGTGAAAGTCATAAATCTCTGCCTCTCCCCTCTGCGAAAACGAAAATTAAATTCGCGAAATATTTTCAACATGGTATCGGAGTAGGTTAAACTCTGTTAGTGTAAAAACAAGTATTTTTACTAACAGTGAAAATTGTTTTTGAGCGCGCATTGTTGTTTAGCATATTTACCAACAGGTAGGAAGTTTGTTTTTACACTCAGAAATGGAAACATCAAGCACAAGCTTGACTAATCCTCAAATACCTCAGTTTAATGGCAAAAATTATGATTATTGGGCTATTACAACGAAGGCCATGTTTTCTTCTCAAGATATTTGGGATTTGGTGGAGAATGGTTTTCAAGAACTAGCAGATGCAGCAGCACACAATGCCTTATCTCAATAAGAAAGAGATGTGTTAAGAGACAACAAGAAGAAGGATTCAAAAGCCCTGTTTTATATCTTTCAAGCAGTTCATGAAAGTATTTTCCCAAGGGTTGCAGCAGTAACGAAGTCTAAGCAAGCATGGGACATCCCCCAGACAGCCTACCAAGGCATGGAAAAAGTTAAGACAAAAAAGATGCAAATGTTGAGGAGAGATTTTGAAACACTTTGTATGAAAGAGTCTGATAATATAGACTTGTTCTTTACACAGGTAAGTGGGTTGGTTACTCAAATTAGGTCTCATGGTGAGACACTTGAGGAAAGAAGAATAGTTGAGAAAATTTTGAGAACTCTGCCAACAAGGTTTGCGGCCATTGCTGTGTCCATAGAAGAGACAAAGGATCTCTCACGGTTTTCAGTGGATGAGCTTAATGCATCATTGATTTCTCATGAACATAGACTAAACAGAGCAGCAAGCTCCTCATTGGAGCATGCCTTCAAGAGACAAGTATCATTTGGTCAAGGTCGAGGCAGAGGAAGATCATATGCTAGAGGAAGAGGAAGAAGCCCATACAGAGGTGGAAGAAGCAGCCCTTCAAGCTCAAATGGAAGAGGCAGCAATCAAAATCCAAGTCAAGGCCCAAGCCAAAATCAAGCACAAGGTCAGAGGTATGATAAATCTCAAGTTCAATGTCATTACTGTAAGAAGTATGGTCATTATGCAAATGAATGTAGAAATATGATATTAATAACAAACCAAGTGTAAATTTCACAAGAGAAAATCAGAACCATGATAGCATGTTTTTATCTTGTAATGTAGCATAAGAAAAACAGAGTGATATATGGTATCTAGATTCAGGGTGTAGCAACCACATGTCAGGAAACATAGAAATGTTTTATGATCTAGATGAAAGTGTGAAATCTGAAGTGACATTAGGGGCTGATAGCAAATTTTTGTCACGGGTAAAGGAAGAGTTAACATCCTAACAAAGAAGGGGGAGAAGAAATACATATCTGATGTTTAGTTTGTCCCCGGTCTGAAACATAATCTCATGAGCATTGGACAGCTCATGCAAAAAGGCTACAATGTCTTCTTCAAAAATGATGTGTGCACAATTTTGGATAGGCCTCCAAGCAGACAATTGATTGCAAAGGTTCAGATGACAGACAATAGAATGTGTAGAAAGAAGGTGCACAAGCACAACTCTCTATGAACTCACAAGAAAATGGAAGAAAAGGGGTAGCTGTCACACAAGTAAACTTTCAAGCAGAGGTAGAAGATGAAAACTGGTTATGGCACTTGAGATTTGGACATCTCAACTTTGGAGGTTTGAATTTGCTGCATAGGAAAGGCATGGTGAAGGGTTTACCACTCAAAGAAAAACCAGACAACATATGTGAAGGATGTATCTTGGGCAAGTTACATAGAGAGACATTTCTAGCAGGAAAGTTAGTGAGGGCAAAGGCACCTTTCGAGATTGTCCACTTAGACCAATGTGGACCAATGCAGATACCATCAATTGGTGGCAGCCACTATGTATTGACATTCATTGATGACTACACAAGGAAGACATAGGTCTTTCTCCTAAACAGAAAAGTGAAGTGTTTGAGCGCTTTCGCCAATACAAGTCTCTTGTTCAAAAGCAAAGTGGACCTTACATCAAAGCCCTTAGGATAGACATAGGTGGAGAATACATCTCAAACAACTTCCTTCAATTTTGCAATGAGCATGGAATTCACAAGCGGTTTACAACAAGATATGCACCGCAGCAAAATGGTGTGGCAGAAAGGAAGAATAGGACCATTATGGAGATGGAAAGGAGTATGTTAAAGGCAAAGCATTTTCCAAATGACTATTGGGCTGAAGCTGTCGCTTGTGCAACATATATCTTGAATAGATGTCCAACCAAAAGTGTCCAGAACATTGTTCCTGAAGAGGCATGGAGTGGAAGAAAACAAAATGTCACTCACATGAAAGTTTTTGGATGTGTGGCTTATGCACATGTCTCGGCTGAGTTGAGAAAAAATTTGGACAGCAAGGGGGAGAAATGCATATTTGTTGGATACAGTGATGAATCCAAGGCATACAAACTCTACAACCCATTAACCAAGAAGCTCATAATCAGCAAAGATGTGCAGTTCATAGAAGAGAAAGCATGGGATGGAAGTTTAGAAAAGACAGTCAATTTCAAAGCATGCATACCAAATGAAGACAGAGAGGAATTAACAGCAGCGAGTAATTCGTCAACAATGACTCCCTCTACTCCTATTCAAGCGCAACAAAGTAGGCAACAAGAAATTCCATCAACAAATAATAGAATAGTTTCACGAAACCAAGCAAGTGCTTCTCCAAGCACACCGCGAAGCGCGACACCAAGTGACATATAAAGCCCATCTTCAGCAAGCACAAGAAGGCCAAAATTCAGAAATTTAAATGAAATTTATGAGAAAGATGAAGTTGATAGTAGCACAGGTCTGAATTCCTTATTTGCATTACTTTGTCATGTAGATGACCCAATCCACTTTGAAGATGCAGTCAAAGAATAAAAATGGTTTGCGACAATGGAGGAAGAAATAGAAGCAATAGAAAAGAATGCGACATGGGAGTTAGTGAGCCTTCCGAAAGGAAAACACGTTATTGGAGTGAAATGGGTCTATCAGACCAAAAGTAACATTGAGGGAAAGATTGAAAGGCACAAAGCAAGGCTAGTTGTCAAAGGATACAAGCATTAGTGTGGAAGAGATTACGCAGAGACGTTCGAGCCAGTTGCGTGGATTAAGACAGTGCGCGCAGTTGTGATGATTGTTGTGCATCATAAATGGATAGTGTATCAGATGGATGTAAAGTCAGCATTCTTGAATGGAGTGCTGAAAGTGGAAGTGTATGTCTTGCAAACACCTGGTTATGAGATTGAAGGACAAGAAGACAAAGTATATCGGTTAAAGAAAGCTCTTTATGGGTTGAAGCAAGCACCGCGCGCATGGTACAACAAGATATATGCTTACTTGTTGGACAATGGTTTCGACAAGTGTGATAGTGAGCCTACTTTCTACATCAAAGAGAGCGAAGGTAAGATTCTCATGGTCATCTTATATGTAGATGATTTGATTTTTACAGGCAATGATGATTTTCTCATTGCTGATTTCAAACAAGTCATGAAGAGTGAGTTTGAAATGACTGACTTGGGATTGTTAAGATATTTTTTGGGCATAGAAGTGAAGCAAACAAAAAATGGCATTTTTATCTCTCAAGCAAAGTATGTGGCAGAAATTTTGCAGAGGTTTAAAATGCAAAACAACAAGTCCGCACCAACTCCAACTGTCATAGGGTTGAAGTTGAGCAAAGAAGATTGCAGCAGTAATGTCAATCCAACATTATACAAAAGCATGATAGGCAGCCTGATGTATTTGACCGCCACTAGGCCAGATATAATGTATGCAGTAAGTTTGGTGTCAAGGTTCATGGAGACACCCAAGGAGACACATTGGCAAGCAGCGAAAAGGATTCTGAGGTATGTCAATGGGACAAAACAGTATGGCGTTTTGTACATAGCAACCAGTGATTTCAGGCTGGTTGGTTACACTGATAGTGATTGGGCAGGTAGTGTTGATGATAGAAAGAGCACGTCAAGATATGTTTTTCATTTGGGTTATGCAGCCATTTCATGGGCCTCTAAGAAGCAACCAATAGTGTCACTGTCAACAGCAAAAGTTGAATATGTCGCAACAACAACAACAACGTGTCAGGCAGTTTGGATGAGAAGGATGTTGAGGGATCTTCGTCATGACCAAGAGGGCGTGACAACTATTTTCTGTGACAACACCTCAGCAATTGCATTGTCAAAGAATTCTGTCTTCCACAAAAGGACCAAGCATATTGATGCTAAATATCATTTTATTAGAGAGTTGATTAACAATGATGAAATTGTGTCGTAGCACTATAGGTCACAGGAACAACTTGTTGATATTTTCACAAAGCCATTGGAAGGAGAAAATTTCGCTTATCTCATAAACTATTTGGGAATTGTCAATGGTGGAAGTTGTGATTAAGGGGGAGTGTTGGAAATAATAATCCCAACCACCGCAATAAACAGTCGGACAACAGCCATACATGTCAGACACTTTTGCAACCATACATGTCAGACGCTTTTGCAGGTTGCGTCTCTGCTTAAAGACATTTTTGCAGGTTGCGTCTCAACGTGAAGATAGAAGGACTCAAGCTAGACGCGAACCATTCAAAAACTTAGAAAAGGCATTTAAAGAATTTATGTACTTATGTAAACTGATATGGGCAAGCATTAATTCAACAACCTTGCCCACACTCCAGAAACACCTGCATAACTTTGATAACACTCAACAACAACATCAAAATTAATTTGGCTCTGTCATGAATTAAATATAAAATTGTCTGTTGAGTTAAATATGAATGTAAAATCCATTTTGATTGTAAGGGTAGAAGAGTAAGACTAGGTAGAGAGGTTAGAGAGTAAGAAGAAGAAAAAAAACACAAGTCTCTGTGGAGAAAATTGTGGAGCAATTTTTGGTGGGCGCGTAAAACAACATTTTCTGTGTTTTACTATGTAGTGTTGCACGTAAGTTTAAATATCTGTAAAATTTTATTTTACTTTGTAAATGAGCTGCAGTCTATGGAATAGTTCCGAGGTGCACGAAATCCAAGTCTTAGAAATTAGCTTTGAGGTTCGCGAAGATAGCTCCACGAAATCTACTTTGTAGTGCACAAACCTAATTTCGCGAAAGTAGCTTTGCAAAAATCATAACTCTCTACCTCTCCCCTCCGCGAAAACGAAAATTAAATTCACGAAATATTTTCAACAGGTTGTAATGTTGATAGCTGGTCGCGGTTGTGGTTCTGGGGCTCACAAGGGCCAAAGCCACGATGCAAAAGACCGAGGGATGATTCTCGTTTTTGTGGCATTTCGAATTTGCAGTTTGTTGCAACTGTAGATGGTTATTATTTAAAACCCATATTGGACAAAACGTCGTCACCAAATCTCAGATGGTTCTGTTGGCATAATTGTCCATACTCTTGTGTGCCTGAGTGGATACTGATGGAGAACTTAAGAGTTTTAGAAATATCCATGCAGAGCTTCAAATGGCTGTGGAAGGAGGAATCTTGGGTATGCTTATTTTTCTTTCGTAACTTCATTTCATTTGTATGCCAAAATCATCATTTACGTCTTTCTGATACCTGAAACTCCAAACATTGCAACCTCCTCTTCAGTTGCGAGAACTACGTATCCACACTAGACCTCATTTTCAAACTTTCCCAAGTCCATAGGACAGCTCCAGTACCTTGAAAATATTACCATCAAAGCCTGGCTCAAAAGTTTGCCGGAAGAATTTTGTGAACTGCGCTCCTTGAAATACTTATGCTTAAAGGGCTGCAACAAAATGATCTCACTGCCTGATTCTTTTGGAAGGCTAACAAACCTCCAGCACATTAAATTGAGATGGGCCTCCAGTTTGCAGATGCTTCCAGAGTCTTTTGGAAATCTAACTCGACTCAAAAGTATAGATTTGTGTCGTTGCTCCAAGCTGACCATCTCCAGCGCCACACTTGGAAATATTACAACCCTGGAATACTTGAATATCTCAGATTGTTTGAATGTGACAAAATCGCCCCACCAGATCGAACATAAACGGTCCTTGAAAGAATTAGACATGAAGGGAGTGAACTTTAAAGAATTGCCCGACTGGATTAGGAACCTATGCAATTTAGAAGCTTTGTCAATAGGTAGCGATTATTTGGAAGTGCTACTTCCTCTTTCGCTGTCTAACCTTAGGAGCTTGAAAAATTTGTTTATCGCTGAAGCGCCTAAATTAAAATACTTTCCCAATCCCTTTCCACCATTGTCTCAGTTGGAAAAGTTGCATATCGAGAGGTGTGGGATAGAACACTTACCACAAGAACTTTTGAAGATGAACAATCTTTTATATTTAGAGGTGGTCTTTTGTCCGTTGCTGGAACTTCCATTTAAAAAGATTGAAGAAGAAAGAGAAAGGCGTAGAGAATTGAATAAATTGGATTCCTTCCATGACGATGACAAATGCATGCTTGCGCTCAAGGAGATTCTTTCCAGAGTGTGTTTGCCCAAACCTTCAACGCCTGAGCTTGAGTGAATGTAGGAAATTGACACAAATAGGTGGGTTTTGTGGTTTATCAAAACTTCAATATGAACATTAGTGAGTGTGAAATACTAGATAAGCTCCCAAATCTTGAGATGTTGATATCTTTGGAGAAATTGAATGCTTCTGGATGCAAAAGGTTGAGGAGCATTCCAGGGTTGGGATAGCTCAAGAAGCTGAAGAAGCTATGTGTTTATGGGTGTGTAAGGCTAGAGGAGCTGCCAAATCTTGAGATGTTGATATCTTTGGAGAAATTGAATGCTTCTAGATGCAAAAGGCTGAGGAGCATTCCGGGGTTGGGACAGCTCAAGAAGCTGAAGACGCTACATGTTGTTGGGTGTGAAAGACTAGAGGAGCTGCCAAATCTTGAGATGTTGATATCTTTGGAGAAATTGTATGCTTCTGGATGCAAAAGGCTGAGAAGCATTCCAGGGTTGGAACAACTCAAGAAGCTCAGTAGGCTAGACGTTGATGGATGCCATGAGATGCTAGAGTTGTCCGGTGCAAAACTTTCTGAAACTACCTTTCTGCTGTTGACTGTTCGAAACTACGGTGGGGTGAGGGTTGTCTGGTGCAAAACTTTCCGAAACAACTCCGCCAACGATTGAAGGAAGGCCTAAAGTTGTAGAAAGAAGCCCTAAATTTATGGTGAATGTAATGTTTCCGATGATTTCAATGTACATACTGTTTATCAACATTTTTGCTTGTGACACATGCCACCACGGGTTTCACCATTTCATGTTTTTAGTTAATATAGGAATATGTAGTGCAAGGAAGGCTTGGTTCAATGATGACAACGATGAATGGGAATGGTTTTCAAAATGAAAGAATCACCTAAAACATAATTCAAAAATAAATATCATTTTTAAACTTTATAGTAGTAATCATAATACTCTGCAAGGAGAGTACCCCTCTCTATATAATATAAAAAAAGAAGATGAGGGGAGGGGTGTCTCAATATATATATATATATATATATATATATATATATATATATATATATATATATATATATATATATATATATATATATATATATATATATATATATATATATATATATATATATATATATATATAAAATGAGGGGTGTCTGAAATTTATGTGGTGGGTCTCTCGTACACAGTTTGTAAAGTTGGCTAGTCTAAGTTCTCATCTTGACCTAATTTTTCATATGAATTAGGATATCACTTGAACTTTCCAATTCTGTGATACAGACAAAATCCCAAAGCTTAGGTAAAAAATTCTCTTCGAGTTGATTGGTCACCCACGCGATCCCCAAGAGATGCCTAGTAAGATAGATTTGGAGCTTTCAGATAAAGGCATATTTTATTAAATGATTACTAATGGTATATTAATATTAATTTAAAATTTATAATAGTATTTTTATTAATAATTATAAAATAAAAATTTTAAAATTATTAATAAGCATTGAAATGTTTTCGGCGCTCTAGCATAAATAATTTTAAAATTTTAATAATGTTTTTTTTTTATAAATTCTTGATTAAAGGAAAAATATATTATATATATTTAAGTTATAATTGAAATTATGAAAAGAAGTTTTAACTAGGAAAATAAGAAAAAGTAATAATTTTTTTTTATTGATATTCTATTTTAAAAGGTTTTATGAAAATTCTAAGTTTATGAATGTTTGAGATAGTGTTTAATTATTTATAAGATGTTTTATTTTAAATACATATTTTAACATTTATTACAAAGTATTAGGTTTTTATTTTGAAACATGTAAACTATGGATTAATTTTTTGTAAAATGTAAATTAGGGATATCAAAGCCTATCAAATAGAAATCCTATAAAAAAAATAGAGATTTTGTATATTTTCTTTTAAATTTAGAAGTTCTTCAATTTTACAATGGAAAATTGTTTAACTCAAGCATGAACTTAAAATCTTATTGTTCTTATTTTTAAGACAAGGAAAAAAGAAACTTCTGTATTTATATGATCATTATGACCAATCCTTTTTTAGCTAAGTTATAAGGGATTATATTGAAAAGAAAATAGCATATAGCTAAAATTTCGGATAAAAGGGTTAAACCATGGACCACCTAGTTTAATATAGGATTATTTAAAATGAATGTACTAATAACCATTTTAAGTTGACTTTTCTATGATAAATGGCGTACAAGAATGTTATTGCTAAGTTCAATAATACAAATGGTTGGTTGAAAACAATTAATTGTAATATAGAAGTTAAGCAAAGTTGTATTGACAAGTTTAACACATATTGGAAGAAGTAGGTTGCACTAACACTATTCCAATTATAGTAATTATCATTTTTTTTGTGTACAATTATATTATTGTTTTTATGACAAGTTGTAATATAGAAGTTAAGCAAAGTTGTATTAACAAGTTTAACACATATTGGAAGAAGTAGGTTGCACTAACACTATTCCAATTACAATAATTATCATTTTTCTTGTGTACAATTATATTATTGTTTTTATGACAAGTTGTACCTTTGATCTAGACAAAGCAATTAAGAATATTCAAGGATTTTTGTTTTAGCCTTGGGCTCATAGTGAATTATGACAAAACAAAGTTATGATAATGAAGACAAAAAGATCACCAATCTTAATTTTGTGTAATGATAATAACAACTTAAAGGAAGTTACTTACAGAAATATCTATCTTGGAGTAGACCTTCATCACAAGCTTAATTGAAACTACAATATTGAGAAAATAATAAATGGAGGGTGGAAAATCAAATTTCGTCTTGAAAATAATCCTAAAATAGTTGATTTCTATTGTAGGAAAAAAATTGTTTGAGGCTCTTGTCAATCCTATTACCTTATATGTATTTGATGTTTGTAGCTATACAATCTCTAAAGAATCATGAAGAAATATCAAGCAAATCCCAAAGTTTATAATTCATAAACTCAATACACCTTATCTTGTTCTCCCCATACAAGCTAGTCCTTCTTGCATTGAGAGTGTGGCTATGACTAGGTAATTGATGTACAAGCAAAAAAAAACAACATGAAATACAAACGACTTCCTAAGATTACTTCAAACTCAAGTGAAAGGTATCCATGACTTAGAAAGGTTGGCATAAAGATGTCAAGACTTGGCTAAATCATTATGGATGGAGGAGGAGGTCATCGTGCATAAATGTAAATTGTTATGATATAAAGAATTAGAGGATAAGAGATAGTTAAGATGATAGTAATATAAATCTAATTTTAAGGTCACACACCAAATTCGTGTATAAGATAGAGGTGTACATACTCTACTTTGAATATTTAAGCTCTTATGAGGAAACACATATTTTAACACCCATTGGGCCACTCAAGTTGTACTAGGTCATGGACTCTAATTTAGAAGATTAAATTTCTTTTTATTATAAATAGCATGAAAGAATAAAATCAACATAGCTAAAATAACAGTGGCATTGGATGATTCATAAAACACCATTAAATGAATGTAGTAATATTTTTTGTAATACTAAGAAGGTGGAGGATGAAAAACACCTTCTCCCAAGATATCATGTATATGCCCACATTAAATAATAATTGCAAAATATTTATAACAATATCAACCTTCCTAACCTTTTAAATCACTAAAACTATAGATATTTATGAAACATTTTCACCTAACCCTTTGACCATATAAATAAAACTATATAAAAAAATAATCTTCACCCTTTATTTAATGTAATAAATCAACATTAACTTCAATAAAAACTAGCAATCATCATTATTATCATCATAAACATTTTTAATAATAATAATTACGTCGTAAGGCGTTCCTCTAAGAAGAACTCCCCTCCCATGCCACCTGTGCCTTCGTGTGTCGTTGATTTGGGTGTTAAACAATAGAAATAACTTGGGCCCTTGGATTGATTCGACCGATATTACTCAGTTACAAAATCCTGCATTCACTATGGGATAATGGTAAAAGCGTCCGAAGAGAAGACTTGTCACACAACAATCGAGCTTCTCAAGAGATGGCTCGAAGCCCAGACCCATGTTTCCGATCTCGACTTCAAGAAGCTCTGGAAGGTCTCTTCTACTACGTCTGGAATGCCGACAAGAACCAAGTGGCCTAGCTCATGGAAAATATTGCCTCTTTGATTCAAACCCTTGACCTCGCCCTCGCTAAGCACTACCTCCAAGTGTTTCTCTTAACCATGGTACACGAATATAGTGGAATTGGTCATCTGCACCTAGACAAATTCTATCTCATGCTCAACCGATTTCTTCATCATGTTTTTCTCCTTTTAAATGACCATAGGTGGCATTGTACATTGACAAAAGGGTTCATGGTAGATTTAAGGGACAAAACCCTTTTGGCCGAAGATAAGTACCCAAAGACATTTTTGTTGAGGATTCTCCTCAAATTTTAGACTATGAAGGGCAACTCCTGTTGGGCAGCGGATCCCCCCATAACATGTTTTTGGGGCTTGAAGCCTGAGTTTTGGTCAATTGTAATGTAAAGACCTCGCGAAATGCGGGCACAGAGCGTGAGAGTCTAGGGTTGTCCACCCTAAAATAATGTAATTTAATGTATAGTATGTCAGCCTACCCATGGTCTGGGACCATGGGATTGTATAAATAGAGCGAGGCTCTAAGTGTAAAGGGGGTCTCAGAGTTTTTGGAAGTAATAGATAGATGTGAAGGCATGGTTAGAAGATAGAAGTGGATTTGAAGGTATTGGGTCATAGTGGTAGGAAGAGGCTCTTCAGCTGAGTGCGCAGAGGCCTAGTAGATTCCGTAGTTGAGTGCACGGACCCCTGCAGCTGAGTGCGTAGGGTGGAGTCGGGTGTATAACTAAACTTGAGTATTAATAAAGATAAGATTGATTCAGAATGTTGTGTGTCTGTTTGTAGATCTGTACTTCTATGTTCTGGTTATCTTCATGCATTTTTATTGTTTTTGAGTGCGCGCACTAATCTGAAAGTTGAACAAGTAATAAAGAATATTGGGCCCGCATAAACTAATTTAAAGTAATAATATAATAGCACAGTTAGGATCAGATCGGGATAATATGGTAATCACAAAGGTGTGCACTGGCTGCAAAGAATAGAAAGTTGTGCGGAGCAGCACAACGCATAGGTTAGGATCGCGAACCTCTGGAACCCTCATCAAGACATCCCTAGGGTGCAAAAACCTGGTTCCAGCACCCACCCACACTACCTCAGGTGAGACCTCAGTCCGTGCTCCACGGATTGTTGCTAAAAGGGCAAGTAGTACCGGGATTTGCTTGGCTAAACTCACTGCTGAACCTGGGTCAGGCCCCATGTAGCCAAAAAATGGTTCCATTACCGAGACTAGGATCTGCCTAAGGGATGTCTGATGTCGTGCCACTGGAACCCAACAAATAAGGAAATTGAAGAGTGGTTGGAAAAGAAGATTCACGAGTTCGCGACACAGGAAAACAGAACTCGCAGGTATCTGAGAAAAGGTGGCTGGATTGCTATGTGTATACGGAAATCCACGAGATCTTCTTCGCATCCTTTCCTTCTGAACTGTATGAGTGGATCGCGAGGTTAGCCGACAACCAGGGAAGGTGTAAGCTCGACCAACTAATAGTGTGGACTCCGTAATTAGTGCACAGACTAGAGGCATTAGAAGATAAGATCGCGCGAGTTGTGGACCATCGACTTGACCGGATAATAGGGGGATTTATTAGTGAGTTTGCGATAGACACGACTGTGAGCTACAACGAAGAAGAGCAACATTTTCTCAAGGGACTGCAAGGTAAGTACTCTAAATCTCTGAATACCTGGATTAAGATGTTGTTTTGTGAAAAGTAGGCTATGTGAATACATTAATGTTTGGAACGATGCAGAGCGAAAAAATATGCAAAGGTAGCGGGGGATTAGGAAGTAGTCCCTTAATTTCACCTTCGCGAGAGAGCAAGGAAGAGCTAACTCGAGTCTCTCCGAGAAGTGCAGTCAATTTGATAAGGCGGCGCATTCCGCAGCTACCACCTCCACCCACGCCACCACCCGCTTCACCTCCTTCACCTCCATCTCCACCCACTCCACCTCCACTAACCCCGCAGTTCAGCATGGCGAGCGCGATCAAGCTACTTGTATTCAGAGGGGTAGGGAATGAGGAGCCGGACCAGTTCTGCTTCATGGTAGGAGCAGTGTGGGAAGAGCAAGGGGCAACAGACGACAACATTAAAAAGGCTACATTGGTGAGCGCGTTGCAGGATCGCTCATTGACATGGTATATCAAGCACTCTAATGACCACCCAAATGCGGGGATAGTAGAGATCCATAATGCATTGAATAGAGAATTTAGCTAGCCGAAATCAGAGACATAGTCAATCATCAGGTTTAAAGAGATCATGATGCTTCCAGGCGAGACCCCCTGGGATCTAGATCAGCGACTGAAGAGTATGATCCGCGAGGCTAATATGATGCTCACATATGCACAACATTGTGAATGGTTTGTGGTATCTCTGACACCGCACCTGAGGATGGCGTTGTCACAGCAGAAACTTTATACCCAGGCTGAAGCGCTGGAAATGGCGATGAGGTTGCATTAGACACCCATATAAGATTCGGGGCTGGGAGTTCAACAAATCCATGCACAACTACAAAATATTTGCCTGGAAATGCAGATCTTGAAGCGGGATAGGGCACCGCGGCGAGAGGTGCGCAAGGAAGTATGGTGCGTAAAATGCAAAGGCCAAGGCCATGATAGGGACCACTGTCTAGTACTCGCGAACTACTTGGAAGGAGGGGGGCCAATGCCGTTGAGACCGGAAGCACAGGCAGGGCCAAGTGCGACACCCACGTTATCGTGTGTGATCTGTCAGATAGAAGGAAAACACATGACAGATAATTGTCATTTGTTGCAGAAGTATACGCAGACTCCCCAGTAGTTGTTTTGTAATTTTTGTAGGTTGGTAGGCCACAACAAGCACACTTGTCATAGTAACGAGTTAATGATGGACCAGACTCCAGCATATAGGATGCAGACAGAAACGCGAGCCCTCAACCCAGCCGCGGGGATGGCACGTGCTAGATTTCAGGGGCGAGGTCGAGGATGAGGAGGAATGGGACTAGGAAGGGGCCACGGACAGTTAATTTGTTACAATTGCGGAGGACCAGGGCACTACGCCCACGATTGTACCAACCTAATGAGAATATCCTATTCATACTGTGCTCAATTTGATTATGAAATGGTAGATTGTCCTACATTGGTTGCACAGATGTGCGAGAAAGGGGTACTATGGCCTCCTCTGACTTAGAATATCCAAATGATGAGATCTGAACTACGCGAAGAAGACCCAAATGTGAACATGATGCTCAGAAGTGGTGCGACCACAGGGGAGGATAAGGGGAAGTAGCTCGAGGAAGATACATGGGTTCGCAAGGCTCCTACAAAGGAACCTGAGTTTGACTTAGAACACGCAAAGGAGACGTTCATGGAAGCTAAGAAGAGCTTCGTGGAGGCCTCCACTTCAGGTAGTAAGGATCAACCAGAGCCAGGGATGGATCCTTCTATGCTTACTACCTTTTTGGAGACATGCATGAAATTGTTGCGTGACAATAAGGCAGTTAAGGGACTACAGGAGTTGATCACTAGGTGTGCAGGGTCAGGGGAACTGCGCGTAGTCCAGAAACTGGGAAAGCATGCATTGCGCACTGGGAGGGAAATGAGATTGACGGCGCAGATTGGAAAATATGAAATGGATCAAGTCATCCTAGATCTAGGATCAGACGTGAATGCATTACCAAAGCAAATATGGGAACGCATGGGCAGGCCCACGTTATAGTGGTCCCCTATTCAATTGCGAATGGCAAACCAACAAAAGGTTTTGCCCATGGGGAGGTTGCAAGGGGTAACAATTGATATCAAAGGTACGAGCACACAGACAGAATTTGAAGTAATATAGATTGTCGATGACAACAATCCTTATACCCCGTTGCTAGGAATAGACTAGGCCACTGATATGAATGGAGTCATCAACCTGAAGAAGCGGAAGATGATACTCGAGAAAAAGTCCCTACGCGTAGTAGTTCTGCTAGACCCAGCCGAAAGAGAACGCTACACTGAACCAATGCGTGACAATGAGCTGTACTGTATTTACCAGATAACAATGTGAGACAAGGAGCAGGTGAACCTAACTATATATGGGAGAATCTCATGGGAGCGCGACAACTCCTGTACTTCAGATTCAGAGGAAGAAGTAGAATGCTGGAAGAACCAGTTGGACGAAGTGACAATGCTGAATTGCAACATGATGATTAGATCACTACATTGCATGATGACAAAGCCAAGGGAACTGCCAATATATGATGGAGTGACAGCGGTGGATGAATTCCTGGACAAATTTGAAAGCACAGTATCAGAACAGCAATGGTTCGGTGCGCTGGAATGGGCCCTGCGCGCAACACCCTCATGATCGTGGAGTACACATCAAAAGACCATTATAAACTGGTGCGAATGTAGAAGGTGGATGCGCTTATTATTTTGAAGCCCCCAGCGTCGAACGAGAGTTGAGCAGCCAAGACGAAGTAGCTTGCATGCCCACATGTGTCGATGGGTGCAGACGGGTGCCGTACAGTCCACACAAACACACCTCAAACTAAGAATCAAAAAGCGGCACAAGACGCAACAACAGGAAAAATGACGCACCCCATAGAGGTTCCACGTAGAATCATTCAAGAAGGTATGTAGAATCCTGAATAGGATTTACCAGGAGGGACGAATTGATTGGGACCTACAGGTACCAACGGTTCGATGGGCTTATAAATCCATGCACAAGAAATTGAGCACGGAAATGATTCCGAAGACTATGAGCAGAGTCAAGGCCATAATTTTGGAAAAGAATCCTCACATAATAACTCCCATAATTGGGACAGCATGCGAGGACCAGAACGAAGGGATTATGCAGCCATGCGAGGATGAACATATGCAAATTCAAGAAGCCATTCGGCAAGGGAACCTTGAGCTTCATGAACTCAAAGAAGATCAGGTACGACTGAAGCAGAAAATCATGTTAATGGACACGGAAATCAGAAAGTTGGAAACCAAAATCACGCAAGCATGTCACATCGATAGAAGGACAAGACAAGATATGGGCAGCCATACCATCACATTAGAAGATTGTTGCCGAGAATTTCTGGCTCTGCTACCATGGTTGCAACCACACTGTATCAGACAAAGTAACCAGGGGAGCGCACCATACAAAGAAGAACGCAATGCACTGACAGACGCGAGGGTAATTGAGGGGTGCTCGTGGACCGGGCTGAAAGGTGAATTGAAGCCTCGCACCGGTGGTGCGACCACTTGACTAACCGTAGGAAGCACAGTCTCAACACTCCAAGTAGTTGAAAGAGAGCGCGAGACTATAAAAGAGTCTTTATGGGAGATTTGCGAGATGGAGGTTACAGGTAAGATCGATACGTCACAAGGGGCACGACCGTACATAAGGGGTTGCGCTGTTGTGCGGGTAGGCTGGGAGGTGATTGTTGGTATCACTGTTCATGACAAGAGGTCTAATTTAAGGCAAAAAAGAGTGGGCGGCGGGCAATTAAGACACGAAGTCAGAACTAGATTTGGGGCTAACTGCTGCTAGTCTCGCATTAATGAGCCAAATAAGGGGGGAATGATCGAATTTGAATTCAAAAAGACCTATAAATCACAAGTGTCTATCCACTGAACAACCCTTTACGCTGTTGCGCTATCAATTGGGTATGGACTTGACGAATTTGGAGGCTGTGAGAGAAAGTTCAGTGTTTGAGACATTGCCGAAGGAGACACAAGATTTCCTAATTAGAATGATATCAACAACCAAGGGATCCCCTCAGATCTCTATGCCACCAGTGAGGGAGGCACTGGAAATTCAAAAATCGCCCCTGACACCGAGGCCCAAAAAGGACCCACAGGCAGCAGGACCAGTCCGCATGTCCCCGTGAAATCTGCAGTTTGGTAAACTGTCTATGGAAATCAAGGGAAATATGGTTAATATTGAGATAGATGATGAGGAGGAGGATCACTAGGCTTTCGTAGAAGAGATTGAACCAGATGAAGAAATGAAGGAAGACATTCAGCTAGTGCGCGCTGCAGCAAAACTGCCCAAATATGTCCCCCCATGGAGAGGGAAAGAAAAAGTACCCAAGGACGTGGATATCGTTAAGAGCACACTTGAAACACCACTCCTCCCAGATTGAATTCTATTTGAGGGTTCAGTCCTGGGCTGCGTGCCAACGATGAAATTTGAAGATTGGGACCTCGCGTACAGAAAAATTTCCCACATTTGGAGACTAGCCAACTTATGAAACAAAGCAAGGAGGGGTCAGTTACAGTGCTACAACCACGGAAATGGCTGCGCGGGGTGGAGGAGGCCGGGCTACTCCACCTACTATGGATTCCACACTTTCACCATGCACCAATCACGATATTCATCATCAGGCAACTGCTTTTCCTAGTGCATGATGGGTACTTGTGGTTGGAGGAGCCAATTCCCATCATGGAAGAGCTTATTCATAGGATTTCTCGCCTTCCTTGTATGGGAAGGGACCCCGCGGAAATAGCTGGCCAAAGCAGAGACTTGGTGCTCATAGAAGCCATGAAGAAGAAATATTGGTTGGAGAAGAAGCAGAGGGGCTATGTCATTACTAGCATTCAAGACAAAGGGGTGCGCGTAGCCACCTAGATGCTGGTAGGAAAAGTGATGAGAAAATGTCACGGAAACGAGGTACCAGCAACGGTCATCGCACTGGCCAAAAAATGCGCCGAAGGGGTATAGTTCAACTGGGCACAGTTCCTTTGCGAGGAGTTCCTGACGAACTGCAAGGAGGCCCAAGAGTAGGGTAAGACCTTCCACTACATGTGGTTTCCCTTATCCATCTTGTTGGTTGCATAAAAATTGTCGAAAGATAGTCAGTTTCCTCCTCTTGACCAAGACTTGCCAGAGGTAGCAAAATATGTGTCGCTCTGGGCGACAAGGCACGCCATGCGAATCTGCGAGATCAAGATCTTCTAGATACTCATGGAGGCGAGCATATGGATGTGGATCAACAAATGATTGCGCCTATCTCCCACGAAATACGATAGTCTACGGAGCTTTGCAGACTTTAAGGCCGATATGCACAATGTGTATGTCAGGGCGTGGAAGGATCCGGAGCAGAAATGGACCAAACTCCCCTTCATCGTGATTGATGATGCTATTTTTGCAGTGCTCGACTCATGGCCACCCGAATGGCGCGCCCTGGATCTGGCAGCGCGTGATGAGGCAACGATAGAAAGACAAAAGGATGCCGGCAAGTGCTGGCACAACAGAAGCAGAACGAGCAATTCACTGAGGAGGTAAGGGCTTCCCGTGAGGTAGCGAAGGCCACCGCAAAGCTGACCAAGGCCACCGAAAAAACAGCAGCAACTGGGGCCACCATGATGCAGGAAGAAAGAGGCCCGAACCTAAGCATAGGACAGGGGACATACGACACGCCGGAAGGCACAGACCCAAGCACAACAGCTACACAACTGAAACGGCCACGCGACATGGAACGAATAGGGCCTCGGAAGAATACTAAGGCTTCCAAATTGGATGGGGAGCGTATTACATTAACAAAGGGTGATCTATATGACATCGGCGACACAGTTTGTGAGGTCACCAGGGAAGCGCTCCAAGAAGCAATGACGGAGCAACAGAATGTGTTGGGGGCACTCAGGGCACAACTGCAGGGACTTCAGGTGCGACTCCCACAAGAGGGAACGATAGTCGTGTACAGTGCCACGGGAGCATTGGCAACAGAGCAGTTGTTGCGGGCCAAAATGGCCAACATCGTCATGCTGTTGGAAGGAGCACTGACAGCGAATAGTATGGAGGATAGAGCCATGGTAGGACGGATAAAGGGACTCAGCCTAAACTTGCCTGCCCTTCCGCCGGATGTTTTATACTAGCTACAGGACAGAGCGAAAACAGAACTTCGCGCTAGGGAGGGATGTACAGTGAAAATTCTAAGTGAACAGTGAATCAACATCGAACAGCTTAGCCTACAACGCGATGAAGTGGTGGCGCAAAACCAACAATTGGAATAGATCGTAGAGGAAGCATGTCGCCACGTCCAAAAACTAGAAATTGCGATAGATCTACCAATAGGAATGAAGATCCACAAATTGGCCAGTGGATTCCGTGAGGCAAAAGAGGAAGCTACGAGGATCCAGCTGGATCTCAACCTACAAATTGCTGAACTACGATTAAAGGCACAACTGATGCAAGAGCATGTGACTTGGATGGAAAAATCTTCAAACTTATTCCAAAAATCCAAAAAAAAATCTACAAGCAAAGGAGTGGGGTCCTTTAGCCATCAATTTCCATGCTTTTCTAGTTTAGGATAGGGATAGAATCCAGGAATAAGATCATGTTGTTGCATGGATAAGCTGTAATGAAAGTTCTCGAGGGGGATGTCTCGCAGAAATGTTAGTCAAAATAGTAGATATATAATTGGCGTGCTATTGTAAAAGATAGAGGACTGAGTTGGCTTTATCTCTTATTATTTTCTGAAGGAAAGAACAAGACTCTTTGTATTGGTTGATCCTAGAGACATTGTGGTCTTCGAAACCTTCTCTATGTGTCTGAATTTACGGTTGTCTGTTAATCTGATATTTTATGTGTAATTTTAGCTTTATGTTGTGTTATCTTCTATGTTCTTATAACAGTGGTTCTGTCTTTGTTTCCCAACGAATATTTTGATTAAAGTCTGGGTGAGTGTTTTCCTGTGTCTTTTCGTGCCCTGTTTTCCTTATAAGCGTCGTTGAGTTCCGCAGGTGGAAACTTAGGTTTACACTGTAAAAATGTGAAAAGCTTAGCTAGAATCAAGTTATGGACTTGAAATCCTGTTCAAGTTTGGCTCATACTTATATCGGGTCCGCAATCTTATCACATTGCTCTGTTGGAGTGGGGAGACACTAGCCTTTGGAAGCGCCGAAGTCTGAATTGTGACTTTCAAACCCGAAATAATATATGAGTGATTGGATAGTCTATTGGATCCGTAAGACTATCATATCATAAGTTTAGTGGGGAGGTGGATATATTAAAGAGGCCATTGTCAATCGCCGATAGTGATAGCGATATCGCGTCAGACCTCCATAGCGCTGATAATTGGGAGTGATAGTGACTATCGATAGTACCTCGTATTATCACATCGGGGTAGCAGGGTGTTATGGTATTATCTCGTTCCATGGGGAATCACTGATAATGTATCCCTGTATGTGGATTGTTTCCCTTGCAAAACCTGCTGATAGTGTATTCATGCACAGTTGTGCTAATCACACAGGAAAAGCTTACCGATTGTGTATTTTATAATTCTTGGAATTACGGTCCTGATAGGGAAAGGAATATTTATTGTGGGACTTGTTTCCGTTAACAAGGATGGAGTGATTTTCTGAGAAAGGAGTGGTGATAGTAACCAGAAGAAGGGAAATCCATGAGAAGTGAGTTTAACAGTAGATGAATGATACACCTATTGAACCAAAAAGAGGAATTGAGCCCGAGATTGAAGAACTTGTAGCCAGATTTGGTAGATTGTCTATATCGCCTGTAACTAGGCCACCATTAGTGGTATCAGAGCTACCCGCTGATATTGAATTGAATTTAAGAAGCAGGAGAAAGGAAGTTAATATGGCTTTCAGAGTTAGAAGAGGACGAGGACGTGGTGGAAGAGGACGACTTGTTGCAAATGTTGAAGTGGTGGAAGCTGTGCAACAGATGCAAGCTAGATTGGATGCATTAACAACAGGAAGAAATATAGAAGATGGAGATGTTAGTCAGCTTGAGGTTGAAGCTGTAGAGGAGGAAGTTGTAGCAGTTACTCCTGAGATGATATTCTTCCAGTCAGTGTTGAGATCCACAGTTAGGCCAAAGACTGAGGTTTCAATATATGAAGGAGGCGCTGAATCCGGAAGAATTGATAGACTGGATTAATGGCATGGAGAAATTCTTCAACTATGAAGAAATAGAAGATGAGAAGAAAGTAAAGTTTGCTGTCACCAAGCTAAAAGGCCATGTAACACTTTGGTGGGATGGTGTGCAGGTAGAAAGGAAGAGACTTGGCAAGCAACTAATCAAAAATTGGAGTAGGATGGTAGCAAATCTAAGAGGTAAGTTTCTACCAAGTAATTATCAGAAAACCTTGTTCAGATAGATGCAGAATCTTAGATAGAGGTCTTTGACAGTGAAAGAATACATGTAGGAATTCTAGAAGGTAAGCATAAGAGTTGGAGAAGATCATGATACAGATGAGAACGTGGCTAGATATGTGAATGGTCTTAGGATGGAAATTCAAGATGAGATAATTATACTGTCTCCTAAAACAGTGGAAGAATCTTATCAGATGGCACTTAGACCTGAAGAAAAACTCATAAGGAAGCAGTCTACCAGAGGGAGAGGTGCTTTCCAAGGAAGGGGAAGTCAAGGTGGTAGAGGAAGATCTACAACACCTAAAGATGGAGCTAGCAGTAGGTCAACCCAACATACACCCATAGGAGGTGATGCAAGAGGTAGAGGGTGTTTTTCTAAAGGAAGAGGAGGTAGAGGAAGAGGAAGAGAAGTAAGATGTTACAGATGTAACAAACTGGGACACAAAGCTTTTGAGTGCCTAGAGAAAGCAGAAACAAATCAGAGGAATGCCATTATTGCTCAAGCTAAGGGACAAGCAACAACAATAGTAGTGACAGAAGAAGAAAATATACCAGAGAGAGGAGAATCTTTTGTAGTTAATAAAGTTTTGCTCAAGCCAGAAAAGGAGATAGTTGAACCATCACAAAGAAAGACTTTGTTTAGAACCGTGTGTAAGGTTCAAGGGAAATGCTGTCAGATGATCATTGATAGTGGTAGCACTAATAATTTGGTCTCTACAGAAGTGGTGGAGAAATTGAAGCTGAAGACAATGAAACATCCAACACCTTACAAGGTATCAAGGTTACAAAAGGGACATCAACTGTTAGTAAATGAACAGTGTGAAGTGGAGTTTCAGTTGGGCAAGTATAAAGATAAAATTGTATGTGATGTGATGCCAATGGATGTGCGTCACATATTTCTTGGAAGACCTTGGAAATATGACAAAGGAGCCATGCATGATGGGAAAAGAAACACCTACAAGTTTGGAAAGGATGGTGTAAATCATACGTTGCTGCCTTTGCAAGAAGAAGATGCACCAAGAAAGAAGACTGATCCAAAAACTCTGTTACTAGGAGGAAAGGAATACTTGAAGCAGATTGAAGAGAATGAGGTAAATTTTTTTGTAATTTGCAAGCCTAGGGTAATAATGACTTCTACTAAAGTTTCTAATTTACCCATTGAAATTCAAGAAATGTTGGAGAAATATTGTGATATTACTGTTGATGATTTTCCTAATGAGTTACCACCAATTAAAAGAATTATCCATCATATAGATTTCATTCCTGGAGCAAGTCTACCTAACAAAGCAGCTTACATAATGACTCCTACAGAAAATGAAGAGGTTAGGAAGCAGGTGCAAGAATTGCTTGACAAAGGGCTGATCAGAGAAAGCTTGAATCCTTGTGCAGTACCAACAGTGTTGAGTCCAAAAAAAGATGGAGGCCGGAGAATATGTACAGATTCAAGAGGCATCAATAAAATAACAATTAGGTACAGATTTCCTTTACCTAGAATTTAAGATTTAATGGATTGCTTGAGTGGAGCAAAGTATTTTTCAAAACTAGATCTTAAAAGTGGGTATCATCAGATAAGGATAAGAGAAGGGGATGAGTGGAAAACCGCTTTTAAGACAAACGAGGGATTGTATGAGTGGAGAGTAATGCCTTTTGGGTTTTCAAATGCACTAAGTACATTTATGAGACTCATGAATGAAGTTATTAAAGAGTTCATTAGTAAATTTGTAATATTATATCTGGACGATATATTAATTTACAACAGATCTAAGGAGGAGCACATAAGACATCTTAATTATGTCTTACAAAGGCTACAACAAGAGAAATTATTGTTGAATTTGAAGAAGTGTTCATTCATGAAAGGAGAGCTAGTGTACTTGGGTTTTGTTATTTCTACTGAAGGACTGAAGATGGATCCAGAGAAGATCAAGGCAATCATGGAGTGGTCTTCACCTAATAGTGTCTTTGAGGTAAGAAGTTTTCATGGTCTTGCTAGTTTTTATAGAAAATTTATAAATAATTTTAGTAAGATAAATGCACCTATTATTGAGACCATAAAGAAGGATAAACAGCCAATTACATGGACTGCTGAAGCAGAAAATAACTTCCAACTATTGAAGAAGAAGATCACCGAAAAGCGTGTTTTTGCTACCTGATTTTAGTAAACCTTTCCAAGCGAAGTGTGATGCCAGTGGAGAAGCTATTGGAGGTGTATTAATTCAGGAAGACATACCTATAACTTATTTTAGTGGAAAGATGAATGATTCAAAGAAGAAGTATTCTTCTTATGACAGGGAGTTCTATGCAGTTGTGCAGGCATTGAAGAAATGGAGGCATTATCTAATGTCAAAGGAGTTGATACTTTATTCAGATAACCATGCACTACAGTATATTATGCAGCAACCAAAGCTTAACAAAAAACATGCCAAATGGGTAGAGTATCTTCAAGGTTTCCATTTTGTCTTGAAGCATATAAATTGCCAATCAAATAAAGTTGTGGATGCCTTAAGTAGGAGGAATGTATTATTTCAAGAGAGTCAAATCCAAGTGTTGGGTTTTGATTTTCTTAAAGAATTGTATGAAACAAATCCATATTTTAAAAAGGAATTTTGAAGCTTGTAAAAATTTTGTTTTGGTGGATAGGAGTAAATGGCCGGATTACTTCTTACAAGATGGACTGTCGTTTAAGAAAAATCAGCAGTGCATACCAAACTATTCTATGAGGGAGAACTTAATCAAAGAGAAACATAGTGGAGGACTTGAAGGACATTTTGGTGTGGAGTAGACTTATGAGCAGTTAAGAATATTTTATTTCTGGCTGAAAATGAAATCTGAAGTGGAAAAGTATGTGAAAACTTGCAAAGTTTGTCAATATGCAAAGGGAAGGAGCCAAAACATAGGTTTTTATGTTCCATTACCAATTCCAGATAGGCCTTGGGATATGGTAAGTATGGATTTTGTTTTGGGCTTACCAAAGACTCAAAGAGGTAATGATTCAATTTTTGTTGTAGTGGACAGATTTTCAAAAATGGCACACTTTATTCCATGTTATAAAACTAGTGATGCTTCTCACATTGCTAATTTGTTTTTTAAGGAGGTTGTAAGATTGCATGGGTTGCCTAAAAGTATTGTCTCAGACAGGGATTCCAAATTTGTTGGACATTTCTGGAGGACATTATGGAAGAAGTTGGGAACTAAACTAAGTTTCAGCTCTGCCTATCATCCACAAACTGATGGACAGATTGAAGTTGTGAACAAGAGTTTGGGCAATCTTTTAAGGAGTCTTACTGCAGAACATCCAAAACAGTGGGATCAAGTGTTGGCACAAGCTGAATATGCATATAATGACTCACCTAACAGGAGTACATGATAGAGTCCATTCCATATTGTTTATGGAATGCGTCCAAGAGGATTATCTGAGTTAAGAAAATTGGGAAAAGAAGAGATGAGAAGTGTAAAGGGAGAAGATTTTCTTTAGAAATGCAACCAATACATGAACAAGTGAAACAACAGCTGCAGGATAGAAACATCAAGTACAAAACCAAAGCAGGAATGAGAAGAAGAGAGGTGAACTGTGAAGTTGGAGATTTGGTTTTAGCACACCTTAGAAAGGAGAGGTTTCCAAAGAATATAACAAATTGAAGTTCAAGAAAATTGGACCGTGCAGAGTATTGAGGAAATTTTCTACAAATGCCTATGAGATTGAATTACCCCTGATGTGGGAATATCACTAATTTTTAATGTTGCTGACCTGTACAAGTATGAAGGTGAAACTACAAATGATACAGAAAAGGATCAAGAGACCCAAGAGATTGACTGGGTAAAATAGTTACCCACAACAAAGGAATTGCAGCCATAAAGAATTATGGACAAGAAGGTGTTTAAGAAAACAAGGGGATGAGAGTACTTACAGTATTTGGTAAAATGGAAGGATCAACCAATCGCTAAAGCTACTTAGGTTACATAAGACATGCTACAGAAACTGGGTAGTTCTATAGATGAGCTCATGGATAGGATCCCATGAAGAATTTTGTCCTCAGGAGTTTGATGCAGGAGCATGTGACTTGGAGGGAAAAATCTTCAAACTTATTCCAAAAATCCAAAAAAAATCTACAAGAAAAGGTGTGGGGTCCTTTAGCCATCAATTTTCATGCTTTTCTAGTTTAGGATAGGGATAGAATCTAGGAATAAGATCATGTTGTTGCATGGATAAGTTGTAATGAAAGTTCTCGAGGAGGATGTCTTGCAGAACTGTTAGTTAAAATAGTAGATATATAATTGGCATGCTATTGTAAAATCCAGAGGACCGAGTGGGCTTTATCTCTTATTATTTTATGAAGGAAAGAATAGGACTCTCTGTATTGGTTGATCTCAGAGACATTGTGGTCTTCGAAACCTTCTCTATGCATTTGAATTTATGGTTCTCTGTTAATCTGGTATTTTATGTGTAATTTTAGCTTTATGCTGTGTTATCTTCTAAGTTCTTATAACAGTGGTTCGGTCTTTGTTTTCCAATGAATAATTTGATTAAAGTCTGGGCAAGTGTTTTCCTGTGTATCGGCGTGCCCTGTTTTCCTTATAAGCATTGTTGAGTTTCGCAGGCAGAAACTCGGGTTTACACTGTAAAACTGTGAAAAACTTAGCCGGAATCAAGTTCCAGACTTGAAATCCTGTTCAAGTTTGGCTCATACCTGTATCGGGTCCGCAATCTTATCACATCGCTATGTTGGAGCGGGGAGAGACTAGCCTTTGGAAGCGTCGAAGTCCAAAGTGTGACTTTCGGACCCGAAATAATATAGGAGTGATTGGATAGTCTATCGGATCCATAAGACTATCGCATCATAATTTTAGTGGGGAGGCAGATATATAATAAAGAGGCCATTGTCAATCGACAATAGTGATAGAGATATCACGTCGGACCTCTATAGTGCCGATAATTGGGAGCGATAGCGACTGTCGATAATACCTCGTATTATCGCATTAGGGTAGCGGGGTGTTATGGTATTATCTTGTTCCATGGGGAATAATCAATAGCGACCGCCGATAGTGTATCCCTGTGTGTGGATTATTTCCCTTGCAGAACCCGCCGATTGTGTATTCATACACCGTTGTGCTAATCACACGGGAAAAGCCTGCTGATTGTGTATTTCGTAATTCCTATGGAATTACGGTCCCGATAAGAAAAGGAAGATTTATTGTGGGAATTGTTTCCGCTAACATGGGTGGGGTGATTTTTCGAGAAAGAAGTGGTGATAGTAACCAGAATAAGGGAAATCCATAAGCAGTCAGTCTAATAGTAGATGACTGATACACCTGTTGAACCAGAAAGAGGAATTCAACCGAGATTGAAGAACTTGTAGCCGGATTTGGTAGACTGTCTATATCGCTTGCACCCAGGCCATTAGTAGCCCTCCACACCCCCAGAAGTTCGAGAACAGCGCGCCAACAATGTCCAAAAAGGGCTGGAAGAAATTGAACAGGCAGTGCAGAGCTGCACCACTTTGTTGGAAGAATCCTTCAGGGTCCTCACAACCCTATAGGAGGACCCCACCATACAACGGTTAGAAACAAAGGCATGGGAGATTCAAATGAAATATAATAGTGTGCGCAGGACGACACAGACAGTAGTCCTAACTCAGCGGCTCGCGAGGCTACAACAGGTGAAGGCATTGAAGGAGCAAGTGGACGCAACGTGCCAAAAAGAGGCAGTACTTAAAGCATGCGTCCAGCCTTGGATTGATGAGGCCTTCCTCATCACGGCCGACATCGAAGGAAAACTTTCACAAATGAAAGCAATGCATGACCTAAGATAGGGATTTGACCTTGATAGTGAGCATTCAGTTAAGCGAGCAGAGCAGATCCAACGGACGATAGAGCAGTGCACTGCGGACCTTCACGTAGGCCAAACACAGTTGGAAGAACTTCATGCAAAGATCGCCACACCAGCCAAGTGACTTTGGATGAGTCACGATGATTGTGTTGGGGGCCTGTTAGGCAGTGGATCCCCCCATAGCATGTTTTTGGGGCTTAAAGCTTGTGTTTTGGTCAAGTGTAATGTAAAGACCCCGCGAAATGCAGGCGCGAAGCGTGAGAGTCTAGGGTTGTCCGTCCTAAGATAATGTAATTTAATGTATGGTATGTCGGCTTACCCATGGTCTGCGGACCATGGGATTGTATAAATAGAGCGAGGCTCTAAGTGTAAAGGGGGTCTCAAAGTTTTTGGAAGTAATAGATAGATGCGAAGGCATGGTTAGAAGATAGAAGTGGATCTGAAGGTATTGGGTCATAGTGGTAGGAAGAGGCTCTACAGCTGAGTGCGCAGAGGCCTAGTAGAGTCCGCAGCTGAGTGCGCAGGGTGGAATCGGGTCTGTAACTAAACTTGAGTATTAATAAAGATAAGATTGATTCAAAATGTTGTGTGTCTATTTGTAGATCTGTACTTCTATGTTCTGGTTATCTTCATGCATTTATATTGTTTTCGAGTACGCGCGCTAATCTGAAAGTTGAACAAGTAATAAAGAATATTGGGCCCACATAAACTAAGTTAAATCAATAATATAATAGCACAGTCAGGATCGGATCAGGATAATATGGTAATCACAAAGGTGTGCACGGGTTGCAAAGAATAGAAAGCTGCGCAGAGCAGCAAACGTGCAGTTTAGGATCGCAAACCTCTGGAACCCTCATCAAGACAGCCCTAGGGTGCGAAAACCTAGTTCCAGTACCCTCCCATACTGCTTTGGGTGAGACTTCAGTCCGCACTCCGCAGACTTTTTCCGAAAGGGCCAGTAGTACCGAGATTTGCTTGGCTAAACTCATTGCTGAACCTGGGTCAGGCCCCACGTAGCAAACAACTCTTGAATGATTTTTCTCCACTCTCCACACAAGCCAAGATGAATGTTGTTGTTGTCATATATGGTGGTGAGATAACCAAAACAATATATAGAAAATAAAAGAGTCATGGGATCAATATTGTTTCTCTAATGAATCTTGAAGACTTGTTTGCCTCTAAGGTAACATCTCCTAGAGTAGCAGTTCTTGAACCTTCCATATTTTCTCATATGAGTTCGTAACTGCAAGCTCATAAGAAAGCCTAGGAATATATGCAGATTTAAAACTAGATGTTGCCTCCTATAAATATAAAGGCATTTTCGTAGGGAATTACATAGATGAGCCAGTTACAATAGAACCTCAGAGCCCTGGTAATTCTTTGATGCAATCACCTTTCCAATCTTCCTCAAATGGGTTGGGATCCCTTGGTAGAATGTCACCTCGTTGTGTAGATGTGGAACATCATAATACATGTGGGTCTCCCTTATCATCATATATGGCTACAACCATAAATTTAAGAGTTGTTGCTTTTGTTGAGAGGGTTATTCGTAAACTACCATGGATATTCCATTGGACAATTCATAATAAAAAATCTAATAATAAAATATCAAAATGCGATATTTTTACACTATTACAGTTTTATTAAAACTCTAGATCTGTAAATTTAACTGTAATTAGTGCATGCATTCGAATGGAAATTATGTAGAAAAGTGAAGAATGAGAAAAGAAGATCACACAGACACATAGCACACAAAATATGCTCTGGGAAACCATTTCGGGAGAAAAGCCAGTTGGAAGGTGAGGTCGCTTCTCTCTCTTTCTCTGTTTGGAAATATGGTTGTAGGTACAAAGACGTAATTCCTATGGCCTGTGGGCTGCTACAGTGCACAAACCCCTTGTCTGTGTTGTACCTCCTATCTCTCATGGCTATCTTTGCTCAGCTATGGAACATAATGTTCTCGAAAGAATGTAATGCCTCTTCCTCATAATGGTCCAGTTATAACACAACCCGATAGCATACTAGTGGTTAAGTTTGACTACATCAACTCTTAAATATAGTTACTGTTAGCTTTGTTGGCATTTGGCTCAAAAATGGATCCAAAACACTCCCAAAGTCTACAAAGTTTGCTTTAAATCATGCAAATGGATCCAAATATGCTCCAAAGCACTCCCTAAGTCTACAAAAGTGCTTAAGATCATCCAAATATCGAAACAAGCGAGGGAGGAGAGCCCTTGGAAGGGCAGAAATGCACTATCGGAGGCAAAAAATGCATTAAAATAGTCAAAAAACCATTATCGCATGCTTAAAATTGAGAGGGCACAGCAGCCATTAGATATGGCTGATCAACGACCCAAATCTAAGTAGCAGATCGCATCGGCGGATTTGATTGGCACAGGCTGTTAATGTCAATCGGCGCAAGACACTGCCGATCAGCAATCGGCGATGATCGGATTGGCGGGTTGCAATCGGCGGAGGCGAGTCGACGGTTAACGGCGCAGACGGTATACAATGAGCGATCGTGATTGGTGATTCAACGTGGACCGTCGATTGCGCATGCAAATCGATGGCCCACATTGCATCGGTGGATCGAAATCGGGAAAACCAAGGGGCATAGCCTTTGCATGTATATGTGCACGATGCGATAAGACCCGGACCTGATGGGTTTCAGAAGAAAAATGTATAATCTTTCAAATCCGCCAAAGCCCATTTTTAATGTATTTTTGTGTGTTTTCGTTGTCTGAATGAAATACAAAGGAGCCTTAGGGTAGTGCGATAACGATGAAACCCAATCTCAATGGGTTTCCGGAATGAAATTGTATATTATTTGAAGTCCAGGGAAAGCCATTTACCATGTATTTTTAGTGTTTTACATATTTCATAATACAAAGGAAATATGCAGGGAACGGGCCGAATGTAACTTGCGATAACCCTAAGGGTGGACCCAATAGGTGAATAAACCATTTTTAGGACTTTGAATTCCAAAATACACAGAAAAGGAGGGATTTTTACAGTATTGTCGTGTTTTCTATTCATAACAGAAAGCAGTCATTGTCCACATTTTAAAGGGATTACACAGGCCCGAAGACCCTTTCCATTACCTAACAGAGGCTGGGAGACAAGGACAGAGGCCGGAAGGGGAATAGGAAGGGCCACAACATGCGCAGCTCACCCCAAACTGACAAGTAGTCATGGAGCAGTACAATGCAACACAACACGACACAACCAAATCAACCATAAACGATCATGGAACCATAGCACAACACAACCTGAAGAAATAGAATGATTGTGGGGCATCTCTGGCACGAGAGAACTCCCAGAAAATGCATCAAACTACCTGAAGGTGGTTATTCCTCTGTCAGAAGGAGAAAACCTTCGAGCCATGCTTGCCTATTCAGGGAATCAAACGGTTAAGGGACAAAGAGGACAGATTAAGACTCCGAGCCTTTGAGAGCTCAGGAACATTGTAAAAGGCCTATAAAAGGCTGAAAACTAGATGTAACAAGGGTTCAACTTTTGGACGCTAATGAGACTTTTCTACTCAAGCTTCTCATCTTCATTCATTATTAATACAAGCTTCTTTTGCGTTATATGTTCAATGTTCATTTTCTCTTCTGTTCTAAGCTTGCACTTGAATAGGTTGTTCATGTTTCTTTTGTGTCTAATGCGAGATAACTATCATCTTATCTCTGCATTGATAAATTAGATTTGCAGCTTCTTTACTTCTTGTAGCTAGCCATTCATATGTGTTATTATATATGCATCTGCCAGTACAATCAATATTCTCGTTTGCTACCTGTAGATAGCCATTCATATGTGTTTATATATATGCATCTGTCGGTATGGTCAGTATTCTCCATCCATTCATTGAATGTACAAACTATTGAGCATTAGTGGTCTAAAGCCTTGTAAGCTGAGGGTGTTCATGCATGTCTTGAGTAAAAACATAGTTGAAATGGTTATCTGGCTTGATCTAAACCATCATTTATTCCAATAGTTCAGAGAAAAATATTGAAGATTACATGTTGTCACGCATCTCTGAACTGCAACCTAGGAGAGTTTCCTGGAGTGATAACATAATTAGCGCCGTTTCCGGGGAGAGGAAACTGAAGCTTTAACTTCCCCGGGAGACGACATAGACCCAGCTTTGATGATGGACAATGTTTTGGCACATTTTGGTTGTAATCACCTATCTGGCAACTCTACTGAAGGACGAACCTCTTGGTGACTCCTCTTCATAGTTTTGGCTCAGTTTGTGAGGCATACTCGGAGAAATCCTCAGAAGCCACAAGCTGGTCCAGTACCTGACCCTGAAAAAATCATCCAAGGAAGAAAGGCATTGCAGAAAGGAGAATCAGGTTTAGGTAAACCTAAACAATCTTCTATAGCTCTTCAAGAAAATCCCGCAATAGAACAAATACATGTTGAGAGTATAGCATCTAATACTAGCAGTGAAGAAAAACTCTCAGAGATTTATAAAGCTCCTTATTCTTTAGGTTCTCCTTTAGTTGTAAGCCTAAAGGAAACCTCACCTCCTATCCATCATACTCCTTTAGTCTTATCAGTCACTCCTCAACCCTATTTCATTCAGACTGCCAGTACTCTTATAGCCACCACAGCTATGGCAGGTCCACAAGAACCCACCAAAATGGAAAGAATCATAGCTACTAGGTATGGACCTCTAGTATTGCCCACTCCTTTGAATGCCATGCCTATTGGAAAATATCATAAGTATATTCCTAAGTTCACTGGGACTGAAGTTGTTATTTCTGAAGAAAATCTTGAGTCATTCTATAGCTATGCTGATAACCTGGAAATTAGTGAAGACAATGTTTGGATGAGAGTATTTGTCCAAAGCCTAGATGGAGAGGCTATAAAATGGTTCAGAGAACTGGCCCCAAGATCTATAGCATATATTGAGGCTTTAGATGATGCATTTCTAAAGCATTGGGGGGATAAGAAGGGTCTCCTCTATTACCACACTGAGTTTGGGAACTTAAAGAGAGAAAATGGCGAGTTGTTGTCTGATTTTAATAAGGGGTTTAACCACATGTACAACAAGATACCAGCCGAAGTAAAACCCACCACTACCTCTGCTAGACTCATCTATGCTAGTGCCTTTGATTCTAACTTCTGTTTACTATTGAGGGAGAGGCGATGTGCTACTTTGGCTGATATGCAGGATGCAGACTTAGAAGTAGAATAAAACATCATGGCCATCGAAAATATCAAAGGTAATGTTGACATAAGGAGACGGAGGGACGAGTCTCATCATCTTTAGATCCCAAGATCAATAAAATGACCAAGATGATAGAGTCATTAGCCTCTGAAATCTCCAAATTAAAGGTTGAGTAGCACCTTGGGAAAGGAAGAGTTCCTAACACCTTTGCTCCTCCAAATCCAAATCCATATAAAAGAGCAAATGAGTAGTTGCAGATTCTGCAAAGAAGCAAAGATGCCCATGAAGACCAAAGGCTAAAGACCCCTTTTCAAAACGCAGTCATGGAGGAAGAGCAGTTTGAGGAAGATGATGTGATCCATTGTTTTGAAGACAAAGGCAGTGCCCCTTTTTGACCTTTGCTGCCTATGAAAAGTCATTGTTCAATGACTAGATCAGCCAAGAGTGGGACAGTGAAGCTGTTCTACAAGCTGAAGATCAGCAAAGATATAATCTGAGGTCGAAGATGAACAATGCCAAGGAAACCCCTATTCAAAGAGCTATTGTCCCTGCAATATAGCAAGCTAATAAGCAGAAGCAACTGGCAGTTGATCCTATCATCCTCAAAGCTCCAACTTAGGAGGTAAGAGGCCTTGATAAGTCTCCTTCTCCTTTTAGTTTTCAATCAGAAATTTAGAACCTAAGAATACTAATGCATCTGATTGAACTAGTGAAGAATGAGTCCTTCAAAAGATCCATCCTCGCCCTTGAGCCTAAAGCCATCCAAGCCTCCACTGACTATGTAAATCTGCAAGATGACAAGCTAGCTGTTATTCTCAACCCAATGATTGAAAATTATGAGGACAAGTCCCCATCATTCTATGTCTCTCTGACTATTCATGATAAAATCCTTCACAACTGCCTTCTGGACACAGGAGCCAGCCATAATCTAATGCCCAAGGCTGTCATGGATAAATTGGGTCTTGACATTACCAAGCCTTATCATGACCTGTTTTCTTTTGACTCTAGAAAGGTGAAATGTCTAGGATTAATCAAGGACCTAGCCATCACTTTGCCTCAGCTGCCCATGAAGAGCATGATGATGGATATTGTGGTAGCAGATGTACCCCCCAAGTTTGGCATGTTGCTTTCCAGAGGTTGGATCAAGAGATTAGGTGGAACATTGCAAAATGATCTATCCTATGTTACTATCCCAGTTTTTGGAGGTGAAAATAGGAGATTGTATAAATAGGCTCAGTTGGCTTATACAATCAGTGATGAAAGGAATCCCACTAATCATCCCATCTATGCTATTGACACTGCTTTTGGAGCTTGTTTTCTTCAGATTGAAGAATCTCAGTTGGCCTCCATGTAGCTTAAAAAACCAGTTTGCCAGATCATAAAGGAAGAAGGTCCACAAATTTGGGACCCACAAATTTGGGAGATGTTCTCTGATGGGACTTGCTCTACGGAAGTTGCAGGAGTGGGTGTAATCCTTGTGTCCCACACACAGGAATGCATTGATTCATCTTTCATATTAACTTTTCAGGTCAACAAAACCTTCCGGGAAAAACATCCAAGGCTGGAAGCATGCAGAGAGGAGGTGAAATATAGACCATCTCTGCCTGACAATGTCAAATGTTGAATTTTTTTTGAAGTAGATGATCAAATCAATAGGCTTTTTCAAGTCTTTGATGATTTTTCTGACATACACCTTGACCAAGAGAAAGAAACCTTTAACAGAATGGCAAAAAGGGTCAATTTTTAGTTTGGTGACTGTTTTCTCATCAGCGATGCATTAAAGGAAGTAGGAAATGTTTTTGATGGCCCATTCAATGGGTTGTTCTTCAAACTTTATTTCAGTTAAGGCTTTCAAGCCTTTGTATTGTAAATATGTTTTTTTAAGTTTTTATTTCATGCTAAATAAACTCCATTCCCAATGCAACACTAAGAGGAAGATTTGATCTTGTTTTATAGGAAAGGCATTGATCTGTGATCCTTGAAACCTCACAGGGAGGATTTCATCCCCGAAGGAGCCAATGTTAGCTTTGTTGGCGTTTGGCCCAAAAATGGATCCAAAACACTCCCAAAGTCTCCAAATTTTGTTTTAAATCATGCAAATGGATCCAAATATGCTCCAAAGCACTCCCTAAGTCTGCAAAAGTGCTTAAGATCATCCAAAGATTGAAACAAGCGAGGGAGGAGGGCCCTTGGAAGGGTAGAAATGTACTATCGGGAGGCAAAAAACGCATTAAAACAGTCAAAAAACCATTATTGCAGGCTTAAAACTGAGAGGGCACAACAGTTGTTAGATCGAGCCGATCAATGGCCCATATCTAAGAGGCAGATTGCATCAGCGGATCTGATTGGCACAAGCGGGCAGTGGCAATCGGTGCAAGACACCGCCGATTAGCGATCGCCGATGATTAGATCGGCGGGTCGCAATCGACGGAGGCGAGTCGGCGGTTATCGACGCAGATAGTATACAAGGAGCGATCGGGATCGATGATTCAAAGTGGATCGTCAATCACGCACATAGATTGATGGCCCACGTCGCATTGACGGATCGCAATTAGGAAAACCAAGGGGTGCAACCTTTACATGTATATGTGTGCTACGCGATAAGACCCGAACCCGATGGGTTTCAGAAGAAAAATGTATAATCTTTCAAATCTGCCAAAGCCCATTTTCAATGTATTTTTGTGTGTTTTCGTTGTTTAAACAAAATACAAAGGAACCTTGGGGCAGTGCGATAGCGATGAAACCCGGACCTGATGGGTTTCCGGAATGAAATTGTATATTATTTGAAGTCCAGGGAAAGCCATTTTCCATGTATTTTCAGTGTTTTACGTATTTCATAATACAAAGGAAATATGCAGGGAACGAGCCAAATGCAACTTGCGATAACCCTAAGGGCGGACCCGATAGGTGAATAAACCATTTTTAGGACTTTGAAGTCCATAATACACCGAAAATGCGAGATTTTTACAGTATTGTTGTGTTTTCTGTTCATAACAGAAAGCAGTCATTGTCTGCATTTTAAAGGGATTACACAAGCCCTAAGACCCTTTCCATTAGCTAACAGAGGCTGAGACAAGGACAGAGGCCGGAAGGGGAATAGAAAGGGCCACAACATGGGCAGCTCAACCCAAACCGACAAGCAGTCATGGAGCAGTACAACACAACACAGCACGACACAGCCAAATCAACCAGAAACGATGCTGGAACCAATACACAACACAACCAGAACAAACAAAATGATTGTGGGGCATCTCTGGCATGAGAGAACTCCCAGAAAGTGCATCAAACTACCTGAAGGTGGTTATTCCTCTGTCAGAAGGAGAAAACCTCCGAGCCATGCTTGCCTATTCAGGGAATCAAACTGTTAAGGGACAGAGAGGACAGATTAAGACTCCGAGCCTTTGAGAGCTCAAGAACATTGTAAAAGGCCTATAAAAGGTTGAAAACTAGATTTAACAAGGGTTCAACTTCTAGAGACTAATGAGACTTTGCTACTCAAGATTCTCATCTTCATTCATTAGTAATACAAGCTTCTTTTGTTGTTATATGTTCAATGTTCATTTTCTCTTCTATTCTAAGCTTGCACTTGAACAGGTTATTCATGTTTCTTTTGTGTCTAATGCCAGATAACTGTCATCTTATCTCTACATTGATAAATTAGATTTGCAAGCTTCCTTACTGCTTGTAGCTAGCCATTCATATGTGTTATTATATATGCATCTTCCAGTACAGTCAGTATTCTCATTTGTTGTCTGTAGCTAGCCATTCATATGTGTTTATATATATGCATCTGCCGGTATGGTCAGTGTTCTCCATCCATTCATTGAATGTACAAACTATTGAGCATTAGTGGTCTAAAGCCTTGTAAGCTGAGAGTGTTCATGCATGTCTTGAGTAAAAACATAGTTGAAATGGTTATCTGGCTTGATCCAAACCATCATTTATTGCAATAGTTCAGAGAACAATATTGAAGATTATATGTTATCAGGCATCTCCGAGCTGCAACCTAGGAGAGTTTCCTGGAGTGATAATAGTTACAATATAGACTGTTCTAGATAATTTTACATCAGAAACTTGTGGCTAGCCCCTTTTCTATGAATAATGGGGGTTGACATGGCATTGTCTTGAACTATAGCCATGAAAACATGAAAGTTAACTTCTGAGTAATTTAACTTTTTCATATGGACTCTGATTGACTAATTTCTTGCGTCGTTGGAAATATCTTTGTGTATAGAACAACATGAAAGGTGATACATGAAAGTGACAAAGTTTTACCCCCAAAAAAGGTCATTTGATGCCTCAAAATTCTCCCAAAAGGTTTCAGACCCCGTTTTGCCAAAGTGACAAAGTTTGCTGCAGGAAAGAATTGGTGTTTCTTAAAGATGTCGTAATGAAAATAGAGCCTATTGTTAAGTAGATCCAAAGAGACCGCCAGACAATAAACAAGAACAAGAATGATAAGGTTTCCGTTGTGAGTAGATGGCTTAAAGATTTGGATGCCCTTCTCCAAGAAGCATCATAGGTGGCACGACACTGCACAATACCAACCATGTGTAATGTTATCAAACCAACATGAAGATCTACGATTTTATTTTACATATCAAAGAGCATCTCAAATTTTCCTCTTTGGTTGAGTTGGACCAACTTCCAGAGTTGTTAGAGGAACAAAATCAGAAACTCCAATGAGAACTTCAGCAGATTAAGGAAACATTAGAAGCACAACCTTCGTTCTACAAACAGTTCCCATGGTGGTTTTGCTCCAATTGGTTGTGCAGAGATGAAGCTTATCAATGAACCATTTATAGTGGGACAATAGGAAGACTTTTCATTTCTCGAATATTTGGTGATGGAAGATGCAATGGCTAAGAATATTGGCGTGCTGGGCAAGGGCCGATCTGAGAAAACTCTAATTCTCAATATGCTCTTCAATAGCAAAATGGTACATAATCACTTCAGTGACGATTTTATTACTTTGGTTGATTGTTTCACAAATTTTGTTTGTTAAGAGTCTTAGGAATGAACTTTGTGTACAAATAACTTTACAAAAAGATGGAAATTTTGGCCAGAATCTGGATGAAGAAGGTGAAATTTTATTTTTGAATCAGAAATTACAACAAAGTCAAAGTTTTTCCATCTTCTTCAATGATGTATGGGGAGAGCATGTTGTGGAATTTCTGGAGAAATTTGGTGTACAACGGTCTGTAAGGGAGCACTCCAAGTCCAAAATTTTTGCCTGTTCCTAGGATCACACTGCCGTGTTAAAACTAAAACTATAAATAAATTTAACTTGCTAAGAAGTTGCAAGAAAAATGATGAACAATGGAATAATATCGGGCATGATTAGCATCGTGCAAGTTCCGTTGGACACCATGGTAAATGAGGTAATTCATGTTACGATGGAGCAGAAGTCCATAGTAGCATTCTCGGATCAAGTCTCATGAAGTTACTTTATTTTATTCACAGGACATTGACTTTGGATTGCAAAGAGAATAACAATCTCCATGTTGATGGACTCTGTGAGAATGGAAGACCATGGGCCCACATCATTCATCAAGATCTCTATAGTTTAGAGAGATGATGCATCTCTCCATCCAAATTGCATTGAATCCCGTAAACCAAGCAGATGACCCCTTCTGTGTTGCTGCTCTAATTGAAATAGATATTACAAAGCACTCTGCGGTTTTCATTTCCATTTCAAAATTTTGAGCGCGGGACTGTTGAGTTTGAATTTTCATTTCAAAATTTTGTGCGCCCAATTGAGCAGTTTGAACTCCTCAGCACAGAGATGACATTCATGACATTGAACACATGTCGGTTGATTTCATTAACTACATCAGAAAGGGGAAAGTCTGAACAGTGAACCGTGCTAGAGCATGAGCGGTGTAGTCGTCGGAAAATCTCAATGAGTCAATGGTATGTATGAGCATACATGATCTTTTAATAACATAATATGAGTCTGCACTAAGGCCAATCATTCACTTAGTGACTTATCGTTAAGAATTTCCAGCAAATGGCAATGCAGATGAGGGAAAAGATCGCCCCGCTTCTCGATGCTTTGACTGGTCGAAAGTCGCCCATAAACCTGGTGCGAGAACTGCCGAAAGAAATTCAATCCTTCCTATCCATGGACATGGGATTTTAATTCCCTTATCCTTTACGTGTATAAGAATTGACAATAATCATCGACCCATCGTGGTAGGTCGAACCATGGACGTTCCACACTAGAAGGTGATTTGCAACTAGTTTAGGGTCTCCACCTAGTTTTATAACTTGATTTACTTGTCTAACAAGGCTTTTGGATGGTTGTGTTAGGCTCAACGGTAAAGTGATAGTCCCAATGACTCGATCACAAGTATCCTTGGTGATAGGCGAAAAGTCTATCCACTCTCTCTCTCTCTCTCTCTCTCTCTCTCTCTCTCTCTCTCCATATATATGTATATGTATATGTATATGTATATGTATATGTATATGTATATGTATATACATATGTATATGTATATGTATATGTATATGTATATGTATATGTATATGTATATGTATATGTATATGTATATGTATGTATGTATGTATGTATGTATAGATACATACATACATACATACATACATACATACATACATATACATATACATATACATATACATATACATATACATATACATATACATATACATATATTTTACTTTCAACCCTCTTACAATAAAACAACTTTTGTATATATTGTATAGTGTATATTCTATGTTATGACTTTTGTATATATTGTATAGTGAACATATTATGTTAGGACACAATTTTATTTCTTCAAATTAAGACATTTCAAATTTAATACCAAAATATTTTGGCTAGAATTCAGCCATACAATTCATGCAAAATTTGTAACTTTTCATTATCTAAATCCCATTTTTAAATGAATAGATGAATTCAACAACCTTTCTAGAATTATCTAGATTCCATAGTTTAAATATAGGATTCCATTGTTAAAATTGTTTTTAATGCATAAATAGATTCAACACCCTCTAAAATCCTTAGAAGTACTAAGATTATGCAGATTCTATACTTCAAATTTTGGATTCCAACAATTTCCTACCAAATTTCAAACAAAAAATACCAAAATTTTTACTAAAAAAACAAAGTTAACATAATACCCACTAAAACACCTCACTCAAATTCCCTCACATTGATATTTTTGCAAATCTTGTTGTTTATGAACTACTTTCTTCACTCTTGATTACCTTACGAATTTATAATATTACATGGGGAGGAGAAATGCATTGAATTCGAATTAATGAAATGAAAATGGTTGGTTCTAGAAATTTGCAAGTAACATATTGTCATACCAAAAATGTCAGTTATAAAAGAGAATAGAATTTGTGTAGACTCCATATACTTAAGTAAAAGATTATCACATCACTAATGTCAAATCCATGATGCTTATGTAAAATGTTGGCACCCCACCAATGTCTGCCCTAAAATAGCATAGTGTTTGTGTAGATACCATAATATTCCTCAAAGAACCATAGTCCCATGGATTTCAAAAGGGATTTCCAAACTTTTCGTGTAATAGAACAAGAAGTTCTAAGTGCAAAACTAAATCTTAATGAAGATTTAAAAAACATTATAGAGAAAAATCACAAGTCTTATCTTGTTTTCAATTGGGTATATTTGGCTAAATTACTTTTTATTTTGAATGATTTTAACTTACATGAATTCTTGTGTAGGAAATCAAGCCTTTGGCCAAATACACTATTGTTTTTGATTGTTTTTGTTGAAAATGCCAATTTATAGGCAAGAAACATGTGACAAATGACCGAAGCATGTCACATGAAGTTGAGACATCATAGGAGAGATCACCAACTAACAATCCTAACCTTCTCTAATTTTGTGATGTGGTTTTGGTTGTTAATCTCTTCCCTAATAGTCTCAGACATTTATAATGGTTTAACATAAAGTGTATACTATAACATGCATCCACATTAGCATGAATGGAAATTTATATCACTTTTCTTTTCTTTTAATGTTTGTTCAGATTTTGTTTACTAATTAATAGGTTGGGCACTTTACCCATGTTAATGTGTTTTTGTTCAACTTAGCTTTAAGTAAGCTTAGTGGCTAAAAATGATTTGCTTAAATTCCGAAATAAAGATAAGTGATGTTAAGCTTTAGGTTTACCATCGTGGAGAAATAAATCTAAATGTTAGTAAATTAAGTGCCACACTAACGAAATTTCAATTTGATGAAAAATTAAGTGTAACATCAAAGGGAAAAAAATAGGAACCATGACTAAATTTCAATGAGATGGAAATGAAATGTACCTACTATGTAATATCAAATCCATCATTTTAGTATGCAAATTGGAAGTATAATTTCCATTTAATTTCTAAATAAAAATGACATTTTCTTTTTGAACATTAAAACATCAACTTTTCATAAGCTCAATATAATAAAATAATTTTAAAAATGCAATAACGATCATGTAACATACATAACCTAAATCATCTACATTGTTTTTCTTATAATGGGAATAAATATGAAATAGATAAATGAAAAAAGAAAAAAAAGGAGGAAGAAGAGGAGGAAAGAAAGAAAGAAAGAAGAAGTAAAGTGAAGAATTAAAAATGTTGCAGTCTCTCACCATCTATTGGTCTTGTAAATCATCTTCAGATCGACAAATTTCTTTTTTTCGAACTAATTTTAACTATGTAATAGTGTTTTCTCTTTCAAAGTAGACACTACTCCATGCTTCACCATGAGAGATAACTTCAAAGATGGAAAAAATTAGTTTATTCTCTTCCCTTTACCTTGGGCCATGGACAACAAAGAAATACACAAAAATTCTATATAATTCTATTCTTTCTTATATTTTTATTTTTATTATATTTATCATCTTTAATGATTAACATGTTGTTAACTTTACCGAGCTATTACTTTAATATGAAAATTATGATTTATTGGTTGAAAGTTTGATAATGCATGAATACATAGAGATGCAATTCTTTTTGTTTTCAATATACAGTTAACACGTGATCTTTAAAAATATTAATAGAAAAATATCTATTTAAATGTGCATTATAGATACAATATTTCAATATCAATTTTATATATAAGAAATTAATAGATAAAATGTAGCAAAAATATTAATAAAAAAAATATATTTTAATGTATATTTCAATGTATAATTCCTTTTGTATTGAAAATGAACTTGGCTCTTAACATTTAAAAAAAATTTAAATTAGTTAGAAATAAATTATTTCAATGTCCTCTTTAATGTTCCCTTTAAGTAAATATTTGTATATCAATTCATTGTTCTCCTTCCCACCTTGGTTCATGTGACTTGCTCAACTTACAATAAGTGTGTCTTGTAATGCCTTCAAGCCTTGTTATCTAAGCAATCCCTCTAAGAATTTATATATTCCTCATATATAATATAAATATATATTTTTATGAGAAAAAAAATCTATGAAGCAATGTAGCTCCATCTTAATTTTAGATCTATGATGCATAAAGAGGGATCAAGTCCCTCAATGTACCCATGCCTCATACATAAAATAATAGTACTTATTAGCATTAAGCATAAAAAACAATCATTCATCATCATGTGAAGGCTTAAAAGGGTTGAAGATGAAAATCACATTCTCTTAAATTGTCGGACTTATACTCACAGACTTTCTAATTTTCAATATATCTCTTATAGTACCAACCTTCTCTTACTTATTTTTGAGCATAGAAATAAAACACTAATTTTTTTTGACTAATTTCTTAACATTTTAAGGTCTAGTAAACCATATAGTTTTCAATAGATGTAAATAATCATCAATATCATTTGCTAATATATTTTATTTATAAATTAATTAATTTAATAATAAATAAATAAATTTAATAATTATTTAATTTTAATAATAAATTAATTAATTTTAATAATAAATTAATTAATTTAATAATTATTTATTTACTTAATTTTATTTTTTTCTCTAGAAAATATTTGGGTAAATCCACCAAAAGGGATCACTTCCCACCACCTTATTATTCGAGCATAATCTAGAGGACATCAAGGAGAATTGACCCTGTGACCTCCCATTAATAAGGTGCTTTGAGCTAGAAAAACTCGACCAATATCAATATATCTCTCATAGAACCAACCTTCTTTTACTTCTTTTTTAGGACACAAATAAAATACTAAGGAATTTTGAATAATTTCTTACCTTTGAAAGGCCTAGTAAACCATACCAATTTTACGAGATGTAGAACATCATCAACATTATTTGTTAAAATATGTCAGACCAGGTAATAAATCCTCAACCAAAAATTGATTCGTGTATTATTCCTTCAAGTAGGTCTTCATTATATACATGAGGGAGAGACTGTTCACTTCATCTCCCAATGACTGTTCATATTACTTATTTATCTATTTACATTATATTCACCCAATCATGAGGATTATGTGTCAACATTCCCCCCCTTAATCTGAAGGGATGTTGGTGAGTCCAAGCATCATTCTGAATCGTTCAAGCTTTTCTCTTCCAAGCGGTTTGGTGAAGATGTTTGCAATTTGCTCATTAATGGAAAAATGATGGAGATGGATTGTTTTGGCCTCAACATGATGCCGAATCAGATGATATTTAGTATTGATGTGCTTCGTTTGATCATGGAACTTTGGGTTCTTGGCCAACTTTTTTGCAGAGGTATTGTCAATCATGAGTGGAGTTGATTGTACTTGTTTTACCTACAAATCTTCAAGAATTTTCCTAAGCCACACAATTTCTTTTGTTGCTTTAGTTGCTGCCACGTATTCTGCTTCTATTGTGGAATCTGCTGGAACTGATTGTTTTCGTGATCTCTAGGAGACAACTCCTGATCCAAGACTCATAGCATATCCTAAAGTAGATACCCCAGTTTCTTTGTCTCCATAAAAGTTTGAATCAGAGTATCCAATCAAGCTGAAGTCGTCAACCTGTGTATACTTGATTCCAAAGTCTTGAGTTCCCTTCATGTACCTTAGAACTCTTTTTGCAGCAGACCAATGTCCCTCACAAGGCTTTTGCATAAACCCGGAGAGGATTCCAACAGCGAACGAAATGTCTGGTCTGGTAGTAGTTAGGTAGTTTATATTTCCTACAAGCTATCTATACTTTGTTGCATTCTCAAATTCTTTTCCTTCAATAGATGTGAGCTTTAAGTTTTGTTCCATTGGAGTAGTAAGAGGATTGCATTCTGTCATGCCAAACCTCTTCAATAGACCTCCAATGTATTTCTTTTGAGAAAGAAATATGGACTTCGGATGTTGGGTTACTTCAATGCCAAGATAGTAATGAACATAGCCCAAATCAGTCATTTCAAAACTTTTCCCAAATTCATCCTTTATGGATGCAATGTAGCTTTCATTGTTCCCTGTCATCAAAATATCATCTACATATACCACAAGATATACAACTGTTTTGACAACTTTCTTGACAAATAAAGTTGCATCATCAAGATCATAATGTTTGAAATTGAGTTTCAGAAGATGCTCAGTTAGTTTTTCATACTAGGCTCGCGGTGCTTGTTTGAGGCCATACAAGGACTTCACAAGTTTGCATACTTTATGTTCATGTCCTTTCACAGCAAATCCTTTAGGCTGAGACATAAAAACATTCTCTTTTAGATCTCCATTTAAGAAAGTAGTTTTTACATCCATTTGATGGACTTTCCAACCGTTCTGAGCTGCTAGTGCAAAGAGTGTCCGGATGGTAGCCCATTTTGTTGTGGGGGAAAAAGTCTCCTCATAATCGACCCCTTCCTTCTATGCAAAACCTTTTGCCACAAGCCTAGCTTTGTTCTTGTCAAGTGAGCCATCAGCTTTATACTTGTTCTTGTAGACCCACTTGCAGCCAATAGGTTTGGTTCCTAATGGAGGATCAACTAGCTTCCAAGTGTCGTTCTTTATGACGTCATAATACTCCTTTTAGATCACTTCTTTCCATTCATCATGAGAAGCAACTTCTTTGAAGGAATTTGGTTCAAAATATGTAGACAAGTTCAATTCACAATCATAAGAAACATCCATATCAACAGGTGAATTAGAGTCATCCACATCACCTCCATTTTGTCGGTTTGAATTTCTAGTTCCTGTCTTTCCAACCTCATCAGGATGAACACTTTCAAGTGTCTTTGTCAGCCACTTTGGGGGACCTTTCTCAGATGGTCCAGGCTGCTCCGTTGATTGAGTTGGGACTGAATCAAGATTGAGTCTCCCAATTCTATCAATCACATCACTTAAAGCATCATCTGCTATTGGAGTTTCATGTGAGGGAGAGTGTTCTTCAGAAGAAGATTCCACATGTTGGTCTATTATAGGCATCTCCCCTTCAAGATGTGGAATTTGATTATCAAATTCTTGAAATGATTTTGCTTTTGCGAATCTATCCAAGCGATCAAGTTGCCACTCAACAACATTGTCAGTTTTGGATGATTCAAGAAAAATTGCATCTCTAGATACAACAAACTTTTTATTTACTTCATAATTGAGATGGTATGCTTTGGAGGTGTTTAAATACCCTAGGAAGATACAATTATGACTTCTAGCACCAATTTTGTTTCTATGTACACCTTTGGTATCAAGGCATAACAGGTGGAACCAAAGACCCTGAGATGTTTTACCGAAGGAACATGTCCATACCACATTTCATAAGGAGTCTTGTTTCTAATAGCATTAGATGGATATATATTCTTTATATATGCAACACATAGAACAACATCAGCCCAAAACATTATCTTTACATTTTTGAAGAAGAGCATGGATCGTACCATGTTTAAGATTGTCCTATTCATTCTTTCAGCTACACCATTCTGTTGGGGATTATAAGGCACAATTGTTTGATGTTTGATCCCATGTTGGCGAAGATAGTTTTCAAATTCATTTGATGTGTATTCTTTTCCATTATCAGTGCGAATAGACCCAATATGAGATTGTGCATCATTTTCAATCCATTTATGAAAATTCTTGAATGTTTGAAAAGCATCAAATTTGTTCTTCAATAAATAAACCCAACACATTCTGGTGTAGTCATCAATAAATGTCATCATATATTTATTTCCATTTGCAGAATGAACGTGCATTGGACCACATAAATTTGAATGAATCAGTTCAAGTTTTTTATGTGATCTTGAATGTGAATCATGAAAATACAGTTTGCTATGCTTTCCTAGGATGCAAGCATCACATTGCTTAAGTTTCCTAGGAATTGTAGGCAAACCAGCAACACCATTTTTCTTCAACAAGCGGAGACTATCATAGTTCAAATGTCCAAATCTAGCATGCCATAATAAACTTGATGGAAGTGTACCTTCTTCATGATGAGAATTGTATGAGAAATGTTGTGCACGAGCAGAGGGTTCTTGCCAAGGATAATTTTAGGGGCGAATGTTCGCCCTTTGGTGAAATTAAGGGGTTTTAAATTTTTAGTGGGCGAATATTTTGTATCATAGTACATTTTTACAAATCACCTCAAATAGCCCACCTTATTTTAAGGGAGAGGGTAAAAAAGGTAAATTTAGCCCTTGAAATTAGGACTTACAACCTTCCATTCGCCCATTTTCAAGAATAGGTTTTATTTAAGTGAATCCATTCGCCCATTTTCAAGAATAGGTTTTATTTAAGTGAATCCTATGGGCCAAATACCATATTTATAAAAGAGGTATGGTAAATTAATAAAAATATAAATAAATGAGAGGTATGATAAATAAATAAAACATTTTTTATATTTACTCCATAAGTCACCTTATATACATGTAACGGAGTAAACAAATAAAAATATAAGTAAAGTGGAGGTATGGTAAGTAAATAAAATGTCTTTTTATGCTTACTCAAACGGTATGGTAAATAAATAAAAATATAAATAAACTAGGCGTATCGTAAATAAATAAAACCTCTTTTATATTTAGTCCATAACCCTTGTTCTATTTATGAAGGCTCAAGAAAGAGGTTTTATTTAAGTGAATCCTATGGGCCAAATACCATATTTATAATAGAGGTATGGTAAATTAATAAAAATATAAATAAACGAGAGGTATGGTAAACAAATAAAACATTTTTTTATATTTACTCCATAAGTCACCTTATATTTACGAACACTCAAAAAATGGGTTATATTTAGGTGAAACCTATGGCCAAAATACTATGGGACAAATACCATGGACTAGATTGTTATTAATACCATGCAAAAAAACCATTATTAACCCTAATATTAGAATTAATAAAAATAAAAATGGCACATGGTATTGACCCATGGTATTCACCTGGAATGTAGCCTATTTAAATGGGGGAATTAAACCAGCATGTAGCCTATGCTAAGATTCAATAGGACTTTACAAAGTTTTATTATTTAGTGAAAGACTCACCAAGATCTTACAAGATTTTATAATTGAGTAAAATATTCGCCATGCCTGGTGAGAGATTCGCCAAAAAATTATATATACATATTATATTATTGATAAAATCGCCTTCCATTTTTCCTATATACCATGGAGATTCACCCATTTATTATATTTATAAATTTAGGGGGGGTTCTTAAAATTTTCCCTGGTTCTTGCAGCTTGAGAAGCCTTTCTTCTTCTATTCCCCTCATGACAAGTGATTGGTCAGATGATTTTCTTACCCCAAGCTTGCCATCAAACATATGAATGGAGTGACCTTGTTGGCGGATGTGGACCAAGGATATCAAGTTTCTCTTGAGCTGTGGGAGATATAGAACATGATGCAGAAGAAAGTCTGGAAGACTAGGTAGTTTAAGCCTGATTGTGCCAAGCCCTGATGGCTTGATTTTTGATTGGTCTGCAAAGTATACTACTCCATCAACATTGTCAGTAAATTCTTCAAAAAAATCTTTTCTATAAGTCATGTGGCAGGTTGCCCCTGAATCAAGCAACCAATCATTTTTCCAAGAAGCAAGTGAAGCATTAAATAAATCTTCATTTACTCTAATGTTACATTGTGCCACAACATAATGAGTGGATTCAGGTGCTTTACTTTTGTCTGTATCATCAGTTTTACCTTTCTGTTGGTTTCTTTTCTGCTCAATTTTGTACCATGGTAGCTTGCATGTAGAGGCATCATGTGATCCATTTCTTTTGCAATGAATGTAGTGCAAATCTGCCTTTTCTCCTTGAGAATGTCTGCCCCCCTGCCTCTGAAATATCTTCATCTTCCTCTTCGACCACCTCTTCCTCTTGAAGAATCTTGAGCATGATGCTTTTCTTTATGAGCAAGGCACACAACCTCTTCAGAAAATTCAGGGGATGTCTTCTTTCCAAAAGCTTTCTCTCTTTCAGAAAACTTTTTCACAAGAGAGTCAAAGGTGATATTTTTGATATTTCCATTTGCTTGCAATGACTCAAGATAATTGGAGTAAGTAGGATAAAGTGCCTTGAGAAAAGAGATAAGAGGAGTATCCAATTCAACCTTAGTGGATTTGATATCATGCATTATAGACTTTACTTCAAATGCAAGAGCAAGAGGATCATTATTTTGCAGTTCAAGAGTGAAAAGTTTAATAATGAGTTTAACAACTTCAAGTGCAGAATGTGAGTCATAGAGTTCTTTCAGCTTTTGTAAGCTTGAAAGGCAGTTGAAAATGACGAAATATGGCGACTCACCTCTTCATTTACAGATGCTGTGATTAATGCATAAGCTTTGTTGTTCTTGTTTTCCCAAATGACGAGCTCTTTGTCTGAGGTAGGCTGTACTGGTTCATTGTCTCCGTCTCCGACACACACTCCTTTCCACAACTCATTGAAAATGAGGGTGTGTTTTATCATCCGGGACCATTCAAGATAGTTCTCCTTGCTAGTGAGAACTATTCCCACCATGGATATGATTGAATGCATTCTGTAAAAAAAATTACTTCTGTTGATAGAAAAATATATATATGTTATACCTTCCACTTCTCAAATATATATGCTATACCTTCCATATACCCATATATGTTTTTTTTATACCATATAACACATCGCCATAAAAAAACTTAATGAATTTCATGTCACGTTCACTTCTATTATTCCCATTCGAAATAATATATTATCACTCCATATAATATATTATTATTCTTATTACTCCATTCTAATCAAACACACATTAATCATAAGGATGACCGTACATATAACACGGCCTTCACACATGAACATATGCTTTCATGTAAAAAAATGTATCGCACCAATAATACACCATCATACCTTACGATCCCTCTTTTTATTTAAACATACAAACAATGCAGCATGGAGTTAAAACCAACGCACACCAGGAATGCACGGTCTTCAAAAACAACAAAGGTTAATGCACTATACAGGTATGGGTCTCACCACGCTTCCATCATTTAGAATAGATTTCATCCAGCGCTCACCAGGAAAGTCCATTCCAGCGCTCACAGTTTATCAACACACCGAACAACGGTACCATTTACACCCCATTTACACGCAGACCATGACCAACACAACCAGTGCACAGTTCAATGAAGTTCACGGTCAAACGCAGAGCAGTAATCCAACATTCCATTCAACGCAGGGTACGACACAACATACCATTTACACGCAATCCTCCGAGCACACAACACACGGTCTCACAGTCATTACAATGCAGCCAATGCTCCAAATTCTGGCAGAGGGACAGGGAATAATGGCAGGGAAAAAATGAGGACAATGGCAGAAAACTTACGGGAGTTACAACACAAAAAACTAATTTGGGAACCTAGGACCTGTGGCAGCATCAACGCATAGTAACATGAGCGTTGTAATGAGCAACATCAACACATACCAATGTTAGACCAGCGTACAACACACAACAACGACAATGGAGTGGACAGAGAGCAGTAGGCAGTGGACAGAGAGCAGTGTGCAGATGGCAGAGAGCAGTAGGCAGATGGGAGTTACAACTATTTTGGGCATTGGCTTTTATACCATGTCAGACCAGGCAGTAACTCCTCAACCAAAAATTGATTCGTGTATTATTCCTTCAAGTAGGTCTTCATTATATACATGAGGGAGAGAATGTTCACTTCATCTCCCGATGACTGTTCATATTACTTATTTATCTATTTACATTATATTCACCCAATCATGAGGATTAGGTGTCAACAAAACAATTTATTTATAAATTAATTAATTTTGTAATAATTTTATTTATTTATTTTCAAATTTTCTCCGAGAAAATATTTGGACAAATCAAGCCAAAGGGATTACTTCCCGCCACTTTATTATCACTTCCTAACCCAGAAAGCTTGGAGGAAAATTGACCGAGTGACCTCCCATTAACAAGGTATTTTTAGCTAGAAAAACACAATCAATTAAACTAACTCAAAAAACTACTCATTATTAATTTTATAATATAATAAATATAAATTTTATTTTATTATTTAAATAAATTTAATATTGTAACTTAAAAATATACAAACCTGAGTAACTAATTTTGAAATTTATTTATTTTTCTGTCTAATATATTAGTTTTATTAATTTTATGTTTAATAAATGTTAATTAGACTTAAAAATATCCAAAACTTATTATTTAGATTTTTAAGAAAATGCCCTTATTTTTCAATATCATTAATTACAATTTAATTTAAATAAAATTTTATAAATAATTTAATATTTCAAAAAAAATATAGTCATTAAAAGATTCAAAAAATACACCATTGACATGTGTTTTCTTTGTCATGCCATAACCTAGCTTGAATAGATTTTACAGACTTACATCACATGCTCATTTAAAATTAAACAAAATATGTGTATATAAATTCCTAATGCTAAGAATAATGAAGCAATACATGTCTAAACCTGTGGATCCGGTATTGGTTGAAACATTTAATGTCTCGGTCACGTGGAGGATAGAGGTCTAACCTTCATCCCTCGTGTCATTATCTCCTAGGCCACTTCATTGAAGCCTCATATCGAATCTTGTAAAGTCAGAAACTACCACGAAGGCTCGTGTCGAATCCGATTCAATGCAGGGCAGGGGAATAAGAAATAATCTCAATACGTGTCTTTTTTTCATTGGGTATGGACAGACGACGAAAGGGCGATGGCAATACTCCCTTTATAAAACACTATCGGTGTAATTATAAATGAGATAAAGGGCGATTAAAATAAAAATGATCTTTAATTTATAAATATGTTTCTTAATATTTTTTTAATAATATAAATAACTCTTTATTCAACAATTAAATATTTAAAGGGCGATTAAAATAAAAAAATCCTACAACTCCTTTGCAGAGAATCGTGATGAAGGGTTAGGGATACTTTTGAAGTATCTCTCATCTTCTCATGGTCTTATAGTTCTAGATGATATAGATCATGCATCTCAATTGCCCTTCCCGGGTCGTTCCTTCAAGGTGTTCTCAAACGTGTAGTCTAAATATGACCAACTTTTTGCCCAGAAAATAATGAAAATTCTTACATGATTCCGAAAATATTTGGTAGATATTTTCGGAAATGTCGATTCACCGTGAAGCTTCTTGATTAGATTAGGATTTTCGATTTCACAAAGACTCTTTATAATGGCGAATTTATTTTCATTATTAAAAAATTATTCAACATTATTTTGGGTTTCACATAGAATATGATTTACGATTTAAAAAAAAATAAAAATTACAATGATAAATTTACACTATTAAAAAATTATTTAAACACTACTCTACTGAAATTGCTATAAACAACGTCTCTTTTTTTAATTTCTTGACCTATCTTTTTGGGGGACCCCGTCCTGTGACGGCTATTATCTTGGCCGAAGAGCATTAATGAGTAGGCAGGATTGCCCACCTAGAGATTCTTCTCGCCCACGCTCAGCAAACGTTATCCACCTACATTTGATTGGCAAACATTGAAGCAAAGATGTCTTAAAAAAAAGACTTATAAAGCAATTTGATAGATTTATGAATATAAAGGAATATATTCAATACTTTATGCTCCATTTGTGTTTTTGAGCTTTGCCAGCGATCAGAAAATTTGCCATGCTTTATGAGAAATGCAGTTAAAAAGAGGGAAACGATCAAATAAGATTAAGAACGGTTGTTCACAAAACTAAAAATATCCATATTCACAAAAATGACAACATTGGGCATTAGAAATATTTGTAAATGTCAAATTTGTAAATGTGATATTTGACATTTATAGTAAAAATTGGTATGATAAAAGATTTATTAATGGTAAAACTGGCACATATATGTAAAAAAAAATCCCAATAATTTATGAGATATTGTAATGTTTGTAAAGAGCCATTTCCCAATAATGAATGACATGTTAGCTGGTATGACATGTTAGGTGGTAAATTTGGCTTGACACTTAGGATTTGACAAATAAAAATATCAAAGATCAGGTAATGTCTAGAGTAAATTCAGGGTTTTAGCGAATATGATGTGGCGCTTTATGCAATACAACGATCAAACTAGATTTATCTAACGGTTTAAAGGAAAATCAAAAGATCTAGTGTCTTCTATAAATTTACATATTCTTCAAATAGAAAGGTCTAGTGTAATTGAAAATTAAAAAAAAAAATGTAAAGTCATTAAAAGCTTGAGTATTCACAAAAATGTGCCTTGGTGATTTATGTGACGAGCTTGCTTGCAACATAATTATGAAATTATGTGTTGGAAATATTAATTTTAACTAGGGTAGTTAATTAGAATGACAACAACCATAGGTGTCGTACATCTCAAATGCAAGTTGCGATTTTGTTTGCACACTGAAGGACTCAAGTTTTGAGCAGAAGTACAAGCTGACCATTCTGTGGGCACTCATTTTGTATAATGGCCCATCCCATGTCTTAGATTTTTTCTCCGTCGTATATTAATGAGTGAAGTTGTATGTTTTGATAAATATGAAGTTTTGAGTAGAAGTACAAACTGACCATTTCATACCACGTCAATAGTTAAAGCACTTAATGAAGACTTGGTAAATATGTAGAGAGTCGAGGGTGAAAGTCTGAGAGGTAGAGGAGAAAATTGTGGAGCAAATATTAGTGGATGCGTGAAAACAACCGTTATTCTGTTTTACTGTGTGTTACTCTACAACCCAATGAAGTGTAAATAGCAGTAAGAATTTTTGTTTACATGGTGAATGAGCCTCAATCTCATATGAATGTATTTTGATGCATTAGAAATATAATCTAAAGCCTTATTGTGTTGTTCCAAGCTTTTACTTTGTTTTACTCTATTTTGCGGTGAGTAAATTTTTGTGCAGTGAGTAAGTTTTTGTGTTTTTTAAGCCTTTGTACCGATTTGCTTGCCCCAACTAGAGATTTGACTTCTGCAACTGATTTGTTGCAGGAGACTCCTCTCCTCTGCGCTTGTAAAATTCTGAACATGGTATCAAAGCCACTTAAACTCTATTAGTGTAAAAACAAGTGCTTTTACTAGAAGTTAAAAGAATTGTTTTGAAGATAGATTTTTTTGGTGTATTTACCAGTAGTGAGAAATTTGTTTATAGTGAGAAATGGTAATATCAAGCACAAGCTTGACTTGACTTACAGTGAGAAATGGTAACATCAAGCACAGGCTTGACTTGACTTACAGTGAGAAATGGTAGCATCAAGCACAAGCTTGACTTGACTAATCCGAAATTTGTTTACAGTGAGAAATGGTAACATCAAGCACAAGCTTGACTTGACTAATCCTCAGATACCTCAGTTTAATGGCAAACATTATGACTTCTGAGCTATAACAATGAAAGCTCTTTTTCTTCTCAAGAGATTTGGGATTTGATGGAGAATGGTTCCAACACACCTAGCTTATCAAATATTTGAATGGGAAAAAATCAAAAATAGCTTGACTTGACTAATCCTCAGATACCTCAGTTTAATGGCAAACATTATGACTTCTGAGCTATAACAATGAAAGCTCTTTTTCTTCTCAAGAGATTTGGGATTTGATGGAGAATGGTTCCAACACACCTAGCTTATCAAATATTTGAATGGGAAAAAATCAAAAATTCATTATTGACTTATTGGGTGGGGGGAATTTATATTGAAAAGCTTAGGTTCTTGACTTTGAAATTCCCAATCCAAAGACCAAGGAAACTCTTAGTTAGGTTGCCCGGTCCTGTCATTGCGAAGAAGAAGTCAAGGCCAAGGAAATTATGGCAGGTCTTGCTTGAAAGAAAGGACAGAAGAATCTACCTTATATCCCACCCGATCAGTAGGCGGCAAAGGGGGAAATTAGGTTCAACAACATAAACATGGTATCGGAAGGTTTTGGTGCTTGTATAAACAACCAACAGATGTAGCAAAATACAATGCCTTGACACAACCAGAAAGGGATTTGTTGAGAGACAACATGAAGAAGGATGAAAAATCCCTCTTCTACATCTTTCAAGTAGTCCATGAAAGTATTTTCCTAAGTATTGCAACAACAAAAAAGTGCAAGCAAGCATGGGACACCCTATAGACAACCTACCAAGGCATGGCGAAAGTGAAGACAACAAAGCTACAAATGCTAAGGAGAGACTTTGAGACAATTTGTATGAAAGAGTTTGAGAATGTAGACTAATTTTTTACACATGTAATTGGATTGGTTACTCAAATCAAGTCTCATGGTGAGACACTTGAGGAAATGAGAATAATTGAAATTTTTTTGAGAAGTATGCCAACAATGTTTCATAACATTTTTGTGGCCATAGAAGAGACAAAGGATCTCTCGCAGTACATTAACCTAACATGTCTTCTAGGGTAATGTTAAAAGATAAGACACCCTAGTCCAACAAGAAAGGTACAAAACTCTCTGTATAAAATGAATGCAACTGAAAATTGTTGGACGCATTAGATCTTCGAAGCCATGAAATTCCCTTTCTAGGGTTTTGTTTTTTTTCTCAAATCCTAAACCTATGGCTGAAATAGCCGCAAAATCAAGTTGGGCGTGAGAAAGTAAATAGTCAAGGGTCTCTCTCATGGAAACAAAGAATAAATTCTCTATCGGTTCCAAAACATCAAATAAAAATTTCTACCCAATTGAGTAGCATAATTGGGAGCACATATTAGGCTTGCATAAGCGCACCAGATTAAGCTTGCATAGCGAAGCAGTTTCCAACACTCTCATGAACCTTGAGATTAGGAGGTAGAAAGGATTAATACTCCTAATGGAGTGGGACAACTCACTGGACCCTCCCTCTCATTCGTATGCATCGAGTTGTTAACTTATATAAATAGTCCCCAACCTAATCACATCTTATATAATAATTTCCCATCCCCTCTCCCCATGGAAATTAAGCGAGCTCCCATATCGAAAGGTTGGTTAATCACCGCGGCATAAGTAAACACAAAAGATCAAGTGATTTATTTTATTTATAGCCAGTTGAGATGGGTGGTCCAAAGGAAAGAACCCATATAATATACAAGAGCAGGTGTAGTTGAAGAGTGAGATTGAGAGGTGGTTTTCCAAGATGGCCCCACATATTTATATAATTTGTTTTATCAACTTACAGTTAATCCATTGAAGTTGGTTGGCCAAGTGAATTAGTCAGTACCCCAATCTCAGTAGGATTCTTTGGATTTGGAATACCTAACATGTGTTTCACATATCTTTAGCTACATAAAGTTTCCTGAAGTGGATTTCCTGTCATCAATGAAAACTGCCCAATCTGAGTCACTGTAGCCAGTCAACTCTAGATTGAACCGTTAATGGGCACACTGACATATGGAATGTTCTCAGAATAGAAACTCTACCCCTTCTCCCTTAATCTGTTCCAACAAAGCTGTGGACCAACTCTAGACAACTAAACCATATCCGGATGTCTCTCTGTTTCAACTAGTGCTTTTCCAGTTTCAGGGGGATGTCGCTAGGGTTGTATGTTGTTCTTTGTGTCCACTAAGATTGGATGAGGGGAGATGTTGGAGTAGAGCAACTGTATGTTGAATTTTACCCATCACCATGAAGCTTAAGTATTTGATGTTTGAAGGAGAGAGGATGCAAGTAGTTTAGGATCCTTTGGAGCTTTGGTGCTCAAGCCTTCAATGACAAAAATATTCGACCTACTGCATTGGAACATGAGGAAAGATCATAGGGTTTTAATAACCTTAACATTTTGGAGAACTATATGACAACTTACATAATTGTGGTTGAATATCTACATATAATGTGTGTGGGGCATGTTAGAGGCAAAAGAACAAGTTCCATTGTGACTCATGCCAGATCCAAGGGTATATGTGGCTATACAAATTTTGAAGATGTATAAGAGAGTTTTTAGATTAAATGGCTATGATATAGTGGTTGAAGGACAATTGCAATGTCCAATAATAAATTTGTTGTAAATTTCAGATTTGTAAAGATTCAATTATCACTTTTAAAGTTCAAAGTTTACATTTTAAATTTCATTAATTTAATTTATTTCATTGATTGGAAATATTTTATAAATTAAAAACTATTAATTATTAAATAGAATTGGGGTCTCCATTCAAGATGCACCTGTTGTAAAGTTAAATTTATTTATTACATTTTCTTAGCAAGTAATTTATGTTACAAAGGAAACAATTCCAAACTAGGCAACATATAGATCACATAACATATCACATGTTTTTTCATATGTGTTATTATTCCATATGCTATAGCCTTACAATGTTTCCTTTACAACATTTGGTTTAATTGCTAGTAATAATAATATAAATTTAAGATAACTAGACAATTCACATAATAAACTGGTGTATGAGACTCTCTTATTTTTAAGAAAAGAGACCAATCTTTACATAGTGATTTGATTGTTACAACCATCCTAGATCCATAATAACTCTGGAACTACCAAAGCCTAAAGGAATCAAGTCTCTTTTCACTCTAAAATAGGTTTGCATATCAAGAGATTTGATCCCTTGTGGCCCTTGGTAGATCCAAACTTAAGATGGATTTAGGTTGATATAGTTTCTCCCTTTGAATAGACTACATTCCACATGAATACCATGGGTCAATACCATGAGTTCTCAATACCATGGATCAACACCATGGGCCATTTTTATTTTAATTTTATAGGGTTTTTACCTAGTTAAAATTTTCACATTACATTACATTAAAATTTTTTATTTAATTTTATTTCTTCATATTTTATTTTATATTTATGTAATTTAATTTAGTCAAAATGTTAAACATTACATTACAACATCACTACCCTACTGGCTGGAGAGTGCCTACCCAACCAATTGCCATTCATCATGGTTAAAACAATGCCTACATAGGTATTATGTTTTAAACTTGTGAAATAGTTTAAGAGGAAACACATGCTCCTAGCTATTAGGCCCACTCCAATTGTGGACTTAGGTACATTAAATTGTATATTTTGTTGCTATATAAAGTACATTAAATTGTATATTTTGTTGCTATATAAATGTATTTGTATTAAATACTAAATAACGTAAAATTATTTTCGCTTTAAATCAAGCATAGAAAATATTGAACTATCAAATTTTTTTTTTTTTGAAAGTGCAAAACCTTAAAATTTATATTTCAAAATTTATGATATTATCAATATTTAATAAATCCAACGTAAATTAAAAGTAAATATAAAATGATTTAATGTCAATTAGATTTATCTTGGGTGATTAAGAGTAATGATTGATATCATTCCCATCCAAATTCAATTCTCATAAGCTACATGTTGGGCTCATATCTAGGATGTTGTTGCGATGATGTCTTGTCATATCATTAACCTTATTTTTGTGTAAGTGGTTATGCAAGTCATCTAGAGATAGCATTGCACCAAGGTCACACAAACCCTTGAGATGGATGAATATTTTTTATCCACAAGATTTTCAATCAGAAACCTTCACACAAAAAATGCCTTAACAAAACACATTATCACTCATTATTCTACATCTCATAAATAAATAATAAATAATTATAAATATTAAAATAATATTAAAAAAACTAGAAACAAACTCTTATAAGTTTTTCTAAGTTAAATATTGTAACACTATATAACTTATTAACTCGTGAAACCCAACAAAAAAAATATTACAAATTTTCATTATGAAGTAATGATAAATAATATTTAATTTTTAAAATTATTTTCATATATTCATAAAAATGGTTTAAGATTTATTGAATAAGAAGAAAAGAATAACAAAAATGACATAATTTTTTATAATTATAAAATTTAAAAACAAATGTAATATTAATATTCATAATTCTAATTATTAGTTAACATAAATTTATTTTAATTTTAGATCTATTAAGTATGGAGGGGTTAAATCTTTGAAGATGCAAATTTTTTTTGAGTATAAAATGAAGAAAAAATTTAACGTCCAAAGTTTTGATACTTAAGACACTTCGTAGAATTACAGCTAAAATAGATATAAATTGGTCCTTTATAATATTATTTATATTACATACAAATGTAACATCTCTATATACAACAATATGCTTGATTATAATTCTATTAAAATTCTCTTATGAAATATCTCTAAATTCATGTACATTTTGACATATTTCATAAGTTTTACAATTTAATATTTTAATGTGATATGCATAACATAGATTATGTGTACAAATATATACAGAGATTGTTGTAAATATTAAATTTTTACATGTCTAACTATAAACCAATGGCTCATAATCCTCATCGGATCTGTGAACTGGGTAAAAGGGGCGCATGTTGCCGAGGCAATAGTGGTCGCAACCGTCGTATTTTACGGGATCTGGATCGAAAGGATATTGGGTTTCAACATGGGAGGAAGTTAAGTACAAGAACGAACCCGAAGTTTTATACATGGACAGTTTATTTACCCTGTCGGCTCCGTAAAGCTGGTAAAGGTCGCGCATATCTCCGAAACGATTCCTTAACTACCGTTGGATCACTAGGGGTCTTATCGAATGGCCATCGGGTTGGATAATGGGCAGAGGTTTAGATGTAAGATTTAGATATAAGGTTTCGGGTTTGTTTCGGGCTAATCTTCATTGGGTTAGCCCTTGTTGGTCTTTACACTTGTAAAGACGTGTAATATATGTAATATTTCTTACAGTTAATAGAAGGCTCCACTCTTACTTGACCAGAAAAAACTAAATTTAAACATGAAATTTTGAAATATCATGGTTACGAATATGAAACATCATTATTTAAACTATGTAATATGTATCGAATGATTTTTTTTTAATAAATTGTCTATAATTTTATTAATAAAAAAATTGCAATACAAAAATTTGAATATAGTCATTCTAGTGTTACTTTTATTACTTTTTAATTTTTATTACATTTTTAATTTTGTAGATGTTATGTTTTATTATCACTTTTTATCTAATACTTCCCTAAAACGTCTCTCCTATAATGGAACCCACATTATTTTATTTTATTTTTTAATTGAAATTTAATTTTAGGTTTAAGGCCTCTTGATGTAACCCAACAATACAACGTCTCTCCCATACTAGACTATAGAATGCCTTTTGGTCCAATAAATATTTGGCTTTATTATTATTAGCATTTACGGGAGATGTTGAAAGGAAACCTCGTAAGGTGGTAGCATAAGAAAGAGTAGCAAAGAAGAAATAAGATGTGATATATTATGTGCTTTAATTGGATATTTAAATTAATATGAATTATTTATTTAACAAGAAAATTTGGGTTTCAATAATTGTTTGGATAAAGAAATTGGTTTTTATTTTTGCCTTGGCTTATAGTTCACGCCTTCTTTTTTTATTACTTCAATCACTTGTCTTCTCAAGTTCCTGTGAGGACCAAGGGTTCTGGAAGCAAGAACTTACTCTACTAATTATAAAAATTCCTACACATAGCATTATAAAATGTTTTTATTAGACTATTTTTATTTATCTTGTCCTATATTGTATATATGTTGGGTTTTGGCAGGTTTGGCCCTATCCCTATTTTTAAAAGAACAGTATGTATATATTTAATGGTATCTTGAGTGATATTAATTTCTTTGGATTGCACTAAAAATCTGTTTTGTTTGATTGAAATTGGTGGCATTTGTTTTAACTTAATTGAAATGGGTTTCCATTTATTTGGATAACATTCAAATGGTTTTCCCTCTTCTCTAAAGTGACATTGGCCATTAGAGATAAGGAACAAGCTTTGAAGTTCACAAATGAAGATATATATTCAGTAAAAACTCTTTGTTGATGTTGGGAAAGTGGCTAAAGAGGTATTTATATTTGTTGCAGCCTCTCAGTCCCCATTTTATTCTCCAAAATATCCTCCTCTTCCTTTGAACAATGATGAGTCTCAGTCCACTTTTTTAATTGAGTACAACAAATATGATATGCAGAGTTCCTCCAACAGTGACTCTCGTCCCTTGAGTATCAGAAGGAACAAATTTTCATAATCCATTTCATCGTTGCCTCAGAATTCATTGTTAAACAACACTAATGACATACCAAGTTCATCATATGGCCCTTCATTTATTAGAGTAAATCAGTTAGATGATACTCAAAGTCTAGGTCATTATATAAGGAGTCTTCATCGAACAAAGCATAAAGCAATTCAATATCACATAATGATAGGTGCCCAATAGACCTTGATAATGTTGAAAGTCATAAAAATATATTGCAAGCAAGCAACCCATCAAAGAATATTTAATTTACAAGGACCTCAACCTTTGGCATCCTTTACAAGGCTCAGTAGTTGTGATGTGTACAATGGAACACGTGGACAAAAGGCATCTCTTCTTCGCTTCATAAAATGGATTCATGCAGAGCTAGAGATGTAGGGGATTGGTTGCTTTACCACTGATAAGGCTTGTTACACAAACCCCAGAAGTGATGACATCACTGACAGGGCTTTAAGATCTATAACATTTGGTGTTTTTGCCTTAGATTTTTTAGTGATGAAGGCCACCTTTGATATTGAGATTATTTCGTGATGCACCTGGGATTCCATAGAACCGTATGAAAATGGAAATTTGAGCAAATTTCTATGGAATGGATTGCTAAATTATTGATCCATTATGTTTAACAACCCATCTTTTTCCCTTATAGCTCTGTTAACTAATTGATGAGTGTGCAAGTTTTGAGATAAATTATGTATTTTGGAAAGGTTCTACCTTTTGGTTTAGTCTTTAAAAGAATCAAATCAAGTTTGTAATTGTTAGAATGAGCTCTAGCCAATTACAATGATTGTAACAAAGGAAAAAACCAATGCTCTAAGCATAATGAATTTCGTTTTTCCCCTATGCATCTTGGAGGATCCCTCTTATGCCTGAAGTATTGTGATTTCCTAATAATGTTCCATCAAAAAATAATATGCATAAATTTTGAGCTAGACACCAACGATAAAAGTCTAGCTTGGACAATTGAAGTTGCTAACTTGCTTTTGAAATTTCCCTTCCTAAATTTGTCGCTTGAAAAATATCAATAGGAAAATGAAATTGTTGGAATCTAACCTTGAATTTGGATTTAAATTTTGAGTTCCCAAGATCCCCTATTCTTGGATAAGATGATATTAGCTAACATATTTCTTGTGTTAATCGTGCTACACCTAGGGCTGACTTACTTGTCTTTAAAAACATATTTGTTCTTAGAGAGAAGTGAAATAAAAGACTAGTGAAACAAAGAAGAGGATCATTTCTTCTTATGTCATTACCCTTTATGTAGGCCATAGGTAGTTTGTTTATGGGTTCCATATTCCTCTATTTTTTTATCTTTTTATTGATCTCTTTTGGAAAACGGAATAACTAAAATATATTGCATCAGATTGCCTCTTCTATTCCTTCCTTTCATGCATTATTTAAGTGTTTCAACACTGTTTATGTGAAAAAAACTGCTTCATCTTTTGAACAACCGTATTCAAGTTACTTCCCTATCTGATATGGAAGTATTTTGCAAATCCATATGGTATAGAGGAGTTCAAACCTTTTTGGATAGGAAGAATTTGGTTCCTTTGTTCTTTGATCTGGGTCCCGAAGATTTCCTAGCTAGAGATATAATTGAGAAGAGAGGGCAGTTGTGGGAGAATCAAGGAGGATCCATGGATGTTGTATGGCAGAGATAAGAAGGAATGGAAGGAGGTTTTTAAGGCGCTAACCAGGGCCATTGATGAGTGGGATCTAGAGGCACATACTGGGAATTGGAGGCATTGTGTTATGAGGGCAGTTAGCTTTTTGGGCACCAGGCTAGGGAGGAGGAGTTTCGCAGAGAGAGAATGTAAGGAAGGTCAGGATCGAAGGTGATGAGTATTTGTTTTAAAGAAATGCAATATTTGTGGGAATAAAGAAGGAGCTTCTAGAGTTTGAAGCAATTATGTTTTGGAAAGCTGACATAGATGGTATTGATGATGACAAAGTTTTGGACCTAAAGATCATACAAAGGAGGTATGCTCTACCCCTAAATGCTTGTTTTCAGCTCATCATTGCAATAGTGCAATTGCATTCTGATCAACGACCTGTACACCATTTATATAATAGAATATCATATTATAACATCAATATCTTAGTTAGAAATGATAGGAGAGCACACATTATTTCCTTGAGAATGAATACATGCACACATTGTAGTGAGTATGGCATGGGGTGAAAATGCTTCCAAAAAATCCCTACATATATAATAATGTTTGGATAAATAAAATAATGAATTTCTCTCTAATATCGAGAATACATGAATACAATTTCATAGTTCATACTTTCTAGTTGCTTGCACAAGCTTGCTAAATATTTTTTTTGACTGAAGAAGCTACTCTTATGCGCATTGTGAAAATAGCAAGGTCATGAGGGACATGAAAATATTAACTCACTATGAATTTCCTTTTTGAAGAGAAAAACATTAGGGCTAGAAAATAAATTTCAAAACATTACCATAGTCTGAAATAGTTTCATGGCAGAACGATCTCATTATTCATTGAAAACGAATTAATAAATGGCGATATCACGCTCACCTCTAAGCCCCATTCTTTTCAGGATTACATCGAAAGTTATGTCGAGAATGTTCTCAATATGACTTATGGGGTTTTAGAAAGTCATCCAATGAAGCAATTAAGTGCATTGTATTTCAAATCAAAATCATGGAAACCAATATGGATCAGAAGTAACATGTGACAAATAGAAGCTCCACTCCATGATTTACTTGCTTTTTTCTATAACACTACTTACAAAATATATGCTTATGCAAACTATAAAAATGAAAATAGTAAGATGGTAAAAGTAATACTGAGAGATATTATCCCCACCCTTTCAATAACAGAAATAATAAAAGTTGAAAGGAATGGATAGACCAAGTGGTATTATCCTAGTCTGCATTACACCCAATACTATTAACCCCTAGATAGTGATGATGTTACTCCTAACTACAAATGTCTAAGAGCATCTTCGTGCTATCAATAATGTCGGTGAAGAAGTCATCAACGAGGGTATTGAAAAAGTGCTCCAATTGTTGAATTTTTTTAATCAAGCTCTCTTGGCTTTCAGGATAGTTTTTGTTTCTCCATTGGGATCCCATGGACCTCAGATCCAGTTGGCTAAATTTCTTCAACATCAATGACTATGTCTTTCCAACCTCATATAAAAAAATGCAGGCATACTATACATGGTAGTCTTAATAAAATACCTTACCTGATCTATCTCAATATCCATTCCACATTGCAGACATGATGATGAATATACCATTACAATTTATAAATGAGTCTGTTGCACCTAGAAAACCATAGATGGAGATATAAATATCCCACCAAGACTTGCATTTGGCATAATACTTTGAAACAACTTAAAATACTTCATCAGTGACAAAACATTGAAAAGCTCACTAGAGACAAAACATATCTCTAGAATATAACCACTTCCACTGAAGCCATGACCCCCGTAGACATTTGCACAAGAAGTTTATGCATGCACAAAAATTTACTTAGAAGTTTTCATTTTATCAGGCCCTAAGTATTATCATCTACAAAAATGTCCAACTTAGAAGTTTGGACCATTGTTGCCAAGGAAGAAAACTATAAAATTACTACTCAACCAAAAAAATTGTGTCTCATAAAGTCCCTGAAAAATTAGATTAAAATAAAATTCATTAAAAAAAAAACAAAAAACGAGTTCCCATTTGCAAAATTGGCCTCATTTCTAGATTTAAAAGATAAAGTGTAAAAGTTAAACATTCGTAATCAATTTTTTAACAAACACAATATATTGCCCCAGAAAATAATTGATTTCCCATAAATCATATAAAAAAAGTGGTTTTGTACGACTCAAAATTTATTAATGCCTTCAAGATATGAAACAATGATCAAGACATGGTGAGATGAAATTAACAATGCTTTAAACATATATATATATATATATATATATATATATATATATATATATATATATATATATATATATATATATATATATATATATATATCAAATCACAAGATTCTCCTATCCAAATAGAAGACAATGAGAAAGAAGCTCATCAGGCTAACAAAATTATAAGATAAATTCACTTTCATAAATAAACATATCCAAAATCTAAGGCCACTTATGGTTTTATGAAAATCCCTTTAGAGCATAATAGCCTTGAGGACATCACAAGAGAATGATATTGCAGTGCACAACAAAAGTATGCACAAATTGGAGTGTCTCAAAATTCCTTTCCACCTAATCAATAAAGTGAAGCTACATGGCAAAATAATGGATTGCCATCCTTTAAATTTTTGCAAAATGTACATGCCACTACTTTGGCAAAGCCTACCAAATATATCAACTAGAAAATCATGTTGCACCATCAAATTCTACATAGGTGTAGACCATCCACTTCAATGTGCAAAAATGTCGACACAAAACTGCTACCTACAAACTTTAATTGACAATTTAGGCAGAGAAAAATAGTAGTAGATGTCCAACATCACAGTTTTTCCCAAATACAACCTTAAAATTCATTCACTGAAACATGTTATGGATTTCACATTTGATAAATTAAAAATGCACCAAGATGCCACATCTTAGATTTCTTCCAAGACCTTGCGCAAAGGAACCAACTGATAAAATTTATCTGCTCAATTCTTTCAATAGCTATATATATATATATATATATATATATATATATATATATATATATATATACAATTGTTAATTATAAGTAGAGAAAGCAACATCTTCAGTTGCGATGTTGACAAAAAATAGTGTCATTCTCTGGACTACCACCCAATTGATTTTCAGCTGGTCAACCTGTTGATAGACAGAACATCCCTATCTTCTTTTTGCATGCTTTCCTCCCAAATTTCCAATAGGTTTAATTCCAATAATAGGTAGAAAACCATATTATTTCTTAAACTAAAATGGGGAATTTTATAAAATAAATAGTAAAAAATGAAAAATCGAATTTTAAATGAGCCTATCCCACCTTAGCACCACTCTAAGTAAATAATCATAATATCAAGCTACAATTTGATCAAGATGCATATGTTCAATCCAGGCACTTAAAACCGAATGGTCAAAATTTTCTATTTTCCCCTTGTGTAGCGTTTCCCCAGAAGAACCTACATTTCCTCCATCTTTACTCTCTGGTGTAGTTTCCTTTACCAATGTTTGAACCCAATATAAATATATTTCTTCATAACTATGGGGACCAAATGAGGCTGATTTTCTTAATTTTCTCAACTCTTCTCCTTGAACTCCCTAGACAACTTTACCTGTAGGAGAGCCCCAATGAGACCATGAACTAGGATTCAAATTAGCTCCCAATTCACGAGAAATATGGCTTAGTTTTTCCCTTTGATCTGGATTGAATCATTATATTGTTTGTTATCCATATTGATGCATTCATAGTGGAAAACGTGGATGAATCATCTCATGGGACCTTTTTACCAGCATGAACCAGTTTGGAAAAATGGGGTCTGAAACCTTTTGGGAGCATTTTGAGGCATCAAACGGCATTTTTTGGGGGTAAAACTTTCTCACTTTCGTGTATCACCTTTCATGTTGATCTACACACAAAGATATTTCCAACAACGCAATAAATTAGTCAAACAGATTCCATATGAAAAAGTTAAGTTGCTTAGAAGTTAACCTTCATGTTTTCACAGCTATAGTTCGAGACAATGCCATGTCAGCCTCCATTATTCATGGAAAAGGGGCTAGCCACAAGTTTGTGATGTAAAAAAATCTAGAAGAGTCTATATTGTAACTATATTTAAGAGTTGATGTAGTCAAACTTAACCACTAGTAGGCTATCGAGTTGTGTTATAACTAGGCCACTAGGAGGAAGAGGAATTCCATTCTTATGAGAGCATTATGTTCCATAGCTGAGAAAAGATAGCTAGGAGAGATAGGAGGTACAAAACACATAGAGGATTTGTGCACTGTAGCAGCCCATGGGCCATAGGAATTACTTCTTTGTACCTACAGCCATATTTCCAGACAGAGAAAGAGAGCGAAGCAGCCTCACTTTCCAATTGGGTTTTCTCCTGGAAGGGTTTCCCAGAGCATATTTTGTGTCTTATGTGTGTGTGTAATATTCTTTTGTTGTTCTCCACTTTTCTGCATAATTTCCATTCGAATGCATGCACTAATTACAATTAAATTTACAGATCTAGAGTTTTAATAAAACTGTAATAGTGTAAAAATATTGCATTTTGATATTTTATTATCGGATCTGTTATTATGAATTGTCCAGTGGAATATCCACGGTAGTTTGCGGATCACCCTCTCAATAAAAGCAACAAGTGTTAAATTTAAGGTTGTAACCATAGATGATGATAAGGGAGACCCACATGTATTATGACGTTCCACATCTACACAACAAGGTGACATTCTACCAAGGGATCCCAACCCATATGAGGAATATTGGAAATGTGATTGCATCAAAGGATTTCCAGGGCTCTGAGGTTTTATTGCAACCTGCTTCATCTATGTATTCCCTGTGAAATTGCCTTCGTATTTATAGGAGGCAACATCTAGTTTTAAATATGCATATATTCCTGGGCTTTCTTATGATCTTGTAGTTAGGGACTCATGAGAAAAGATGGAAGGTTCAAGAACTGTTAATCTAGGAGATGTTACCTCAAAGGCAAACAAGTCTTCAAGATTCGTTAGAGAAACAATATTGATCCCATGACTCTTGTATTTTCTATATATTGTTTTGGTGTTCTCACCACCATATATGACAACAACAACATTCTACCTAGCTTTTGTGGAGAGTGGAGAAAATTCTTTCAGGAGTTTCCCTTCATAGTCTAAAATTTGAGAAGAATCCTCAACAAAAATGTCCTTGGGTACTTATCTTCAGCCAAAAGTATTTTGTCCTTCAAATCTGCCATGAACCCTTTTGTCAATGTACAATGCCACCCATGGTCATTTAAAAGGAGAAAAGCATGATGAAGAAATTGGTTGAGCATGAGATAGAATTTGTCTAGGCGCAGATGAGCAATTCCACTATATTTGTGTACTAGTTAAGAGAAAGACCTGGAGGTAGTGCCTAGCGAGGGTGAGGTCGAGGGTTTGAATCAAAGAGGCAATATTTTTGATGAGCTAGGCCACTTGGTTCTTGTTGGCGTGCCAAGCGCAGTAGAAGAGACCTTCCAGAGCTTCTTGAAGTCAAGATCAGAAACGTGGGTTTGGGCTTCGAGCCATCTCTTGAGAAGCGCGATTTTTGTGTGACAAGTCTTCTCTTCAGACGCTTTTGCCATTATCCCACACTGAATGCAGGATTTTGTAATTGAGTAATATTGGTCGAATCAATCCAAGGGCCCAAGTTATTTCTATTGTTTAACACCCAAATCAATGACACATGAAGGCACAGGTGGCATGGGAGGGGAGTTCTTCTTAGAGGAACGCCTTATTTTTTTTCCCATAGGAAAAATCGTAATTTCTATTAAAAAGAAATTACATTTTGTAAATGCATTTAAGGATATTCAAATAGAGAGGCACTGCCTATCTTCAACAAAATTATGTTCAGGGACATATGTGATCAAAACATTGATACCTTGTGTCCACGCAGGGAACGACGTAATTATTATTATTATTAAAAATGTTTATGATGATAATAATGATGATTGCTATTTTTTATTGAAGTTAATGTTGATTTATTACATTAAAAAAAGGGTGAAGGTTTTTTTTTATAGTTTTATTTATATGGTCAAAGAGCTAGGTGAAAATGTTTCATAAATATCTATAGTTTTAGTGATTTAAAAGGTTAGGAAGGTTGATATTATTATAAATAACTTGCAATTATTAATTAATGTGGGCATATACATGATATCTCGGAAGAAGGTGTTTTTCATCCTCCACCTTCTTAGTATTACAAAAAATATTACTACATTCATTTAATGGTGTTTTATGAATCATCCAATGCCACTATTATTTTAGCTATGTTGATTTTATTCTTTCATGCTATTTATAATAAAAAGAAATTTTAATCTTCTAAATTAGAGTCCATGACCTAGTACAACTTGAGTGGCCTAATGGGTGTTTAAATATGTGTTTCCTCATAAGAGCTTAAAGATTCAAAGTAGAGTATGTACACCTCTATCTTATACACGAATTTGGTGTGTGACCTTAAAATTAGATTTATATTACTATCATCTTAACTGTCTCTTATCCTCTAATTCTTTATATCATAACAATTTTGTCTCTTATCCTCTAATTCTTTATATCATAACAATTTACATTTATGCACGATGACCTCCTCCTCCATCCGTAATGATTTAGCCAAGTCTTGACATCTTTATGCCAACCTTTCTAAGTCATGGAACCTTTCACTTGAGTTTGAAGTAATCTTAGGAAGTTGTTTGTATTTCATGTTGTTTTTTTTTCTTGCACATCAATTACCTAATCATAGCCACATTCTCAATGCAGGAAGGACTAGCTTGTATGGGGAGAGCAAGATAAGGTGTATGAGTTTATCAATTATAAACTTTGGGATTTGCTTGATCTTTCTTTATGATTCTTTAGAGATTGTATAGCTACAAACATCAAATACATATAAGGTAATAGGATTTACAAGAGCCTCAAACAATTTTTTTCCTACAATAGAAATTGACTATTTTAGGATTATTTTCAAGACGAAATTTGATTTTCCACCCTCCATTTATTATTTTCTCAATATTGTAGTTTCAATTATGCTTGTGATGAAGGTCTACTCCAAGATAGATATTTCTGTAAGTAACTTCCTTTAAGTTGTTATATCATGACACAAAATTAAGATTGGTGATATTTTTGTCTTCATTATCATAACTTTGTTTTGTCATAATTCACTATGAACCCAAGGCTAAAACAAAAATCCTTGAATATTCTTAATTGCTTTATCTAGATCAAAGGTACAACTTGTCATAAAAACAATAATATAATTGTACACAAGAAAAATCATAATTATTGTAATTGGAATAGTGTTAGTGCAACCTACTTCTTCCAATATGTGTTAAACTTGTCAGTACAACTTTGCTTAGCTTCTACATTACAACTTGTCATAAAAACAATAATATAATTGTACACAAGAAAAATGATAATTATTGTAATTGGAATAGTGTTAGTGCAACCTACTTCTTCTAATATGTGTTAAACTTGTCAATACATCTTTGCTTAACTTCTATATTACAATTAATTGTTTTCAACCAACCATTTGTATTATTGAACTTAGCAATAACATTCTTGTATATCATTTATCATAGAAAATTCAACTTAAAATGGTTATTAGTACATTCATTTTAAATAATCATATATTAAACTAGGTGGTCCATGGTTTAACCCTTTTATCCAAAATTTAGCTATTGCTATTTTCTTTTCAATATAATCCCTTATAACTTAGCTAAAACGGGATTGATCATAATGATCATATAAATAGGGAAGTTTCTTTTTTCCTTGTCTTAAAAATAAGAACAATAAAATTTTGAGTTCATGTTTTAGTTAAACAATTTTCCATTGTAAAATTGAAGAACTTCTAAACTTAAAAGAAAATATACAAAATCTCTGTTTTTTTTATAGGACTCCTATTTGATAGGTTTTGATATCCGTAACTTACATTTTACAAAACATTTATCCATATTCTATATGTTTCAAATTAAAAACCTAATACTTTGTAATAAATGTTAAAATACGTCTTTAAAATAAAAGGTCTTATAAATATGTAAACACTATCTCAAACATTCATAAACTTAGAATTTTCATAAAACCTTTTAAAATAAAATATCAATCAAAAAAATTATTACCTTTTCTTATTTTCCCAGTTAAACCTTCTTTTCCTACTTTCAAATTATAACTTAAATATATATAATATATTTTTCCTTTAATCAATAATTTATATAAAAAATATATATTATTAAAATTTTAAAATTATTTATGTTAGAGCGCCAAAAACATTTCAATGCTTATTAATAATTTTAATTTTTTATTTTATAATTATTAATAAAAATATTATTATAAATTATAAATTAATATTAATATATCATTAGTAATTATTTAATAAAATCTGTCTTTGTCTGAAAGCTCCAAATCTGTCTTACTAGGAATCTCTTGGGGATCGCGTGGGTGACCAATCAACTCGAAGAGAATTTTTTTACCTAGGCTTTGGGCTTTCGTGTGTATCACAGAAGTGGAAAGGTCGAGTGATATCCTAACTCATAGGAAAAATTAGATCAGGATGAGAACTTAGATTGGCCGACTTTACAAACTGTGTACGAGAGACCCATCACATAAATTTCAGACACCCCTCATTTTATATATATACCAACTAATTAAGACACCCCTCCCCTCATCTTATTTTTTAATATTATATAGAGAGGGGTACTCTCTTTACAAAGTATTATGATCACTGCTGTAAAGTTTAAAAATGATATTTATTTTTGAATTATGATTACTAATCTAAAGTTTAAACCATTCCCATTCATCGTTGTCATCATTAAACCAAGCCTTCCTTGCACTACATATTCTTATATTAACTAAAACATGAAATGGTGAAACCCGTAGTGGTATGTGTCACAAGCAAAAATGTTGATAAACAGTATGTACATTAAAAGCATCGGAAACATTATATTCACCATAAATTTAGGGCTTCTTTCTACAACTTTAGGCCTTCCTTCAATCGTTGGCGGAGTTGTTCGAGCACACCCTTATCCCACCGTAGTTTCGGACAGTCCACAGCAGAAAGGTAGTTTAACAACATTAAATGTTTTGCACCGGACAACTTTTGCATCTCATGGCATCCATCAACGTTCAGCCTACTGAGCTTCTTGAGCTGTTCCAACCCCAGAATTCTCCTCAGCCTTTTGCATCCAGAAGCATTCAAGTTCTCCAAAGATATCAACATCTCAAGATTTGGCAGCTCATCTAGCTTTACACACCCATAAACACATAGCTTCTTGAGCTTCTTGAGCTGTCCCAACTCCGGAATGCTCCTCAGCCTTTTGCATCCAGAAGCCTTGAATTTCTCCAAAGATATCAACATCTCAAGATTTGGCAGCTTCTCTAGTCTTTCACACTCACTAATGTTCAGAGATTGAAGTTTTGATAAACCACAAAGCCCATGGAAGGATTCCAATTTATTCAATTCTCTACCCCTTTCTCTTTCTTCTTCAATCTTTTTAAATGGCAGTTCCAGCAACGGACAATCTATCACATTCAGAAGTTCTTGTGGTAAGTGTTCTATCCCACACTTCTCGATATGCAACATTTCCAACTGAGACAACGGTGGAAAGGGATTGGGCAAGGATTTCAATCTAGGCGCTCCAGCGATAAACAATTTTTTCAAGCTCCTGAGGTTAGACAGCGAAAGAGGAAGCAGCACTTCCAAAGAATCGCTACCTATTGACAGAGCTTCTAAATTGCATAGGTTCCCAATCCAGTTGGGCAATTCTTTAAAGTTCGCTCCCTTCATGTCTAATTCTTTCAAGGACCGTTGATGTTCGATCTGGGGGGGCAATTCTGTCACATTCAAACAGTCTGAGATATTCAAGTATTCCAGGGTTGTAATATTTCCAAGTGTGGCGCTGGAGAGGGTCAACTTGGAGCAACGACACAAATCTAGACTCTTGAGTCGAGTTAAATCGCCAAAAGACTCTGGAAGCATCTGCAAACTGGAGGCCCATCTCAATTTAATGTGCTGGAGGTTTGTTAGCCTTCCAAAAGAATCAGGCAGCGAGATCATTTTGTTGCAGCCCTGTAAGCATAAGTATTTCAAGGAGCGCAGTTCACAAAATTCTTCCGGCAAGCTTTTGAGCGAGGCTTTGATGGTAATATTTTCAAGGTACTGGAGCTGTCCTATGGACTTGGGAAACTTTGAAAATGAAGTCCTAGTGTGGATAAGTAGTTCTCGCAACTGAAGAGGAGGCTGCAATGTTTGGCGTTTTAGGCATCAGAAAGACGTAAATGATAATTTTGACGTACAAATGAAATGAAGTTACAAAAGAAAAATAAGCATACCCGAGATTCCTCCTTCCACAGCGATTGGAAGCTCTGCCCGGCCATTTCTAAAACTCTTAAGTTCTCCATCGGTATCCACTCAGGCACGTAAGAGTATGGACAATTATGCCAACGGAGCCATCTGAGATTTGGTGACGACCTCTTGTCCAATATGGGTTTTAAATAATAACCATCTGCAGTTGCAACAAACTGTAAATTCGAAATGCGAGCATCATACTTCCGTGGCTTTCCCGTATTTGAATACCGCGACGAGCAACTGCCGTAATAACAATGAAGCATCCTAATCCCGCGAACTTCGGTCATTATCTGCTCACATATGAAAAGTATACAATATCACAATTGTAGATCTTTATTTCGAAAAAGCAAAATATATTTCTTGTGAATACAGAAACTTTAAAATTCAAATTTAATCTGAATCCAAGAGTTTGAATGATGGAAGCACTTTTACACGTGATGATTGTTCCAGCAAATCATCAATGTCCTTCGTCGATTGCTGCCAAAGACGACGGCTCCCTGATCCCTGCGCAATATTTCTTGCCAGGTCACGAAAGTGATCATGCATTCTTATGCAATTTTCCGCGTCCATTTCAAACAGACACTTGTCCTGTAAATTTTCAATCCCGCGCGAACCCAATATTCTGATGGCAAGATCTCTTTTTTCTCCTATGAAAAAGGAAGCAATGTCTAAAAATATATCTTGATCATCTAAACTGAGCTTGTCGTAACTTATTTTAAGACTCTTGTGTATCTCAGTTCCAGGCAGTACCTTTTCAAGTTCACCCAGTGTCTCTTGCCAGTAAGATCCATTCCGTCCACAAACAAGCGCCCCGAATACTTTGAGCGACAATGGCAATCCATCGCACGATTTTACAAATTGTTTTACCAGATCTTCAAATTCTGGTGATGGAAATTGCTGATTTAAGGCATAGCGACAGAAGAGCTCTTTGGAATGTGATTCACTCAATCCCTTCAGATAATAAATTGAGGACTCTAACACCCCTGAACTTCTGAGGACGTGCTTGTCCCTGGAGGTAACTAAAATCAAGCTCTCAGGGCCAAGGCTATCCCTAATTGGCAAAAGTGCATTCAATTGAGATGCATCATCTATATCATCTAGAACTATAAGACCATGAAAAGACGAGAGATACCTCAAAAGTATCCCTAACCCTTCAGCGGGATTCTCTATTTTGCAATCTTCCTTTTTACCTATGAAGGCTTCCAAGAGATTCGTCTGTAAACGAGTCATAGGTTTTTGTCTCACATCAAATAAAAACTTGGATTTAGTGTAATCTGAACTTCTACGGTTGAACAATTCCGTAGCTAGGGTGGTTTTCCCAACGCCACCCACACCCACAATGCCCACAACCTTGCAGCGCTCCTGATTGGATAGGGCCCTCTTTTCAAAATTTTCATATTCAGCAACTTTGAGATCCAACCCAGTTAGATGTTCTTCCACATGCACCAATAGCTTTGGAACCATTTTCAGAACTACTTCCACGACATTGTCCAGTCGCTCAAGTTCGTCGTCCTTGTCCCTGAATTGAGTAAACAAAGCAAGTGAGAAGCGCTTACGAATGTACACTAAGAGAATCTCAACATGGTGGAATCCAACAAATGAAAACTAAGACGGATGTTAAGGGAAACGAGGAGATGCAGCTCACCTAATCTCGCAACCGCTTAAATCGGCAACTGTAGAAAGTGCGCCTCTCCATTTCTGAATCTTGTCAGAGCTGTAGCGTGGCTTCTCTTCACCAGTTTTAGGATCAGGTGTAGTTTTCTTTGCAAGGTCTCGCAGGGCATCAGCGTACGCTCCGTCTTTGACATTGTAACGGACCACGGAAGGTTGAACCTTGTAAAAAACTGGAAAAATGGCTTTCCCTGACTCTACCATCAGCACAAGCTCATCCAAGCACCACCAAGATTCGGCATACCTTGGTGAAAAGATTGCAATGTGAACAGAGGCACCACCGATAGCCTCTGTTAACTGGCGAGAAATGTTTTGTCCCTTCTCCATCTCTTCCTTGTCGAAAAAGACTCTCATTAATCCATGGGAAGTAAGTTTCCGGTACAGATATCTGGCGGCCTTTTCACCATCCGCACCTCGGTGATTAATAAATAGATCCCAAGGAGTACAAGAAGTCGTGGCAGAAGAGGAGGCCATGGAAGAGGAAGCAGCGGAACCTTGAGCGGATAGAGTTAGATTTGCCATTGATACTGAAATCTGGAAATGTATGATCTGATAAACTGTATAATAAGATGCAAAGCTTCGATGGAATTCAAAATTTAAAAAAGGAGTGGACACGTACGTTGAGTAATGATGCTTTGGATACCATAGACGCGTATTTAAAGGTGCGGGAGATGACATAAATGCCATTTATGTCACGTAATATTGGACGATTGTTATTTATAATTATCATATTATTTATAATTATAAAATATCCTAGGTTGCTTCCCCCTACTTAAAAATACCCCTATGTTATTGCTGGCCCCTACCACGACAAACTTCATTCTTATGAATGAATGGATGGTCAAAGGTAGGATGGGACTTCAAATTAAAGTTATTAAATGGAATTAATATTAAATTATATTTTCTTGGAATCATTCCAGAGTTATTCAAAGCTGTCATTAGAGAATCTTTTATAAAAGTATTCCCACACCAACACGTGGTGCATGAATGGCTTCTGATTCAACCTTATCATGAATTGGTAGGTGAGACTTTTGAAGTTTTTGTATTATGTGGATATTTATTTAATATTATTACTTCTTCTTTTTTTTATATTCGGGAAGTAATTTATATTTGAGTAGCCAATTTTGACTATACTTAGTGTAATTTTAGTGGGGAATGGTATAAGAATATCTATTTAATTAGTTGGTAAGTCAAAATTTTGTTATGTGGTTATTTATTTAATATTATTATTTTTTGGTATTTATTTGATATTATTAAATTGAAAGTTTTCTCTATTAAAATATGTAAGACATGTAATGTTTTGTAAATATTTTGATTTGGTCAAAATACATAAAAATAAAAACAAAAATTAATGTAATGTAATGTAAACATTTTAACTTCTTCAAAATAAAAATAACATTGTGTTAAAATAAAAAAATTTATGTTATTTTTTTATTAATTTTTGTTGAGTACTTGAGGTAAATTTGACTTGGTGAAGTTACCAATGGTTTTTGAGCTCTAGGTTTATGAGAACCCATGGTATTCATGTGGAATATAGTCTATTTAAAGGGGAGAATTAAACCAACCTAGATTCATCTTAACTCGGGATCTACCAAGCCCCGAGAGGGATCAAATCTCTTGAGATGCAAATATCTTAAGATGCAAAGAGATATGATCCCTAGTAGGAGTTAAGATGATGGATCTAGGTTGTTTTTTCGTTGTGTCGCGAGAGACGCTCTCTAGCTCAATATGGTAGAAATGTTTTAATGTCCTATAAACATTATGACTAGGTCAAAATAAAATAATTAATAATCATAATTATTAATAAAACATTTTGACTAGATCAAATTACATAAAGCTAAAATTAAAATTAAAATTACAAAACATAAAATTAATAAATGTAATTATAATTAATAATTAAATAAGCCTAGATCCATCTTAATTTTGGATTAAGAATCAAAGGGATCAAATCTCTTGAGATGCAAAACTCTTTTAGAGTGAAAACATATTTGATCCCTCGGTACTTGGTAGATACAGAGTTAAGATGGATCTAGGTTGGTAGACACTTAAGAGGGATAATGTTAAATAGGTGGTCATATCATGTAAAAACAATAGTTGTAAGAAGGTTGAGCTTGGGTGGTTAAGAAAAATGTTGTTATCATTTCCACCTAGGTTCGATTTCCACATGTGACATGTTTAGCTCATAATGAGTATTTCTTGCAATTGCTTCGAGCTTTGTTATCCAAGCAATGCTTCGAGGACTGAAAGTTGTATATTTCTTATATGGAATATATAGATATTGCTAATGAAAAAAAAAACTTTCGCCTATTAGAAGGTTACTTCACTTAAAAGTTTCTAGAATGTTAGATAAAGATACATAACGAAATAGAAGCAATGTAATGTGATGTATTGTGAAGTATATTGTAATTGTAACATTTTTTTTAAACCATGGTGAATCTGTACATGTTGGAGTAATTTGTGTCAGACCAAAGTCAAATCTTTTGGTTGTCACTATAAAACCAAGAGTATATCCAACAACCTACAAGTGAAATATACCAATCAATTATGACTTAGCAATAGTCAAGATGTCACATGGGTGGGCGTGTATACTCTTCAACATTTATCACAATGGGCCTAACATGTCCCTTGAAATTGAACCTAGGTGAATGAGAGAACAAATTGTGCTCCCAACCACTCTAAACAATTATTGCTTGTAGAGTGATTTCATTTCTTAAGGAATAATTAATGGTGTTGCCCTACCTCAAGAGTTTTCTCTACAATTCTTGTGTATTCAATATTTTGTTATTTATGGTGTAAATGGTTTGGTTTAGTTTTTAAGAGTTTCTATACTATCTTATATTTTTATATCTATACAATTACACAACATGTCTTATTGAAACTGTCTTGGTGGGTCGTGCCTTCATTAGTTGATGAAGCATAATTTCTCCATATTCTCCTTAGATACTTGATATGTAGCCTTCAAACTAGGTAGGGCTAGACATTGGCTTGTTTGATGATTCTTCTCGCATATTTCATAACCCTCTATATTGTTTAATTGGCATCTCTAATGTGCTTTTTGGTATATTTGGGACATAAAACAACTAGAGCCTTTTCAGCCTCTTCTTTTTTCCGTTTGATATGCATGATATCTAATTGCATGGCCAAGTAATGTAAAATGTTGATCTCAATGTCTTCAATTAAGGTTCTAATTTTAGACTTTGTGAGGCCTATTATTGATGTCCTTAATGACTATGTAACAATATTTATGTAGATGTTATTCTTTTTATATGTAGCTCTAGAATAGTTCTTGATCACATGCTTTATCTCCTCATAAGAGAGTTGAAAAATAACACCATTTACAAGGATGTTCAAGGTTTCCATCCACTATATCACACCTCTAAGGAATACTAATTTGAGAGACTTGTGATCCAATGTATAGGAGATAAACTTCTTATAGATAAGTTGAAATCTCTCCTCTTAATATTTTAGTGATTCATCTTCTCTTTGTATCATTTTAAAGATCTCAACCCTAATATCTTAGGCTTTGCAATAGTTTATGTTCTTTTTAATGAAATCGTGTTTTAGTTGTTCCCAAGTGTTGATGTTGTTCCATCCATACTCATAAAAGTTATTAATACTACTTCCTTCAACATGGATGGGAAGAAGCTCAACGTATTGGCATTTATCTGATGATTATAGGATTCCTATAGAGATCTTCAAGCTCAAAGAGAAAGGTATAAAGATTCTTTAATGGCCAATCCATGAAAATGAGAGAGAACAAAAAGAGTTATGTTCTTCAACTTCTTTAAATCGAAATTGAAAAACATCAAGTTGATATTTTGATTCTTCCACCTTGATATTCAATGATGGTGATCTCTTTATAGATTCAGTTCTTATGTTGAATGAAGAACATTTGTAAAGACTCCCATAACAAAAAATCTTATCTCCCTGAGACCTTCAACAAATTATCCAAATATTTATCATATAGTTGTTGGCTCTTCTATATAATATTTCTTTAAGTAGTCTTCAAATATTTATTGCTCTACTTGAAGCTCTTTTGGTATGCAATGGTTACTATTCTCTACTTGACTTACACTAGGTGTATAAGTTTTTAGTAGGAAGTATCCTAGCTTATCCCATGTTGATGCATGCATTCTAAATTAAGAATCTAAAGTGGAATTTAAAACATTACACAAAAAGTATATAAAGGAAAATGTCACTCTTATTTTGGTAATAATTCTATAATTGTGTTTTTTTTTTCAAATTTCAAAGATTATATTTGGTGTTTTTTTGGAGGGGAAGTAATGAAGGAAAATCTATAGAGGTGGGTGAAGATAAACAATATCTAAGGCTTTGATGTTGGGCTTTCCTAATCCCCTGGTTGGGTTATGGAAAAAGGTTTTGAAGTGTGGAAAAAAGGGCTACTATCATAGTGGCCTACCTAGTAACCCGAGGAATCAAAAGATGAGGAAAACGGTTGATCAAAAAGATCAACCTCCCCAACAATATTGGAAAAAATTGTTGAAGTGTAGAATTATAAAAATAAAATAGTAAACTCCCTAGATCATTTTAATTATCATCTCGGGTGTCATATAAACTTCAAAAGTTCTATGCCTTCCATGTATACAAATTACTAAAATTTAGCCTACTAATAAATGAAGTATCCTAAAGCCTTGAATGTACTTAATTATGATGTTGTAACAAAACAAGAAACTAAGTATGTGGTTGAAAGGAAACTACGCCAATTCCACTAAATATCTTAAAGGTGTGGTTCCTATTTTTGTCTCTTTATATAATTGGTTGGAAGTCAAATGTTGTTGACAATGTTACCTAATCAAATGAAGAATGTAGGTGAAGATAGCTAGGTCGATACATGTACATTCACAAGGTGAAACTAAACATAGTAGCAATTTTATAGTTATAAATAATTATGAAACTTACAATCATATACTTAATTATTATAGTTAAAAGTAATATAAACAAAATAGGAAATCAGCTTGCAAGTTTGTATAATAAACAAAGGTTTGATAATGCTAAATTGAATAGACATATAAATGAATAAACAAAATAGAATTGTAGGTAAAATAAGTAAACAAATAATGCAAATAAACCAAATGAACATAAATACAAAAAACAAGGGAGGGTTCATTCTAGAACCCTATCAAGGAATTTATAACACAAAACTAAATTGAAAATTTTTATTCAACAATCTACAAATAATACATAAATAATGCCAATGATGAAACTCCATTTTAGCTAAGAAATTTGGACTTGTTCATAACTTGAAGAGAAAAGTGTTAGAAAAATAGAGAGTTCTAGTTGACTTTATCAATAAAATCCCTAATTATTAAGAAGTTTCCTACTAGCTAAGATCATTCATGTAGTTGAATTTAGGATTTATTGTTCACTAAAATAGTTAAATTTAGGATTTACTAATTAACTATTTTATCTAGATTTGATCTAAAATAATATAGATATCTAAAATTTAAATTGTTCATGAATTTAATGGATAGCCCTCAGAGTTTAACAATATACCTAATCACCCTCATGATTAGAGATAACATAATCCCATAATTTACTCATTTGTTTCTTGTTAGGTAAAACAATTGTTCTTTTAATTCATAGCAACAGATCCAACTCTCACATTAATTGTCAATCCGGGTAGGCCTTTTTATTTCAAGGTTATTAAACAAAGTATATGCAAGGAAAAATGTTGATTAGTGCCAATGAATCTCAAATCCAATCCTCTCATCAATCCAACACTCTGGTTGTTACACTCTCAAACCTCGCTCACACTTTTAGGAAATAAACACACATTGCAGAATAAACCACTTGGTCACACAATCACTCTTATTCAGAAAGAAATAACACTCTTGGAAACCATTCACTCAAGCAAATGTTGAAACACAAATTCAAATAAAATAAACACACCACCAAACTGTAACAGGGATTCAATAGTTTTCATACTAACAAAAGGAATGGTATATGACCTATGTTGTTACACAATACAGAGGTTAGAATTTTGCAATCATTAAAGCATGAAAAATATTAACAATAACAGTAACAACAATCATACATGAATCATAATTGAGAGAAAGTAAATCAAATTGCTACAGTACCTTCCTAACCAGTGATACCTGCTAAGAAGGAGGGCCCTTCCTTCCTAGTAGGGGTTGGTACACTATGAAGCACACAAGCTAATCAACAGAAAGGTATGGTGCCATGAATAATTGATATTTGCATTAATGAAACATACAAGATTGCAATGCTAGTGATTTTTCCTCTCTCCCCTCTCTTTTTTCTATGCATATCTATATGTCTACTCGCTGGCAGAGCACAAGTTTTTATAATTTCAAACTACAAAGATAAGATCATCATGAGAATCTCTTGATTCTAATGTGATATAAATCGAGAATAAATGTTAACAGCTCAATAACAATTTCCATGGTTGGGACAAAATTGTAATAACTTTTCCCAAATTTCAATACTTCATCTATGGAAAATCCTAATTGCTTCAGCTGCATTGTCCATGAATATCTCCTTTGGCGGTTGAACTGACTTTGACCAAATACATGTCCATATTGATCTTCATTATTGATTAAAGGAGATCAACGCATCCAAAATAAGTCGGGCATGTATCAACAATATTCAGCAAGCCCTTGTCATGTCCTTGGCAAGGCAAAACTAGAAAGTGTAATCTTGTAACAACATCTCAATTGACCACACACTCTGAAACAACCCATTTGTCAATTTTATGATAAAAATAGCCTAAATCAATAGTTATCATGCCAAATTACAAGAAAAATTAGATCATAAGGATGACATATAAAAAGAGACATACTTAGGTTGATAGTGGTTGTTACAGTGATAAAGTATGGTCTTGAGAGTCAAAAAGGGTAAAAAAAAGATAGGAAAATGGATGCAAAAAGATGTTAATTCCACGTCCTCATGCATACCCTTATAATTGGTTTCTGGTGTGCTAAGAATGGAATTCTTAAAAATTATAAGCTCTTGTAGTATCCTCTAAATCTGTTTTGTATTCTCGAAAAAGAAACAATTCCATTTCCCATTATTTATCAACGAAATGATATGGATGTTGATTTGAACCTAATTCCAAGCCATCCAGACCCACTTATTTTGATGCATTCTACATATTGAGAAACCACAGAGAGTGCCTGTGTGAAATTTTGAAGGAAATAAGGGTCCTCATCCTTCAATTCCTTCTTGCAAGCATCCCATCTAAGTCTACTCCCTTCTAATGTGTTATCTTTCATCCCTTTGATATTTTTGAGACAACATTCCAAAACTCTATTCCTGAATTCCATTAGCATATTTTTGGCATCCATATATCACCATATTTTATTATACACTGTAGAGGCTCTTTTAATAGGCCCATGTTCATCTCTGATAGGAAATTTCACTTTTCCTTCATTATCTTTTACAACATTGTAGGAAAGCTTCTAACTGACTTGATTTTGTATAAAGGACTCAAAGGCTCTCAACTAAACATCCCTAACAAATGGTGTAATGTTAAAGATTCTTTCTAGAAATTTTCTAGAAAGTCTTGAGCCTCCTTCACTTCAAACGGTTGTTTCTCCTTGATGGTTTTTAATTGAAAAATGAAGTATTTTTCTTGTAGATACAAGGGATAGGATAGATGATCCAGTGCTAAAAAAAATGCTCAAAAATGAAAGTTGTCATATTGATGTGAAACCTGAATGAACGCGTATATCTCTTCATCTTGAATCCGACGCAACTCATTTCATGGAAAACAGATGTCGTATGCTCCCGGAAATGAGTTTTGATCGATTTGGTAAACAACGAAAATTTTGTGCAGGGCTGCTCAGTCAACAGTCTGTCCTGCTAACGTGGCATGCTCACTTGACCTACTAATTTGGCAAATTATTGGGCTTCAAAAGAACCAATGGCAACTTGCCACTTGTTAGGTTCTTATTGGTGTTGAGTTGGTGATTTCGTATTGGTCAATATAGTGTTGGTGACATGGACCAATTGGAGGTCACCATGTGGCCCAACCAGAGGCTACCATGTAGCACCTCAGTGGCCACTAAAAGTTTTGGGTAGGTCGGATTAACCTCCATAAGGTTCAAACCTTGAACTTATCTCCAACAAACTTCTGCCAAAATCGTTATGTTATGGGTGGGCCTTGTTAAAAGGATCCATGTATATTTTATTTAAACATTAATGGGGTGGAGTTATGGGTTAAGGGACGAAGGTTAGCCCCAACGCCTATCACTGCGCCCACACGGAATAGGGGTGGGACTAAGGGCTAGGGATTAGCCTCGACGCCCCCAACTTAATACTTTCCATGTGACCACGGAGCAAGGAACGAGGGGCATGCCGGAGGGGGCCAGACCTTAGGCGCTAGCCCCCAGTCACATGGGGGTTATGTGACCACTGCCATGCACACAAGGGTCATTAGGAAAAGTAATGATCCTGCAATTTGCGCCAGCGGTTTGCCAATTTTTTGCCCAGTTAGCATAAAAAGGGGTGGAATTGTAGGACAGTTAGTTGGACTTGGCGAATTTGTAGGTCGACTAGTAGCAAAACTTGGGAAGCTCGTAACTTTCTCAGTTTTTGGTCTTTTTAAGAGTAGAAAGACGCTAGACAGGGGTTTTTTAGAGATATGAAGTTGTTGGAGTAGGTTTTGAATCCATTTGAGCATTGTAACTCATTTTAATCACCATTGTTTAGCATAATGAAAGAGGGCCAAGCATTGGAAGCTGGACCAGGAGACGTAGCCCAGGAGGGGTGAACTCCTTCATCACTTGTTGTTTTGTGGTTACTGTTATGGTTTTATTCTCTACTATTTTCTGTAGTTTATGAGTTAAATTCATGCTTAAATATGTCTATGAATTCAAATTAAAGCACCATAAAAACTCATTTCATTAACTTGCAATTTACATAATCCTCAAGCACATACATATACAGATCAAGTTTGGTATCAAAGCATAGGTTTTCTTTGCTGCTATGAGGATTTAATTGTTTGCAAGTGTTTCTGATACTCACAAGGTTGAAGCTCAAGAGAGGAGAAGGAAATCTTGTGGGTACAGGATCTCAATTTGGGACGAGGACAAGGAGAGCACATTTGCCACAATCTCCACCACAAGTTTCACCTCAAGTTGTTCCTGAAGCTTCAGTAAGCATGTCTCATGAAGGAGGACTTGATAACATGTCAGAGGATGAGAAGGCTTTCAGAAAATAATTCTTTGACATGACCCATATGGTGAAAGTTCTCTATGAAGAGAGAAACACAAGATTGTAGGGTGAGAGCTCCAAGCCTCCAAAGGGAGAGGGTTCTTCAGGAGGAAAAGGAGGAGATGAGAAAAATCCTTCAAAAGGGAATGGAGGTAAACCACCATCTTCTCCACCATCATCTTCACCTCCATCCTCACCTTCATCTTCATCCTCTTCCACAAAAACCCTTTCACAAACACCTCCACATACTCCAAAGGGACATGGTAAAACTCCCTTATTGAAACTTGATATTAAATTCGAATTGCCTATGTATAATGGTGAAGTGAATGCTGAAAGACTTGATAATTGGGTTCATCAACTTGAAGTATATTGCAAGATTAAAAACATCAAGGATGATGAAACAAAGATTCAGCTGGCTTCATTAAGGTTGGAAAGTGCTGAATTGATTTGGTGGGAAGCCAAAACACAAGAGGAAATAAAAAAGTATGTTAAGGTCTCAACCTCTTGGATAGATTTTATTGTTGCACTTAGAAGATAGTTTTATCCATTAGCTTATATGCAAAAATAAATTATGGATTGGTAGAATTTTAGACAAGGAAAAGGACAAAGTCTTCAAAATTATACTCAAGAGTTTAGGAGAAGAGCACTAGTATTGGGTGTAGATTTGTTTCCCAAACAAAACTACTTTCAACTTTGTTTCCCAAAAAAAACTTGGAGAACCGGAAACTGGGATAGTCAATCCTTCTTTATGATGTCCAAGACTCCATCCCTACTAAGCCAACTTGGGTTACCACAAATACTTATTTGGCTCATTATTACCGAGACAACAACCTACTTCTTCACATTCACCGTGCGAACGATCCAGGACATAATCCCATACGTAAAGAATAGTGAAAAAAGTCTCTAGGCCAATGGTTGTTTTGCGTTTTGTAGAAATATTCAGGGTTATTTTTTTCAGGATCAATAGTGGGCGAATGAAGAGAGATGGATTCAAACCCTCAGTACAGATGATCCATACTACAGATTAATAATCCACCGCTTTGGTCCGCTCAGCCATCTTTTGGAAGGGAATGGGCCCCAAGTTTTCTGGAGGGTCAAGATCGAGAGTAACAGGGCAATGGTTTGAGTCCCCTCTGGCTAGAATAGAGGAGGAGAAATCCACTCCTTTTAGGATCAAGTTACTGTGAACGAGGAATCTATCAAACCTAGTTGTGACATGGGCTTTGCCAACTCTCTAGTTGGACCAGGTGAACTTTCCTTTTTCTTGCAAAACATCAAATAGGTCCCACTCCAATAAAAGGTCCTCCATTCTTTCTCAAAAAGTATCACAGACAATAAAACCCCCTTTCTTCTCAAAAGAGAGCAGGGTGGTGTGAAGTCTCCCCCGATGATGCAGTCTCTATTTTAGGCCCTTATTTTAATATATTTAGAGAATCCCAAAATTTTCCTTTTCTTTTATAATCGATACAAGCATAGACATTAATCACAAAGAAAAGCTATTTAGATAGATAGTCCTCAAGGTGGGCCGCAATCCAGATTTTTTTTTTTAATTTCTACTAATATTAGGCTTAAGGAATCCAAATGGATAGTTAGGCCTCTAGAGGCCCCGTAAGAGCTTTGAGTGATACCAACATTATTCCTCAAAAAAAAATTGACTTCTCTAACACTTCTTCTTCGACTATTTTTGTCCCTAACCCCCTTATATTTTAATAAATAATTTTCATTTAGACTTGGAGACCTAAGACTTACCTCCTCCATTTCTAGTACTACTAGACTCTTTGTTGCATACATTCTCCAATATTTTTATTATTTGAGCTTGGTTACCCAACTTGATGTTTTTTTTAGTTTTTAATTTCATCACCTCTTTGTTGGTTGGTCTGCCCTTAGCCTTGGGGTTTCTATTTCCTCATTGGTCGAGTTACTTGACCATTTCAACTTCTTCTTGGCGCTTTGAGTTAGGACTTGAGAGCTTTCCTCCTCATTCTCTTTCATTTCTATGTGTAATGAATCTATGCTTTTATTCCTTTTAGTTGGGGCAGTATTGGGAGAATGTTTAGGACTGACTAGAATTGGATCCTTGTCCTAAATCTCAACTTATTCATCTTGTTCATTCTCATTCCTTTTTTCCCACTCCTCCACTTGGACACCTTTCTCTTCCTCGTCTTCCCTTTCCAAGGGCTCAATAACCTCATGGGACAAAACAAAAAAATGGTTTTTTGAGGATGATGCTACGTTCTGAGAAGTAGTAGTATTCCTTTTTTTGCACTTATTTTCTACGACTTTCATTGATCCTCTTGGGAATCAAATGTGGTTCATGACCATATTTGCATTTGAATGGAAACTGATCACGTTTGAGGGGTTGGATGAAGCTCCAATCTCCTTAATTCAAGTTTATGTCTGAAGGGAGGCCCTTATCCAAGTCAACCTCAACATAGACTCTAGCACAGGTAAACTACTGACCCTTAGGTTCATCCCTATCCAAGAAATATCCAATATTGTTACCAGTGGCCTTCAAACAACCATCACTCCAACAAACCAAGGGTAACCTAGGAAATTTAAACCACACTAGAACTATTGTTGTGACATATTCATCCAGATTGAAGTCAAGGGACCATGTGTTTAATTACATCCCCTTGGCATTAAAGAAATAGGGACCATATGTTTAATTACATCCCCCTAGCCCTACAGAAGTAGGGACCATTATGAAAGGTAACATCACGTTCCTCTTTCAGCTCAAACAGAAAGGTGAAAAAGTCATTACCCATAGTGTAAACTATCAGCTTCCCTTTAATCATTGGCGTACAAGTCCGCTCATCCCATTTATCCATGGATTTTGATGAGGGCCACATTCCCATGAATTTTCCCACCACAGCAATGTCCGAAAAATTCAGCATCATCCTTCGAAAGCTGGAGGGAAGTGCTATAGATGGAATATTCTCTAATCACTTAACAAACTTCTGAGAAGCTTGTTTTAGGCAAGGATTGGCCTTCAGGGAGGTTATGAGGTGTCTAAAGGTAGCCTCTTTTTTATAGGGAGCGGTGGATACGCCTCCTTGCGGTAGGCATTACCATCATTAAAAGCTTCCAGAAAATGCCAAAACTTTAGAAAAGGTTGGTAGGAATTAGGAGAGCACTGGAGATTACAAAGAAGAAAATAATAGCTCTAATACCAGTTGTTAGTAATAAAATCAAAATGAATTCATAAGTAAAAACATAGAATGAAACAATACAAAGGCGATATTAATATACATGGTTAACCCAATTTTGGATATGTTCACAGAGAAATAGTCAATCCTTCCTTTTAGACATCCATTGCAACCTCCTATTCTCTCTCTCATGGTCTCCTCCCTCTCAATCACAATTCTTTCTCAATGATACACAACCACATTAAAATTCCCTCACATTCTAGGGAAATAAACTCTAACATATCATCTGAATGAATGATCTATATGGACTATGAAATTACAATATTTACAAGGAAAAGTTTCAAAAAAAATATCTTCAAGGGTGTAGCCCCTAAAGCCTTGCTAGGGGGGGCTCCAAAGAGTCATCGTAGGCCCCCCTAGATCCCTTGGAAGCAATAGTATGGGGGAAATTCCCCCTTACACCCCCCATGAGGAACTAGGATCCAAACATGGCTAAAAACAAGACCTCTAAATAAGGAAGATAATCAAGCTCCACAACCAACAATATTTGTTTCTCTTAATTAATCAAATGAGTCATCAATTCTTCATTGAGCATATTTATTCCTCTTAGTGAATTTTTTTAGCTATCTAAAATAAATACGTAACCTCAAAATTCCTTCTTTCTTCTTTACAAAGAGCACAAGTTCTCCCCAAGGTGAGACACTTAAGCATGTATTACCCATCTTTTACCAATTCTTCTAACTACATTTGCAACTTATTCAACTTTAATTCACTTATTATGTATGAGATATTTGATATAGTGCACCTCCAGTCATTAAATAAATATATAAATCTATATTTAGTTTTGGTGGTAGACCCAACATTTCCAAAAATACATCCCAAAATTCTAGCAACACAAAAAATTCGTCAACACTTTGAGTTTTGTTATTCGCTAGCTCTTTCACATGAGTTTCATACAATTGAATCTCCTTTCCTAATACATATCTTCAATTGTAAGGATGGGACATCCCTTATAGAAATGGAAAATGTAATTTGTTTTAGTATCGTCTACTTTCCATATTCGCTAAAACAAGTAGAAGTATTCCTATGGCAATCCAAAATAGCATGATGCATTTCAATCCAATCCATTCCAATGATGACATGATTTGATCCAAATGTTATGATGTTTATATCTGCAACAATATTGACACCATGCATATCTAATGGACAACCTTTGGCAATATTATTGTGTCGAGAGGTGCTCTACAACCCAGTATGGGGGAGATGTGTAGGTGTTAGGCATAATGTAAGAAAGATTGTATGTCAATATTTTTCAATGTCATCTCAATATGTTGAATTTATAAGACGTAAAGGATATTAGTATTAATTCAACACACAAATTAAATTAAATTAAATTTGTTTATACAATAAATCAAGAAAAATAATATACAAACTCGAATAAAATCAAGAATAAAATGGAAAAAGTCAACAAATGCAATTTCGTTTCAATAAAAACCCTTCTCACATTTATTTTTATATCGATTCAATGAATATTCAACTTAAATTAAATTATTAATAATAATTTTGTGATAACTATAAAATCTTTGTTTCATGGTCATCTCCTCCATATATTAGATTTGTTTACATATTAAATCAAGAAAATAAGTATACAAAACTCGAATATGGTGAAAAAATGGAAAGATGGAAAAGGTCAACAAATGAAATTTTGTTTCAATAAAAATTATTCCACATCCATTTTATATCAATTCAGTGACTATGTCAACTTAAATTAAACCAGTGAATATCCATCTTAACTCTGGATCTACTAAGCATCAAGAGGGTGATAAAATTGTTAGAGGTAAATTTGGTTATTGACATTTATATTCTTCATAAACTTTAACTAAATTAATTTTATTGGTAAGTTTTAGATTTATCTGATTTGTTTAATTTTATAGGTAATTTCTAGATTTATGTGATTTGTTTTCGTAGATAAAGAACTAGGATTTTCTATAGTGTAGTTTGAAAGTTGTACACGTTTCAAAATTAACAATAATAAATTATAAAAAGAATTTTAAATTTATAACTTACTCAATGAGGTGGGGGAGCATATGTTTTTCTGTTTTACCATGGTGAATTGGTAACTCGTTGAAGTAATTTCGGCATAGGGATCCCATTGTGCCAACCACTCAATCGCACCATAAGAGATACTATTCAATATTAATAATTTAAATATCATTTATGAGTATTACTAATAAACCGACCTACATCTATCTTAACTCTGAATCTACCAAGCGTCTAGAGGGGTCAAATCTCTTCACTCTAAAAGAGGTATTCATATTAAGAGATTTGATCCCTCTCAGAGCTTGGTAGATCTGAAGTTAAGATGGATCTAGTTTGGTTAGTATTTATATTAGTCCTAGTATCAAGTTGAACTAAACATGGTTATCTTATGCTTACCTCTTTTCAAATGAAATTGTTTAACCAACTTCAGGGAAATGTAACCATGGCTTGCTCACAAATCAATTAAAATAGCAACATGTTGGTTAGCAATCTTATCTTCAACCTCAATCATATTTTCCTAATGATATACCTATCTATTTCCCAAGGTTTCATATATTATTAGGATGTTTTTTTACCAACTTCTTCCATTACAATTTCCTCCTACATATTGTACACAATCCTTACTATGTGTCCCTTGTAATGAAAATCTTGATACAAATTTTGTCCAATTTATATCCCCAACACTTGATTGGTGGTTTCTCCTTTTTCCTCAAGGATTATACCCTTGTGTATTCACATTAAGTTGACTAACTTTATTGATATGCATTAGGACTATTTCTAAATAAATGAGGTATAAATCCCTACTTCATATTATATAGTTTTTCCTTCTTCTTATCTTTCCAAAACTTCTAAAAAGTTGGTCTACAATTGTTCTAATCATATAGGTATTTTTCTTCCCAGTTTGTCTCTTCAAGAGTCTTGGGGTTGTCACATTAGATATTGTCTCTATAAGATGTTGGAAGTCGACTTAAAAACCTTTGTATCTTCACCTTCTCATCTTTAATAAATCCCATATATCATAGCAACTCGAAAAAAAAAATCATATTTTTCCAAGGTGATATTTCCTAGGTTAAGTTCAGAAAAATCCTACATATTATCATAATAGTTATCTAAACAATATTCCACTAAAAATTATCCTTGAACCACTTCCAGGAAATCCTCCTCTCATTGATGTGCATAACTTATTTTCATTGATCGCACCATACAAGGGTTTTTGCTTGTAGATTATATATCGCAATCTCAGCCTCTAAATTACATGAGTAGCTATGCAATTTAAAGTGCTTTCTTATTCCTAGCAACCAAGCTTTAACTTCCAAGGAAATAACATCCCTCACAAATCAGAGAGTTGGGTTAGGTCACTGAGTTTTCCTAGATGGAGTAATTGATGGAGAACCAATGTTCTTAGTCCACCTTGGGGACTAGACTCACAAGAAGTGTGGCATGTTGGTAGACAATAAAAGAAAACCCATGTTGAATGCTCGATGACTCAAATTGATATTCCCCCATTTTTTTTTTACCATCAAAGATTAATTTCTCAAGCTTCCTAATCTCTCCTTTCAAAATTTCTTATTCATGTCTTCTTTTGTGATGTTTAAATAGGGATACTTATGGGTTGTTCTATGGTACTTTAGATGCATATGACTTTTTGGCTAAATGAGTTGGTGAAAAATGATGCCTTTCAGTAGTGGTAGCACTTATTTATCTTCTAAATCTGCTATGACTATCCCTCCTTGCATGGGATATGCCTTCTTCCTCATGTATTAAATTCAATCCATTCTTTATTTTCCACTGCAACTGATTTAAACTTTCTAGAAATTGAGTGTTTAGTTGATTTCGTTCCTCCTAGGATTTTAACAATCAAATCTATAACTTTGCACCTCCATTTTCAAACTCCACATGGTTTCTAATAGCTCCATTTTTTCCTCTATGTTTATTAGACTTTATCTCCTCATTTCCCATATTTATATTGAAGCCTTCAACTTATTCATGATTGTAGGGTCAAGTATGAACCACCCATACCTCCTCCTCCTTAACGCTAGTCTCCAATTATGATATTTACTTGTGTTTGTTTTAATAATGACTCTCCAAGAAGCATGCATACAAATGCAACTCTTAGATACACCTCATTTCTAATCTATAACATTTATTTCAAATTCTAAAAATTATTCACTTGCCAATTTTTTTGTCAAGTAAGGCTACAAGTCCTTCTTCTTCTCAATATGAAGAAAATTGGAGCTCTTGTCCAAATTCTAATTCTTCATACTTAATTTACTTCGAATTATCTTTCCAATGATTATACTCAAGCTCTAATCTGAGCTCAAGGATAAAATTATATCTCTTATAAATAACCATTTTTTCCCATTTTCTGCAATTTTCTTACTAGTGTAATTTGACTCAGAGAACAACTGGTGTGCCCTATATGCGAAAATATATTAAGAACCAATAAAATGTTTGTATTGGACACTAATATTATTCATGATTTCAATTACACAACTTATGGATTAATAATTTGGCAATTTAATAATTTCTACATTAATATGGATTTGTCAACTTTGTCTTGTTTGCACCACCTCTAGTTATTTTTTAGCCAAAAAAAATTATCTTCCAAATGAATAAAAATCAAGAAACCTTCAGCAATAAAAATTCATCTAGATTGTATTATCCTTACAGGCCTTGACCTGTCAGCAAGGATACTCCCGTTTGGTGGCTCGGATCATTGGCCTGTTCAACTTGAAGTGTCCTTTATAGGAACTCCAAGAAATAGACCTTTTAGGTTTGAAAACATTTGGCTCACCCATCTGAACTTTATCAGCAATATTGAAAAATGGTGGACAGAGGATATGCATATTTAGGGCACTAAAATGTTCCTCTTGCATAAAAGATTGAAACATATCAAACTCAGGCTTAAAGATCGGAATAAGAATGAATTTGGCAACATTTTTGAAGCCAAAAAAGTTGCTGAATGGAGGCTACATGAGATTAACCAGATCCTCATCATAGATGGCTTCAACGAGGGAAGCAAGAAACAAGCTGAACACCATCAACAAGAATGGGAGGAATTATGCAAGCAAGAGGAGATATTCTGGAAACATAAATCAAGGGTACAATGGTTAAAAGAAGGAGACAGGAACACAAGGTTTTTTCACAAATCCACCATGGATCACAGGTCTCATAACAGGATCTCAGTCATTAAAGATGCTCAAGAATGCAACTCAATACACACAAAGAAATAGAAGCAACACTAGTTCAACACTCCCAAGGCATTGCTGAGGAACCTCTATTAGATAGATCACAATTCATCAATGACTTTACAAAGCACATTCCTAAGCTTGTGACAAAAGAAGACAATTACAATCTAAACATACCTGTGAATGAAGAGGACATTAGCGAAGTCATCAAAGAGATGAAAAATCGGAAGGCACCTGGTCTAGATGGTTTCAATGTTGAATTCTTCAAAGCATGTTGGGGAATTGTCAAGCGGGATATCCTTGATGTGGTGGAGGACTGAAGGAAAAACATAACTGTTTTGAAGGCCCTCAATACCTCTTTCATATCCTTGATCCATAAGCAGGATAATGCTATGACACCAGACAGATTCAGACCAATAGCATTATGTAAAGTGGTGAACAAAATTATTTCCAAAATAATAGCCAATACGCTTAAGCCCCTGCTTCCTACTCTCATTTCTGCGGAACAAACTAGGTATGTGGAAGGTAGGAAAATTCTCAACAACATCATTCAAGCTCATGATGTGGTTCACTCACTTAAGAGCAAGAGGCAGGCAGGTATGATTATGCAAATTGACCTAGAAAAGGCTTATGATAAGCTAAGTTTGACCTACATCAGGAAAGTTCTGATAGCTTATGGCTTTGACCATAATTGGGTAAGATGGGTAATGGCCCTTGTAACTACCCCGAGTTTTTCAATCCTGTTAAATGGCTCACCATCCAAAACCCTTTAACCCTACGAGAGGTCTCAGATAAGGAGATCCACTCTCACCCTTCCTCTTTATTCTCATGATGGAAGGGCTTGGTAAAGCTATTAATTCGGCCAAAGCAGAAGGTAAAATCGAGTGTCTCAAGCTTACCATGAATGGAGGTGCTTTGACCCATCAACAATTTGTGGACGATACCATGCTACAGGGTATACCTACGGTCAGAGAAGCTCTAGCCTATAAACAAATCTTGAAAGACTTTGCAATGGCAGAAAGCACAGAGTTAAGCCTGACCAAATCAAAGATTTTCTTTTTTAACACTAACATTGCTATTCAGAGAAATATATATAGAATTCTAGGCTTTCAAAGAGATATGTTACCCTGCAAATATTTAGGAGTTCTGCTAACAGAAAAACCCCTGAGCAAGACAGTTTGAGAACCGGTGACTAATAAGCTACAGGAAAAAATTCGAAAATGGACATATAGGTCTTTGAACTTAGCAGGTCAGCTAGTGCTCACAAAATCTTTCCTACAAACTATCCCCATTTTTATGTTTTCAGCCCTTCCAGCTCCTAAAGGAGTCATGCAGCAATGCAGAAACATCCAAAGAGATTTTCTGTGGGGCAAAGGGGAAGAGAAAAGAAAATGGGCCTTGGTGGCTTGGGAGAAGATCTGTAAACCCAAGACACATGGAGGTTTGGGACTAGATGATCCTAAAATGCTAAACAAGTTTTGGGGGCTAAACTATGGTGGAGATGGCTAAAAAATTCAGCTTCCCCTTGGGCCCAAATTTGGAAACATAAATATGCAATCAATTGGCAAGACAAGGACCACATTAGAATGTCTGGGCTCATTAAAGGCTCCCACATATGGAACAAATATTGGGAGAATAGAGCCATTGTGCAGAAACACAGTTTCTGGGAAATAAGAGATGGTAACCTTGCTTGGTTCTGGGAAGATAACTGGCAACAGGAACCTAAACTGTTAAGAGAATAATTCGTCAATCTCAAGAACGATACTGAAAAAAAAGGGTTACATAGGGTAAGGGACTTCTGGGATCAGGAATGAAGAGAAGAGAAATGGAGATTATGGAAGAAGCTAGTTTACAGTGATGACTCCCCGTTAAAGGCACAGACAGAAGCTTTAATGGACATCTTGGAACAAAGAAATATTTTCACATCAGCAGAATCAGACCAGCTGAGATGGGGCAATAACAATGAAGGTAACTTTAGCCTAAAAGAGGTCAAGTGCATTGCCTACGAACTTGACTACCCTAACCATGATGGGGTATGGAAGGACCTATGGCAGAACCAAAGTTGGATGAAAATCAAATTGTTCATGTGGTTAGTGCAACATAAAAGTATTCTGACCTGGGAAAATCTTAGGAAAAGAGGGGTACACGGTCCATCTAGATGCCAGCTATGTGAATTACAGGAAGAAACCATAGATCATCTACTCAACCTCTGCCCATTCACTTCCACCCTGTGGGACGGGGTAGCCTCAATATTTAGACAAATAGATAGGGACTTGAGCAGCATCACCAGTACTCTGAAGAATTGGAGGAAAAATTTCTCTGACAATGAAATAATCAACAAAGCTTGGGCATTAGTTCCAGGCTTTCTAATATGGGATGTCTGGAAAGAATGCAACAACAGAATTTTCAAGAACAGAAAAGGCTCTCCCCAGAACATCATGGCTCAGATTTTAAGACAGCTCAAGGAGACAATAGGGACCCTCATTAAAAACCCCCCAGAGGACCAACCTAAAGAGAAGGACGTACAGATTCTACGACACTTGGGTCTTCAGGGGCTTGCCCCACAGGGAAAAAATAGGAATGTAAGTCATATAATTACTGATAAGGATTTCTGGCAACCACCCCCTCAGGGATTTATAAAATGCAACATAGATGGGGCCTCCAAAGGTAACCCGAGAATGGCAGGGTATGGAGGAGTAATAAGAGATGAAAATGGTTACATAAAAACCATCTTTCATAGCCATTTGGGTAAATCCACTAACAATATGGCAGAGCTTATGGCCCTTGAAAAAATTCTAGAAATCTTGAGGGACTTAAATCTTCATAATGCCATAATTGAAGCTGATTCCGAATTGATTATTAATTCGGTCAGGAAAATATGCTATGGCTCTACTCCAGATAAAGTCTCGAGACACTAGTGGCTTTTGCAAGTCTATCAATGGATTCAATCTCACCTGCAGAACATGAGAACCCTTAATTTTACTCATGTGCGCCGTACTACCAACAAAGTAGCAGACATTCTAGCTAATGAAGGCATGCGCTGAGATATGAGTAATTTTATGATTGGATAGAGACACCCCAAGGCAGATTGAGGGAAGAATGTCCCAGATAGGCTAGCATGGATAGGGAGCTCTATCAAAATAGGGGAAACTAAAAGGATTTGAATAAAGGAAATAGGGGAACTCTGATTTTTTATGGTGAAGTAGTGCATGGATAACAGGTCTTTGGGAGGGAATTTTCATCCTGAATTCTTCATCCCCAAAGTTATCGGGTGGTAGTCCTTTCAAACCCAAAACTCTTCTTGAATACTAAATTCCCTAAAAGAAGAATCAGCTTTGTCGGGCGTTGGTTTAACGTGCTCGCAATTAGACAGATTTGCTGCAATCCCAGGGATTTCGCAAGGCAACTTGCAAGGTGGTTACCATGCCTGTGTGACACGATCTTTTATTAAATGATGGCTTTATTTGACTTCGGGTCTGGGTGAGGTGTTATCTTCTGTGCTTGTTACACTTCAAGGTGGGAATCGGTGGATTTCGGGCGGTCTACATGCTCGAGGGTTATCCCCCCATTCAGACCCGAAATCCTTTTAGAGGAGTCCCTATTTCCTCATCAGGTTTGATTCTGCTTTTAAAGTGTTTGCATGTTTTGGCCCCGATATGAGCCTCGTCCATTAGATCTCTGAGGGCGGATTGAACAGTCTCGGCTTTTGTTTGTATTTTGAGGGTATGGTAATTATGTTTGTGGGCCCTTGGCCCGGCTTTTAAGCCTTTGGCTCGGTGCACTAGGCTTTAAGTGGACAGTTATTTCTATGGCCCACAGTTCCTTTGGAACTGTTGTAATTTATGTAATTTGTTTATCCAATTCAATTAAATAGAAGGTACGACTCTTGCTTAAGGAAAAAAAAAATAAAAATCATCTAGATTGTTGAGGATACAAATATCAACTATGAAAATTTTCTAGTTTGGTGATCTACTAAAGATTTCAAAAATCACCAAAAAATTCTCCTATAATACTGAATTTTGGCATGTTTCTACATATCCACTCCAAACCCTTTGGAATTTGGCAAAACTCTCCACTAGGTTTCTTCATGCCTACTTCTACTCCTTACTCTATATATTGCATCATCAATAGGGTTGTTTTTTAAATGAGTACCGCCCTTTTCTTTAAAGCCCACTAATATGTAATTTCTAGAATTCTAGAGTTTAAACAACCAATGACCTTCATTTTCATTTTTGTAGTAGTACTCTTCATTTCGAAACTATACATAAAATTTCACTTGAATTTGATTTAATCTACTCCTATTATGCCTAAAATAATATTTTGACTCCATATACCTTTTTTAACAAAATCTTATCGAGTTGACGTGGTATCCTTGTTTATGTGATATCCTTATTGATGTGGGATGACACATTCTTGATGATGTGGCACCATTATTCATCTATTATCCTTTAAAATCACCATGTCATCTTTATTTCTTTTCACTTGCCATGTCAGGTCTTGCTGACCCCTCCCTTACTATTCTCCCCATTACTTTAATATCTTTAGTATTTATAATAATTAATTGTGAACGACCTATATCGTTATGTCCTTATTTGTCACTTAGCATACTTTCGTTGATTGATGTAGCATGTGATGTCCCAATTTTTCCCTCATGTCATCGCCTTGGAAAGTGATCATTGGTTAATGTGGCAAGGTAAAATTCCATCTTTGGCAATCCATCTCTAGTCCATATGTCCTTGTGCTAGATCTCATATCAATGCCTAAGATAAATTATGGACCCATAACATGTTGGTGGTTAAAAATTCCCTTGTCCTTCACAATTGGTTACCATTAAGGGAATGAACATTACCCCTATAACAATTATGAAGGTTTTATGACCTTATGTAATATTTACTCTTTAGCCTACATGAATTAAATTTTTAACTGCTTTCAACTTTGTTTCCCAGACAAAACTTGGAGAACACGAAACTGGGATAATCAATCCTTCTTTATGATTTCCAAGAATCCATCCCTACTAAGCCAACATGGGTTACCACAAATACTTCTTTGGCTCATTATTGTTGAGACAAAAACCTACTTCTTCACATCCACCGTGCGAACAATCCAGGATGTAATATTGGACATAAAGAATAGTGAAAAAGGTCTTTAGGCCAATGGGTCTTTTTCGTTCCGTAGAAATATTCAGGGTTATTCGTTTTCAGGATCAATAGTGGGTGAATGAAGAGAGAGGGATTCAAACCCTCGGTACGGATGATCTGTAGTACAGATTAATAATCCACCACTTTGGTCCGCTCAACCATCTTTTGGAAGGGAATGGGAACCATGTTTTCCAAATGGTCAAGATCGAGAGCAACTAGTCAATAGTCTGAGTCACCTTTGGCTAGAATAGAGGAGAACTCCACTCATTTTAGGATCAAGTTACTGTGAATGAGGAATCTATCAAGCCTAGTTGTGACATGGGCTTTTCCAACTCTCTAGTTGGACCAGGTGATCTTTCCTTTTTGTGGCAAAACATTAAATAGGTCCCACTCCAGTAAAAGGTCCTCCATTCTTTCTCAAAAAGTGTCACATACAATAAAACCCCCTTTCTTCTCAAAAGAGAGCAGGGTGGTGTTGAAGTCTCCCCCGATGGTGCAGTCTCTATTCTAGGGCCCTTATTTCAATTTATTTAGAGAATCCCAAAAGTTTCCCTTTTCTTTATAATCGATACGAGGATAGACGTTAATCACATAGAAAACCTCTTTGGATAGATAGTCCTCAAGGTGGGCTGAAATCCAGAATTTATTTTTAAAAATTTCTACTAATATTAGGCTTAAGGAAGCCCAATGGATAATTAGGCCTCCAGAGGCTCCGTAAGAGCTTTGAATGATACCAACATTATTCCTCCAAAAGAATTGACTTCTCTAACACTTCTTCTTCGACCAATTTTGTCTCTTGAAGGAAGAGAACACGAGGTTTTTTAGAACTTATTAAAAATTTAATCGTTTGGGATTTGATAGGTTTCCCTAACCCCCTTATATTCTAATAAATAATTTTCATTTAGACTTTGAGACCTAAGGCTTACCTCCTCCATTTCTAGTGCTACTAGACTCTTTGTTGGATACATTCTTCAATATTTTTATTATTTGAGCTTGGTTACACAACTTGATGTTTTGTTTTCTAATTTCATCACCTCTTTGTTGGCTGGTCTGCCCTTAGCCTTGGGGTTTCTATTTCCTCGTTGGTCGAGTTACTTGACCATTTCAACTTATTCTTGGTGCTTTGAGTTAGGACTTGAGAGCTTTCCTCCTCATTCTCTTTCATTTCTATGTGTAATGAATTTGTGCCTTTATTCCTTTTAGTTGAGGCGGTATTGGGAGAATGTTTAGGACTGACTAGAATTGGATCCTTTTCCTAAAGCTCAACTTATTCATCTTGTCCATTCTTCTTCCTTTTTTCCCACTCCTCCACTTGGACACCTTTCTCTTCCCTGTCTGCCCTTTCCAGTGGCCCAACAACCTCATGGGACAAAAGAACAAAATGGTTTGTTGAGGACGATGCTACGTTCTGAGAAGTAGTAGTCTGAGTTCTAGCAACTCCTTTTCCTTTGTTTGCAATTATTTTCTACAACTTTCATTGATCCTCTTGGGAAGCAAATCTGGTTCATGACCAGATTTGCATTTGAATGGCAACTGATCACATTTGAGAGGTTGGATGAAGCTCCAATCTCCTTAGTTCAAGTTTATGTCTGAAGGGAGGCCCTTATCCAAGTCAACCTCAACATAGATTCCGGCACAGGTAAACTATTGACCCTTAGGTTCATCCCTATCCAAGAAATGTCCAACCTTGTTACCAATGGCCTTCAAACAACCATCACTCCAACAAACCAGGGGTAACCTAAGAAATTTAAACCACACTGGAACTATCGTTGTGACATATTAATCTAGATTTAAGTCAAGGGACCATGTGTTTAAGTACATTCCCTTGGCATTAAAGAAATAGGGACCATATGTTTAAGTACATCCCCCTAACCCTACAGAAGTAGGGGCCATTATGAAAGTTAACATCACGTTCCTCTTTCAGCTCAAACTGAAAGGCGAAAAAGTCATTACCCATAGTGTAAACTGTCATCTTCCCTTTAATCATTGGTGTACAAGTCCGCTCAGCCCATTTATCCATGGATTTTGATGAGGGCCACATTCCCATGAATTTTCCCACCACAGCTATGTCCGAAAAATTCAGCATCATCCTTCGAAAGCTGAAGTGAAGTGCTACAAATGGAATATTCTCTAATCACTTTGAAAACTTCTGAGAAGCTTCTTTTGGGGGAGGATTGGCCTTCAGGGAGGTTGTGAGGTGCTTAAAGGTATCCTCTTTGTTAGATGGAGCAGTGGATACGCCCCCTTGCAGTAGGCGCTACCACCATTAAAATTTTCCAGAAAATACCAAAACTTTAGAAAAGGTTGGTAGAGATCAGGAGAGCACTAGAGATTACGAAGAAGAAAATAATAGCTCTAATACCAGTTGTTAGTAATAAAATCAAAATTAATTCATAAATAAAAACATAGAATGAAACAATACAAAGGCGATATTAATATGCATGGTTAAGCCAATTTTGGATATGTTCATAGAAAAATAGCCAATCCTTCCTTTCAGACATCTATTGCAACCTCCTATTCTCTCTCTCATGGTCTCCTCCCTCTCAATCACAATTCTTTCTCAATGATACACAACCACAATAAAATTCCCTCATATTCTAGGGAAAGAAACTCTAACATATCGTCTGAATGAATGATTTATATGGACTATGAAATTACAATATTTACAAGGAAAAATTAAAAAAAAATTCTCTTCAAGGGTGTAGCCCCTAAAGCCCTGCTAGGGGGGGCTCCAAAGATTCATCGTAGACCCCCCTAGATCCCTTGGAAACAATAGTATGGGGGAAATTCCCCCTTACACCCCCCGTTAGGAACTAGGATCCAAACATGGCTAAAAAGAAGACCTCTAAATAAGGAATATAATCAAGCTCAACACCAACAATATTTGCCTCTCTTAATTAATCAAATGAGTCATCAATTCTTTGTTGAGCGTATTTATTCCTCTTAGTGAATTTTTTTAGCTATCTAAAATAAATACGTAACCTTAAAATTCCTTCTTTCTCCTTTACAAAGAGCACAAGTTCTCCCCAAGGTGAGAGACTTAAGCATGTATACCCCATATTTCACCAATTCTTCTAACTACATTTGCAACTTATTCAACTTTAATGCACTTATTATGTATGAGATATTTGATATAGTGCACCTCCAATCATTAAATAAATATATAAATTTATATTTCATTTTGGTGGTAGACCCAACATTTCCCAAAATACATCCCAAAATTCCAGCAACACAACAAATTCGTCAACACTTGGAGTTTTTTTATTGGCTAGCTCTTTCACATGACTTTCATACAATTGACTCTCCTTTCCTAAAACATATCTTCGACTGTAAGGATGGGACATCCCTTATAGAAATGGAAAATGTAATTTGTTTTAGTATCCTCTACTTTCCCTATTCGCCAAAACAAGTAGAAGTATTCTTATGACAATCTAAAATAGCATGATGCATTTCAATCCAATCCATTCCAATGAGGACATGATTTGATCCAAATGTTATGATGTTTATATCTACAACAATATTTACACCATGCATATCTAATGGACAACCTTTGGCAATCTCATTGTGTCGAGAGGTCCTCTACAACCCAGTATGGGGGATATGTGTAGGCGTTAGGCATAATGTAAGAAAGATTGTATGTCAACATTTTTCAGTGTCATCTCAATATGTTGAATTTATAAGACATAAATGATATTAATATTAATTCAACACACCCAATAAATTAAATTTATTTATATATTAAATCAAGAAAAATAATATACAAACTCGAATAAAATCACGAATAAAATGGAAAAAGTCAACAAATGCAATTTTGTTTCAATAAAAACCCTTCCCACATTTATTTTTATATCAATTCAATGAATATTCAACTTAAATTAAATTAATAATAATAATTTTGTGATAACTCTAAAAGCTTTGTTTCATGGTCATCTCCTCCATATATTAGATTTGTTTACTTATTAAATCAAGAAAATAAGTATACAAACTCGAATATGGTGAAAAAAAGGAAAGATGGAAAAGGTCAATAAATGAAATTTTGTTTCAATAAAAATTATTCCCACATCCATTTTGTATCAATTCAGTGACTATGTCAACTTAAATTAAACCAGTGAATATTCATCTTAACTCTGGATCTACTAAGCGTCAAGAAGGTGATAAAATTGTTAGAGGTAAATTTGGTTATTGACATTTATATTTTGGATTTAAGAGATCTGTGGTTTGCATCTTTTGAATCAGTGACCAGAGAATCCACAGTATGAACATTTTTATACCAACGTTTCAAATCCCAAATGGGATCCATCATCAGGATTTTAGAATGATGATAAAAGAAGAGCTTCTTAGGGAATAAATAATAATGAGGAAAAATAATTAGGGAACAACACACTGTCGGCTTGAAATAATAATTTTATTTTATTTTATTTCAATTTTAAAAATTACTTTTATTTTAATAAAAAAATTTATTATTGAAGGGTTAATATATTAACACAAAACCTAAAGACAAAATTAGGGAATTGAACTAGAACTAAAAGTAAAATTAGTTTAATGAACTAAAATATAATAATCTCTATATAAATTAAATTAATATAATAAACTACTTATATTAACAATTATAAATAATAAATATTTATAATTGGTTAATATAATAATTAATATATTAATTAATAGTTATATCGAAATTATTATATTATAGCATTATAATGCTAATTCTTATATTGAAAGGTTATTTCTAAAAATATTAGGGAAAAACAATATTAGTTTCTACATAAATTAAACTAATATATTAAACCAAATCATAGTAACAATTATAAATATTTAATATTTATAATTAATTAATATAATAATTAATATATTAATTAATAGCTATATAGAAATCAATATGCTATAGAATTTTAATGCTAACTCTTCAACTTGATATTAATAAAAAGGTACAGACTAATAAAATAGAAAAGGAGAGGGATAACTTACCTATTGAATGCTTCACCTGGGGATGTGTTGGCGTTTTTGGCGTTTTTGATTTCCTTGATCAAGGGAAGCCAGCTCCCGCTAATCTCCATACCATTGTCTCTGTTCAGATTGTGAGGATGCTTGATAATTTCAAGTGCTTCTCTGATCTTTCGTCTCTGATGCTGCTCTTCCCTTGCGATAATGGATGCGCTTTCCAGGCAGATATGGTGCTTAGTCTTTGAGGAGTGTTCTGCCAGGGCTGAAGTACGAGATCTTCCATTCCTAATATCAGCGCCATGTTCCTTGAGCCTTGTCTGGAGGGAGCGACCTGTTTCACCAATGTAGCTTTTTCCACAAGAACAATCTATTTTATAGACTCCTTTAAGCTGATGATTGTCAATATCATCTTTTACAGACTTCAAACCTTGCCTGATTGTACCAGGTGCTGAGAAATGCGTGATAATGTTTTTCTTTCTTAGGATTTTTGCGATTTTGTCTGTAACTCCATGGATATAAGGAAGAAAAACCTTACCATATTGAGGTTGGTCCTGAGCCTTGGGCTCATGAGATAACAACCTTCTTTCAGCTTTCTCTATGGCTTTTTTAATTTCTTGCTCTTTGTAGCCTATACTCTTAAAAGTTAAAACTAAATGCTTCTTTTCATTGTTCAGATGCTCTGAGTCGGAAATTCGAAGGGCTCTAATGGCAAGAGTGTTTAGAACACCAAACTTCTGGGCTGGGTGGTGGTGGGAATCAGCATGGAGGTAACTTTCTGTGTGGGTTGACTTCCTGAAAACCTTATGGCCCAGCGAGCCATCCTCTTTTCTGATGATTAGAACGTCTAAAAAAGGAATGCTCATGTTTTCTTCAAGCTCCATCGTAAATTTTATTTCTGGAGAGATAGAATTTAAGTGAATGAAAAACTTGTCAAGTTCTGCTTTACCATGAGTCCATTTTATATTGGTATCATCGACAAAATGCTTCCACCAAGCTGGTTTTAACGGATATGATTCCAGGGCCTTCTTTTCAAAGTATTCCATGTATAGGTTGGCCACGATTGGCGAAAGGGGTGATCCCATTGCCACACCAGATGTTTGCTCATAAAATATTCCTTGGAAGGTGAACACAGTTGACCTTAAGCAGATTTCAGCCAGCTTTGCAGTCCCTGGATCAGTAACATCTTTTATAACCTGAATGGCTTCATCAAGAGGAATCTTTGTGAATAACGATACCACGTCAAAGCTTACAAGGATGTCATCACGCTCCATCTTTTCATTTTTAATAAGATTCACAAAGTCCTGGGAGTCTTTGATGAAGGAATCAGTATTTCCGACAAGGGGTTTAAGAATTTTAGCAACATATTTAGCAAGTTCATAGGTTGGGGAACCAATAGTATTAACTATCGGTCTAAGGGGGACCCCTTCCTTATGGATCTTGGGTAATCCATAGATTCTAGGGATAGTTTCACAAGAGGGGATTAATTTCTTCTTTAATTTTTCGTCAAGGTTGGAATCTGAGATGATCTTTTTTACATCCTTCATGATTTTGGGGATGGGATTACTGTTCAGCTTCTTATAACTGCCACAATTTAGGTGATCATTCATTTTACGAACATAGTCTTCTTTGTCCAAGATGACCGCTGCTCCTCCTTTATCTGCTTTAAGAACCACGACCTTGTCATTGTTCCGCAAGGATTTGAAGGCTTTATGTTCTTCTTTACTCAAGTTGCTTCTGGGAGTTTTGGCTTTCCTCATGATGAGAGAAAATTCTTGCCTCAATGCTTCTTTATCTTCCAGAGGAAGGTTACTAATCCCATCCTCTATGCTACATATCATCTTTTCAAAGGGAAGAGCAGCATCAGAGACGAACTTGAAATTATCAAGCATCCTCACAATCTGAACAGAGACAATGGTATGGAGATTAGCGGGAGCTGGCTTCCCTTGATCAAGGAAATCAAAAACGCCAAAAACGCCAACACATCCCCAGGCGAAGCATTCAATAGGTAAGTTATCCCTCTCCTTTTCTATTTTATTAGTCTGTACCTTTTTATTAATATCAAGTTGAAGAGTTAGCATTAAAATTCTATAATATATTGATTTCTATATAGCTATTAATTAATATATTAATTAATTATAAATATTAAATATTTATAATTGTTAATATGATTTGGTTTAATATATTAGTTTAATTTATATAGAAACTAATATTGTTTTTCCCTAATATTTTTAGAAATAACCTTTCAATATAAGAATTAACATTATAATGCTATAATATAATAATTTCGATATAACTATTAATTAATATATTAATTATTATACTAACCAATTATAAATATTTACTATTTATAATTGTTAATATAAGTAGTTTATTATATTAATTTAATTTATATAGAGATTATTATATTTTAGTTCATTAATCTAATTTTACTTTTAGTTCTAGTTCAATTCCCTAATTTTATCTTTAGGTTTTGTATTAATATATTAACCCTTCAATAATAATTTTTTTTATTAAAATAAAAGTAATTTATTAAAAATAAAAGTAATTTTTAAATTAAAATAAAATAAAATAAAATTATTATTCCAAGCCGACAGTGTGTTGTTCCCTAATTATTTTTCCTCATTATTATTTATTCCCTAAGAAGCTCTTCTTTTATCATCATTCTAAAATCCTGATGATGGATCCCATTTGGGATTTGAAACGTTGGTATAAAAATGTTCATACTATGGATTCTCCGGTCACTGATTCAAAAGACATTTATATTCTTCATAAATTTTAACTAAATTAATTTTATTGGTAAGTTTTAGATTTATCTGATTTGTTTAATTTTATTGGTAATTTTTAGATTTATGTGATTTGTTTTTGCAGATAAAGAACTAGGATTTTCTATAGTGTAGTTTGAAGGTTGTACATGTTTCAAAATTAACAATAATAAATTATAAAAAGAATTTTAAATTTATAACTTACTCAATGAGGTGGGGGAGCATATGTTTTTTTCGTTTTACCATGGTGAATTGGTAACTCATTGAAGTAATAATTTGGGCATAGGGATCCCATTGTGCCAACCACTCAATCGCGCCACTAAGAGATACTATTCAATATTAATAATTTAAATATCATTTATGAGTATTACTAATAAACCGACCTACATCCTTCTTAACTCTAGATCTACCAAGCGTCTAGAGGGGTCAAATCTCTTCACTCTAAAAGAGGTTTTCATATTAAGATATTTGATCCCTCTCAGAGCTTGGTAGATTTGAAGTTAAGATGGATCTAGTTTGGTTAATATTTCTATTAGTCCTAATAGCAAGTTGAACTAAACATGGTTATCTTATGCTTACCTCTTTTCAAATGAAATTGTTTAACCAACTTGAGGGAAATGTAACCATGGCTTGCTCACAAATTAATTAAAATGGCAACATGTTGGTTAGCAATCTTATCTTCAACCTCAATCATATTTTCCTAATGATCTACCTATCTATTTCCCAAGGTTTCATATATTGTTAGGATGTTTTCTTACCAGCTTCTTCCATTACAATTTCCTCTTACATATTGTACACAATCCTTACTATGTGTCCAATTGTATCCCCAACACTTGATTTGTGGTTTTTCTTTTTTCCTCAAGTATTATACCCTCGTGTATTCACTTTAAGTTGACTAACTTTATTGATATGTATTAGGAATATTTCTAAATAAATGAGGTATAAATCCCTACTTCATATTATATAGTTTTTCCTTCTTCTTATCTTTCCAAAACTTCTAAAAAGTTGGTCTACATTTGTTCTAATCATATAGGTATTTTTCTTTCCAGTTTGTCTCTTAAGGGTCTTGGGGTTGTCACATTAGATATTGTCTCTATAAGATGTTGGAAGTTGACTTAAAAACCTTTGTATCTTCACCTTCTCATCTTTAATAAATCCCATATATCATAGCAACTCGAAAAAAAAAAAATCATATTTTTCCAAGGTAATATTTCCTAGCTTGAGTTTGGAAAACTCCTACATATTATCATAATAGTTCTCTAAATGGTATTCCGCTAAAAATTATCCTTGAACCACTTCCAGGAAATCCTCCTGTCTTTGATGTGCATAACTTATTTTCATTGATCTCACCATACAAGAGTTTTTTCTTGTAGACTATATAGCAATATCAGCCTCTAAATTACATGAGTAGCTATGCAATTGAAAGTGCTTTCTTATTCCTAGCAACCAAGCTTTAACTTCCATGGAAATAACATCCCTCACAAATCAGAGAGTTGGGTTAGGTCACTAAGTTTTTCTAGATGGAGTAATTGATGGAGAACCAATGTTCTTGGTCCACCTTGGGGACTAGACTCACAAGAAGTGTGGCATGTTGGTAGACCATAAAAGAAAACCCATGTTGAATGCTTGATGACTCAAATTGATACTCCCCCATTTTTTACTTTACAATCAAAGATTAATTTCTCAAGCTTCCTAATCTCTCCTTTCAAAATTTCTTATTCATGTCTTCTTCTGTGGTGTTTAAATAGGGATACTTATGGGTTTTTCTATGGTACTTTAGATGCATGTGACTTTTTGGCTAAATGGATTGGTGAAAAATGATGCCTTTGAGTAGTGGTATCACCTATTTATCTTCTAAGGCTGCTATGACTATCCATCCTTGCATGGGTTCTGCCTTCTTCCTCATGTATTAAACTCAATCCATTCTTTATTTTCCACTGCAACTGATTTAAACTTTCTAGCAATTGAGTGTTTACTTGATTTCGTTCCTCCTAGGATTTTAACAATCAAATCTATAACTTTGCACCTCCATTTTCAAACTCCACATGGTTTCTAATAACTACCATTTTCCCTCTAGGTTTATTAGACTTTATCTCCTCATTTCCCATATTTATATTCAAGCCTTTAACTTCTTCATGATTTTAAGGTCAAGTATGAATCACCCATACCTCCTCCTCCTTAACGATAGTCTTCAATTATGATATTTAGTTGTGTTTGTTTTCATAATTACTCTCCAAGAGGCATGCATACAAATGCAACTGTTAGATACACCTCATTTCTAATCTATAACATTTCTTTCAAATTCTAAAAATTATGCACTTGCCAATTTTTTTTGTAAATTAAGGCTACAAGTCCTTCTTCTTCTCAATATGAATAAAATTGGAGCTCTTGTCCAAATTCTAATTCTTCATACTTAATTTCCTTTGAATTATCTTTCTAATGACTATACTCAAGCTCTAATCTGAGCTCATGGATAAAATTAGAGCTCTTAGAAATAACCACTTTTTCCCATTTTCTGCAATTTTCTTACTAGTGTAATTTGACTCAGAGAACAACTGTTGTGCCCTATATGCGAAAATATATTAAGAACCAATAAAATGTTTGTATTGTACACTTATAGTATTCATGATTGCAATTACACAACTTATGGATTAATGATTTGGCAATTTAATCAATTTCTACATTAATATGGATTTGTCAACTTTGTCTCATTTGCACCTTCTCTAGTTATTTTTTAGCCAAAAAAATTATCTTCCAAATGAATAAAAATTGAGAAACTTTCAGTAATAAAAATTCATCTAGATTGTTGAGGATACAAATATCAACTATGAAAATTTTCTAGTTTGGTGATCTACTAAAGATTTCAAAAATCACCAAAAATTCTCCTATAATAGTGGATTTTGGCATGTTTCTACATATCCACTCCAAACCTTTGGAATTTGGCAAAACTCTCCACTAGGTTTCTTCATGCCTACTTCTACTCCTTACTATATATATTGCTTCATCAATAGGGTTGTTTTTGAAATGAGTACCACTCTTTTCTTTAAAACCCACTAATATGTAATTTCTAGAATTCTAAAGTTTAAACAACCAATGACCTTCATTTTCATTTTTATAGTACTCTTCATTTCAAAACTATACATAAAATTTCACTTGAATTTGATTTAATCTACTCCTGTTATTCCTAAAATAAGATTTTGACTCCATATACTTTTTTTAACAAAATCTTATCGAGTTGACGTGGTATCCTTATTGATGTGATATCCTTATTGACGTGCGATGACACATTCTTGATGATGTGGCACCATTATTCATCTATTATCCTTTGAAATCACCATGTCATATTTATTTCTTTTCACTTGCCATGTCAGGTCTTTTTGACCCCTCCCTTAGTTTTCTCCCCATTACTTTAATATCTTTAGTATTTATAATAATTAATTGTGAACCACTATATCATTATGTCCTTATTTTCCACTTAGCGTACTTTCATTGATTGATGTAGCATGCGATGTCCCATTTTTTCCCTCATGTCATCCCCTTGGAAAGTGATCATTGATTAATGTGGCAAGGTAAAATTCCATCTTTGGCAATCCATCTCTAGTCCATATGTCCATGTGCTAGATCTCATATCAATGACTAAGATAAATTATGGACCCATCACATGTTGTTGGTTAAAAAGTCCATTGTCCTTCACAATTGGTTACCATTAAAGGAAGGAACATTACCCCTATAAAAATTATGAAGGTTTTATGACCTTATGTAATATTTACTCTTTAGCCTACACGAGTTAAACTTTTAACTGCTTTCAACTTTGTTTCCCAAACAAAACTTGGAGAACCCGAAACTGGGATAATCAATCATTCTTTATGATGTCCAAGACTTCATCTCTACTAAGCCAACTTGGGTTACCACAAATACTTCTTTGTCTCATTATTGTCGAGACAAAAACCTACTTCTTCACATCCACCGCACGAACGATCCAAGATGTAATCTTGGACGTAAAGAATAGTGAAAAAGGTCTCTAGGCCAATGGGTATTTTCCATTCCATAGAAATATTCGGGGTTATTCGTTTTTAGGATCAATAGTTGGCAAAGGATGAGAGAGGGATTCAAACCCTTGGTATGGATGATCTGTAGTACAGATTAATAATCCACCGCTTTGGTCCACTCAACCATCTTTTGGAAGGGAATGGGCCCCAAGTTTTCCGGAGGGTCAAGATCAAGAGCAATCAGGCAATAGTCTGAGTCACCTCTAGCTAGAATAGAGGAGGAGAACTCCAGTCATCTTAGGATCAAGTTACTGTGAATGAGGAAACTATCAAGCCTAGTTGTGACATGGGATTTTCCAAATCTCTAGTTGGACCAGGTGGTCTTTCCTTTTTGTGGCAAAACATCAAATAGGTCCCACTCCAATAAAAGGTCCTCCATTCTTTCTCAAAAAGTGTCACATACAATAAAACCCCCTTTCTTCTCAAAAGAGAGCAGGGTAGTGTTGAAGTCTCCGCCGATGGTGCAGTCTCTATTCTAGTGCCATTATTTTAATTTATGTAGAGAATCCCAAAAGTTTCCTTTTTCTTTATAATCGATACAAGCATAGACGTTAATCACATAGAAAACCTCTTTAGATAGATAGTCCTCAAGGCGGGCTGAAATCCAGAATTTATTTTTAATTTTTTTTACTAATATTAGGATTAAGGAAGCCCAATGGATTATTAGGCCTCCAGAGGCTCCACAAGATCTTTGAATGATACCAACATTATTCCTCCAAAAAAATTGACTTCTCTAACACTTCTTCTTCGACTAGTTTTGTCTCTTGAAGGAAGAGAACACTAGGATTTTTAGAACTTATTAAAAATTTAATCGTCTGGAATTTGATAGGTTTCCCTAACCCCCTTATATTCTAATAAATAATTTTCATTTAGACTTGGAGACCTAAGACTTACCTCCTCCATTTCTAGTACTACTAGACTCTTTGTTGGATACATTCTTCTATATTTTTATTATTTGAGCATAGTTACCCAACTTGATGTTTTGTTCAGTTTCTAATTTCATCACCTCTTTGTTGGCTGGTTTGCCCTTAGCCTTGGTGTTTCTATTTCCTTGTTGGTCAAGTTACTTGACCATTTCAACTTCTTCTTGGTGATTTAAGTTAGGACTTGAGAGCTTTCCTCCTCATTCTCTTTCATTTCTATGTGTAATGAATCTGTGCTTTTATTCCTTTTAGTTGGGGTGGTATTGGGAGAATGTTTAGGACTAACTAGAATTGGATCCTTGTCCTAAAGCTCAACTTATTCATCTTGTCCATTCTCATTACTTTTTTCCCACTCCTCCACTTGGACACCTTTCTCTTCCTCGTTTGCCCTTTCCAAGGGCTCAACAACCTCATGGGGCAAAAAAACAAAATGGTTTGTTGAGGATGATGCTACGTTCTGAGAAGTAGTAGTCTAAGTTCTAGCCACTCCTTTTCCTTTGTTTGCACTTATTTTATACGACTTTCATTAATCCTCTTGGGAAGAAAATCTGGTTCATGACAGGATTTGCATTTGAATGGCAACTGATCTGTTTTTGTATGATTAGTCTTGTTGTGCTAATAACAATTATAGATTGATAAACATGTTCTTGCTTCTTGCTTTTTGTGTTGAGGTTTCCTTAGTTGTTGGTGCTTAAAAACATGTAAATTTCCTTAAGTTAAACAAGACATGCATGAGAAAAATAGCTTCAAAAGCAAACCATCAAAGGGACACAATAACAAAGTGTTTTGATGAAGGAGTTCACCCCTCCTGGGCTACATCTCCTTGGTCCATCTTCCATGGCTTGGGCCTCTATATTAGCTGAATGTGAAAAAAATTATGTTTACAAAGCTCTATGCATCTTGATACATGCACCAATGTATTTAGAAGGTACAAATAAGACAAGAACACTTCTTTCTGATCTCAATTTGGTCGAAAATTGAGCAAGTTATGCTTCATTCAAATTTCCTAGGAAACCTCCGCTAAATCTGGAGAGACTCCAGTTAAGTCCACAAAAACTGGCAGTTTCCGCCTAATTTAGCACACCAACTTAACCCGGATTTTAAGCATACTTAATTAATTCTTTAAACGGATTTAGTTTAATGAAAACGAGATTAGCACTAAGCGCTTCTGCTGGCCCTTGGTTTCAGTTTGGTGGTCGTATGGAGAGGGGGCTGGCTCCCTCCTCTCCGTCGTCGGTCAACACTTATGGCATAAAATAATGTACGATGGCCTCCTTTCAAATGCACCCTTAGTGGTCTATTGGCAACACACTGGAATTAGGAGGGGGAGGTCATGGGTTCAAACCTGCCCTCCCCTCATCACATTATTTTTCCATATAAATATATATGCAACCCATAGTTTGAAACTTTGGTTTAATGCGGCCATTTTATGTTTAATATGCCATTCAAAATATATAACATATATGCCAATAATTTCGGACATTCGGACTTTGGTTTAATTTGAATGTGGATTTAATGTTTAATATATATATATATATATATATATATATATATATATATATATATATATATATATATATATATATATATATATATATATATATATAGTTAGAAACTATATAACATAAATAATAACTATATATAATATATAATAATATTTAAATAAAAACAAATTTGAATTCCACCTTGGAGCCAACTAGGCAATTTCCCTTTCACACAACCACACTAGCGAATCCGGAGGTGACACTTATCACAACCCCATTGGGTGAAAACTGAAGAAGATTTCTTTTACCGAATGGACTGCCATGTCATCATTTTGTCCCATTCTACAATTTTTTTAGTTGTTCAAATAAAAAATTAATAAAATTTATTTAAATATTATTAAACATTTCCCCTTTCTCTCCCCGTGTCAAACATAGCCATTTTCTTCTACTTGTTAGGTTGACTTGTCTCCCTATTTAACCTTCCCGGATCTGCTTCTTCATCGTGTCCTGATGATGAACCACACTTGTTGGTTCAAAAGGCGTCGACCAAAATCTTCAATGTGACTTCTTCTGAAAATTTCTTTATACATTGTGATATGGATCATAGAAGCTTGAATTCGAAATTTTTTTAGCTGTTTAGGAAAACAAACAGCAGGCCTTTTCTCCTTCATCGGGACTTTGTTTTTTACGAAATGAATTGCGTTGCGATTGTCTTGACAAGATGGACGCATCCATATAGTTTTCGAGCCAATATAAGGACTTTTGTATTTTGAGCTAAATACTGAGCACCTGATCATTCCTCCCCACTAGAAGGCTTTTGGACCCCAAAAGATACTATTATCTGACAAGTAGATGAGGGTACAAACCCCTCACCTTTCCAAGCTCGATCCAATTGGCTTTTGACGAATTTGTTTCCTTGAGCTTCTCTCTAAGGAAATCAACATTCACTTGCCTTGAGGACCCCATTCTTCTGTCACAGATGGAATCTTGTTGAAACTGATTCAAAAATTCTATAGGAATGCATTCAGAATGTGAAATCTGAACATTCTTCCTTGTTCAACAAGTTGAAGCCTCTTTTTGCAAAACTGACACCAACTTGTACCGTCGACTTGAAACCTATGATTAACATAATACTTGTACTTGTCTTTTCCCTTTTCAAGCTGATCTTGCATTGTTTATTGCACCGATTTCAGTCGTTCATAGAAACTCATGGTTTTGTCCATGTTGCCATCAAAAGAAACATCCTTCTGACCAAGATGACATAACAAAATATAATGCAAATGGATGACAAATTTCACTGCTTTGTTTACATGACTCAAGACCAATTGTACATCTTGAAATTATGAAATTTTCTGAACATAACTTTCATGTAAAACATAATGACGCTTGAATAGAGCAGTTACCTAACCAATAGGCCTAAAAGGTATAACAATGAACTTGTTGCTTATACCTCTTTTGTACCTTCGAACCAAGTGAAATTTTTGACAAGTATCCATCCAATGAAAGTGCATGGATCGCTGCAACTTAATATTTACACCATCGAAATCTTTTGAATGAAATAAGATGGTGAAGTTTCTTGCAAAAACCTAAAACTCAAATGAACCTTTCAAGTTTGAAAGAGCATAAAAAATAATTGAACTGATCTTTTGGTTTGAAGCAACACATGCCTCTTGTTGTTTTCCTCCCCACTGGAAGACTTTGCACACACATGACAATGCATGCCAAGGAGCTTCGAAAGAAGAAATATCAACAACAACTCTCCTCCAACATTGGGATGCTCCCAACAAACCTCTTATAAAAATGACGATCGTGGGCATTGACCAATCAACAATGGCATCCAACTTGGAGAGGCTTGCCTTCAACTTACCTCCTACAATATCATGGCCCAAATGCATCAAAGAAGTGAAACCCAACTTGTACTTTGATATTTTTAAAACATCAAACAATTTTCCTTCATAGATGACATGTGCATAAGAAAAATTTCTAAAATGTCTCCCAAGTGGACAATTTCTCCAAGAAATGACTCTTTTTTGCCACAATTCAAATACATGTATGTAATGGAAGTGCTACAAAGAACATACAACATTAAAATCCATACAAACCATTCTTGTTTTGTGTTATGTATATTCTTGCACTGACCTCTTTTTACAACTTTGCTTTGGCGAAAAATACTCCTTTTGTCCTCTTTCTTGAAATACTTACCATTCCTCTTTGGTACCATAACCATCGATGCACAACATGGCATAAGGGACGATTGAATGAGCCCATTGTTCAACAAACTTTTGCATTTCATTGGTGCCTCTACACTTTGCAATTTTGTCAACCCTTGCATGCTAACATCACAAAGAGAAATCTCTTGCTGTAAAGATATTTCATGTGAAGTTTCTTTCTCTTTGAAGGATGATTCTTTCATAACCTGAAATACATCATCATTCTGATGAACTGAACAAACCAAATCAAAATTGAAACTTACATTACATGCAACAAAATTTTCATAAATAATATCATCATTTGGCTTGAACATGAGAAGTACTAAACTTTTACTTGAATTCACTAGTCTTTTTGCTTGTCTTGCTGTTATGAAACTAGCTCAAGAAAAAGATAGAAAAGATAGATCAACGCCTTAAAATTCAGCCTCTTCGAGGGGTCAAACTCCTTTACATTACATAAATGAACCATTCTTGGATGATTCAAATGAAAAAACCTCCTTTCTATATATAGGAGTCTAAGGAGTCACAATATAACCTAGTCGACCTAACAATAATAATATAGAGCCACAAAAATAACAATAGAGGGATTCTATGGGGCACAGTAATAACAATATGGGGATAATAGGGGCAAAACAATATTAATAAGGGATACAACTACAATAGTAATGGGGTAATTACTAGTATTATAGGGACCCAACATGCCCTAGTCAGTATGGCTCCATCAATGGTCATACTTTCCTCCTTGGCAAGTCTTATACGTCTGCTCCTCATGTCAAACTCCAAAATAGAGAGAAAGTCTTTAAAAGTCAATATAACTCTGGTTACGCAGTTTCTCTTACCTTTACCTACGTGTACGCACCTCAAGTTCATAATACATGTGTACTTGTACGCTCTGTCTGTAAAGGGGTGGGTGCGTACTCCTGTAAAGTTCAAAAGGCGCAAGTTTTACTTCAAAAAACTTACTTGTGGTCGATTCTAGAGCATTCTAGAAGATGGTTTGACGTGGATTGAGCGCCTCCAGATGGTTCATGCATCCCAATGAAAGAGGAACTTATCCCATGAAGAGGGGAGCTATCCCTTTGAAAGAGGGGCTTATCCCATTGATGGTGGACCTGATTAACTTCCTCCAAAGCACTATAAATATAGGCATTGGGCCAGAGGGAGGGGGGGTTGAAAGCTGAACATTCCTAAGGGTAGATGCTGCTGAAATTAGGACTCCCTTTTAGAGCTTGAGAGGAGAGATTCCAATCCTTTCTTAGCTTCATTTGGAAGTGGGTGAGCTGATCAAAGTAAAGGAGAACTCTTGCTGGACCCTGGGAGGGACCTGAACAACACCAAGGCACTGGTTGTAATGGTTTCTTTTGTTTCCAATTAATGCAATTAAGTTCATTTTTCTCAACAAGTTGTTATATATAATTTGTTTCAGAAACTCCTTGGTCTTTATGATGAATATGTTTTATTATATGAGTTATTCAGGTGCTATGTAATCGTTTGCTTGTTAGTGAATGCAGGCTTCAAGGAGAAGGAGTTCATCTGGATCGAAGAGGCTTGGCTGCTGCAAACAAGCGTTGGACTAGAGGTAAGCCTTAAACACCTGGTTGCTTTTATTTTAATGCATATTTAGGGAAAGATAGTGCTTGATTGTTTTGTTTGTCACTAGAAAAGCCTTGTTTTCTAGGGAGGTCGGTTTTGTCCGCAAAATTGACTCTTTCCGCATGACAAAATGGTGACCATACTGGGGAATCCATGGATTTGATTGATTTCTCTTTTGATTGATACTTTGGTTTGAGAAAATCTGATTTCTTTCTAGTTTTTGACTGATTGACTGTGAATTTGGGTGGAATAGCTTAGGGTTGAGTTAATTTTTATTTTTCTTGTTTTTTAGAGCAGTACGCACCCTCTGCGTTAAGCACAGTGCGTACCTGTATGCACTTCTGCTTTGTACACAGAGCGTGGCCGCACCTGTGCAAACAGGTTGCCTGCGTGCCCTGTCAAAAGTTTAGAAAATTTCCATTTTTTCCTTTTTACCCATTAGATTTTGTTATAGTTTGTTTATTGCTGCCCAGATCCACTGGTTACCTGTCAAAAGTTTTCATCTAGACTTGTTTCATTAGCATCAAGGGTTTTAGTGAAGTTCATAGAAATTCTAGCCCTAGGTTTGATTTTTGTATTGGTCTTGTAGTGACTCTGGCTTTAGAAGTCGTAAAAACCTTGGATATCCCTGGTCTTTTCAGTCTTCTTAGGAGTCGGACCTTTCGTAAAATCCACCTTTGTTTGAGAAACCTACCTTTATGTTGTCTCTTTGCGGAATTTCGAGAAGGCTTGTTGGTTAGGCTGTGAATTTCATTCTTAAGAAAAAGAACAAGAACTTTTTGTTTTTTGTTTTTGACTAGTTTATGATTCTGCATGAATTAGTCCTTGGTTGAATTGTAACTGAGTAAAACATCCTGGAATTATATTTTGTAAGCTTTTACCTCATTACATTTGCTTTTAGGTAAATCTCTCTTAGATTTTCATTTAGGTAAATTTCTCTTAGATTTTGATAGATCTTAAAATTGATTTGATTTTCATAGATCTTAAAATTGATTTTTGTTAAGTAGTTTTATATGCTTTGTTAAAATAGGAAAAATACAAAATCTCTTTTGAAGAAAGTTTGTTTTAGTAGCATTTGAAGTCTTTGAAAAGAAAAAGGAAGTTTTCATGAAATAATTAGTGGTCATGTGTAGTGTGCTTTGGAAAAGATAAAGAGATTGTTTCTTTGATTTTCATTGCCAAGAAAGTTGTCTTTATAAATTTTGCATTCTCCAACTCTCTTAGCTAGGGAATTCATTGAAAAGGAAAGATTGTTTTTTCATCCTAAGTGCATCTTTTTAGTGGATTTGAGTCGCGTCTACACACCATTAGTTTCATCTCCGCTACCTTTTTTCCTAAAGAAAAGCCATAAAAATTAACGCTTAAAGTAAAATTAACTTAGTAACTTTTTATTTACTAGGGCTCTGATACACCAATATAGATCAGGCTAGTGTCTTGGAGTAGGAGAGTAATTAACTCTCCAAGATAGTAAAACCAAACAAGTAGCTTATCTTGTGGTAGGATAAATCCAACTGTTACATTTATGCTCTGGGAAAGCTCCTCTTAAAGGAGAAGCACGAGATCGTGTCCGAACCAGTGAGGGAATCAATCCTCCTTCATTGGGAACGACGCTAGATATGCACGTACTACAAACGGTAAACCTCAGATTAACCATTATCGAGGAGCATGGGGTCACTTGTTGGTAAACCTTGGATTATTTTCAAGGAGCCGGCAAGGGGATTGAGCTTGTTACTCTTCCCTTGCGTGCTATCGGATCGTAGATTGTTCCCCAGGTATATTTTTTGCTGCTGGTGACCTTAGTGACTATTATCTTTAGGATTCTTCCTAAGGTGACGGTGGAGGGAAGATCCCACTGTACCTGGAGCAGACGTCGGCTAGACTCACTTGGATTTTCTGGGGGTTCACTTCACTCAAGACGGTTAAAGTGGAGGAACTTGGTCCAGTCTATTCATTAAGCAGGTTGCCGGGGTAACTGTTCCACCTGCCACTTCTGTACTAAATTTTGCGATGTTGGATTTCATCACCAACTAGTGTTTTCGGTCCGGAAGGTTACTGTTTGTGTGTGGTTTGACGCCCTAGATTCTTTAGGCGTGTGATTCGAATTTGTTTGGTTCTTTAGAGACTTTAGGCAGTTTGCTTTGAGATTTTACTTTATTTACGTGTGCAGTATGTTAGGATATTCCGACACATAGGATATAGTTAAGTTCAACTTGGTCTAGTTTAGAGTTAGGTATAGAGTTAGGTAAAGTGTGTTTCTTTACCGTTGTACATATTGTAACTTACAATCCGACGGTCACGATATGTAGTGATCCGACGGTTCACTCTCACCTCGGTATTATCGACACTTGATCCGTGGCTTGACACCCGATTGGTCCATGAGTTCTATTTAAAGCGCATGGAGGGTCATTGTTCGGGTAATCCGTGCATGAGAGAAGCTTATGTAAATTTTCATTCTTTGATTAATAAATTGTCTGTACCCACGTTGGGACAGGCCGTGGACTGTTTCCCTCCTTGCACTCTGAGGGTTTTAACCACGTCAAAAATACTGGTGTATTGATTTGAGATCTGGTTGTGAGCGGTGTCCTCTTGGTATTCTTTCTGAGGAACTTACCCTGTAAATTCCTACATGATATCAGAGCTATTTGAGGGCCGCGTCCGTTGGTGATCCAAATCTGAAGCCGGTAGAACTGCATGCGGCTGTCGTTTCCTAGATCTGCTGTTTCTGACTGCTTTCGGGCCGAGAGGACTGCTCTGTTGCGTTCGGAGCATCTGTTTCAGTGAGGAATCCCTTTCGTTTCACGCGAAAAGGTTTCCGGTAGCCCTAGCTGCATCATTTTTCAGATCGGGAGGTATACAGTGTTTTTTTTGCAGTTTACTGTCATTTTCTCTCTGCTTATTTCGGTTTCGGTTTATTTAGCCTTTTTTTTCGGATCTATACCTTTCATTTCTGCGTATGCTCTTTGCCCTGCGACTCTGTGCGATCTGGGCAAATCAGAAACAGAAAGAAAGGATTTTTCTCATGCGTATGCTCTTTTCCCTGCACCTTAGTGTGATCTCGGAAAATCAGAAACATTGAGAAAAATATTTAGTTTTTCGGCTAAAAGCTAACTTTGAGATTTTTTTTTAAAATTTCTAGTTTTTTGGCTAAAGCTAACTTCGAGCCGTAAGGTTCGTTTTTCTTTGGATATTCGTGTTGGGTTTTGTGTTTTGTGTTTTGTAGGGGAAAAGAGTCTTCCCAAGGCAAGCACGCAAATCGAGGCCCCCCCCCCCCTCTCTCTCTCTCTCTCTCTCTCTCTCTCTCTCTCTCAAATATTTTGTATAGATCAATTGGTTCAAAGACCTTTTAAGAGAGTAGAGGTCTTGGGTTCAAGTCTCCATTTTGTGGGGGCGGATTTTTTCATTCCCGCACATTCGCGCACTTTGCCGGCAACGTCAACAATTTTTTTTTCAAAAAGCCATAACTTCTTCATCCGGAAGCCTTTTTCAGAGCCGTTTTTTTTAAAACCGCCTATTTTTTCGAGATCTATCCATTGGACCACTTACTTTCAGCATCTTCAGCTTCAGTTGTTTTTCAAAAAATGGAAAGTCCATGCCAAGTCATTCTTGACAGCACTAACTACTTCCAATGGGTAGCCTACATGGGAGATTTACTTAGAAGTAAAGGTCTCTTCAGAATAGCCACAGACCAAGAGAAGAAACCCAAAGATGAAGACAAGGCCGAAAAATGGGAAAATCGACAAGATCAAGCACGTGGTTTGATAGGAATGTCTGTTTCTCCTGATCTTAGATTCCACATTGCAGAAATTGAAACTCCTCATGAAGCATTAGAAAAACTTGCTAAAGTTTTTGGGATTAAAAATGAAATTAGAGCCCATCAACTTGAGAATGAGTTGCTTACTTTGGATCCTAATAATTTTTCTTGCATTGAAGATTTCTTGTCCAAATTCAAGACCCTTAGATATCTCTTGGAAGGTGTTAAAGTTAAGAAAGAAGATGGTAACCTTATTTATTCCATCCTTACTAAGTTGGGACCAGCCTACTCTGTATTTGTTTCCACTTTCCATTCTACCAGGGAAGCTTTCATTTGTCAAGGCAAAGACTACAAGCCCCCTTCCTTTGACTCCTTTTGTGATTCCTTAATAAGAGAACAAGAAAAACTCTTACACCTTGGTCTTCTTAATCTTGGAAACTCTTCCTCGAAAGCGTTAGCCGCCCAGCAGCAACCAAATTCAAAGAATCCTAAGAAGTCTTATCCTCAAAGGAATGGTCCTAAACCAACTCAGCCTCAAGATGAAAGATCATTTCAGCAATATGACAAGACCAATAAAAACAAATGGAAGAAGACTGACAGACATTGTAACTTTTGTAATCGAGATGGCCACTTAGAATCTAAATGCTTTAAGAAGATGGAAGCCTTGGAAGCCGCAATGAAGAAACATAACATCCATCTGGAGCCTACTTCAACTTCAACTTCCGGAACGGCATTTTCTGCATGTCATCGTCAATCATCTCAGTCTGGTTATGCATTAAATGTATCTTCTTCTTCTTCTCATTCTCATGAGTGGCTCATTGATTCTGGAGCCTCTTGTCACATGGCCAAAAACCAAGCCATGTTTTCTTCTTTAAATGATTGTAACACCAAAAATATATATGTTGGTGATGATAGATCTCTTAATGTTGTAGGGACTGGAACTGTTCATCTAGACAATGGTCAGTTCAATGATGTATTATGTGTTCCAAACTTATCCTGCAACCTTCTATCTGTCTATCAGATAACTCATTCAGGTGAAGGTAAAATTGTTGAATTTTCACCTCATGATGTTGTAATCAAGGATCTAAAAGATCCTAAACAGATTCTAGCTACTGGTCTTGCTGATGATTCCAAAAGGTTGTATAAGTTTCACAACTTTGGGTCATCCCATCTTCCCTCAGTATTTGTTGCTCATAATGATGAAGTGAGCAAACTTTGGCATGAGCGGTTTGGTCACTTAAACTATCGCTCCCTTCAGCATCTATGTAAAGAAAATATGGTGACAGGTCTTCCTATGGTATCTTGCAAAGATGGTGTTTGTTCCGGATGTGTACTCGGAAAACATCATCGGGACAGTTTTGACAAACGTGCCTCTTGGCACGCCTCAGCCCCTTTACAGCTTGTGCACAGTGATTTATGTGGTCCTCTTCCTGTTGCTTCATTCTCTGGCTGCAAGTACTTCTTAACTTTCATTGATGATTTCTCCAGACGCACTTGGGTATACTTCTTAAAACTCAAGAGCGAAGTATTTACCACCTTTTTGGCCTTCAAAGCATTTGTTGAAAAACAATCTGGACATCAAATTCTTAAGCTAAGAACTGATAATGGTGGAGAATATGTTAAAAACACATTCATCAACTTTTGCACCGAAAATGGAATTCAAATGCAACATACTGTTCCATACACTCCACAACAAAATGGTGTAGCTGAAAGGAAAAATCGCACCTTAAAGGAAATGGCTAATTGTATGCTGCAATCTAAAGGACTCAGTCTTAGTTTTTGGGCCGAAGCAATTAATTGTGCAAATTATATAATCAATCGCACTCCTACTAAGGTTCTAGAGAATATCACTCCAGAAGAAGCTTGGAGTTCCATTAAACCAGATGTAAGTCACTTTCGTGTGTTTGGAAGTGAAGCATGGGCCCATATTCCAGATGAAAAGCATAAAGCTTTAGAACCTAAGAGTGAGAAATGTACTTTTGTTGGATATTCTGAAGATGTAAAAGGTTATAGACTTATTCCATTTAAGTCCAAAAATGTTATCATTAGAAGAGATGTAAAATTTGATGAAAATAAATCGGCCTGCGAGCCTAGTCCGGCGGATGTGCCACCTCTTCCTATCTCTTCTATCTTTGAAAACATTTCTTCTTCTGATGATGAAAGCGAGGATGATAATCCTCCCCCACCTTCTCAGGATCCTCAACTTCCAAGATGGGTCCGTGCTACTCGGGATGCAGCAGGTGATCTTGCCGGTGATCCTACAGATCAGCGACGTACACGTTCTCAGTTTGAAAGAGCCTCTTCTTTACTGGCTCAAGCTCCAGTAAATCATGATCCTGACACTTTTGCAGAAGCTTCAGGCCATCCACATTGGGAAGCAGCTATGAATGAAGAATATCATTCATTGATGACAAATGATACATGGGATCTTGTTCCTCTACCAAAGGGACGCAAACTTGTTAGATGCAAATGGGTTTACAGAACCAAGTATGGACCAGATGGGAAAGTTGATAAACATAAAGCTCGTCTAGTTGCTAAGGGCTTTTCACAGGTTGAAGGCATTGACTACACTGAAACCTTCTCCCCTGTTGCCAAAATGAACTCTATCCGCCTTGTTCTTTCCCTTGCTGCCTCTTTAAAATGGGAAGTCCATCAGATGGATGTTAAATCTGCCTTCTTGCATGGGGACTTGCAGGAAGAAATCTATATGGAACAACCCATTGGCTTCATACAAACAGACTCCAGCCTTGTTTGTCGACTTAAGAAATCCCTTTATGGTCTCAAGCAAGCTCCTCGGGCTTGGTATGCCAAAATGGATAGCTTTCTTTTAGAATCTGGCTTTTCTAGGTGTCATTCTGACAATACTGTCTACACCAAGAAAGTGGGCAACTCTCTTATCATCCTTGTTCTTTATGTTGATGATCTTATCCTTACTGGTAGTGATCCCAACCTTATAAACCATGTGAAGTCTAGCCTTAAAAAGAAATTTGAAATGACAGACTTAGGACACTTACACTATTTTCTCGGTCTTCAAGTCTTGCAATCCAAGGAAGGTATTTCCCTTTCCCAGTCCAAGTATGCTTGTGATATTCTTCGTCATTTTCACATGGAAGACTGTAAGCCAGCCCCTTCTCCCTTTCAGTCTGGAGTCAAACTTTCAGTCTCTTGTACTTCTCCTGAAGTTGATGCTACCTTATACCGTCAACTTGTAGGAAAACTCTTGTATTTAACCCATACTCGTCCTGATCTTTCCTTTGCTGTTGGCCTTGTTGCTCGTTTTATGCAAAACCCCCGTGAAAGTCATTGGAAAGCAGCTAAAAGAATACTTCGTTATGTTCGAGGTACAGTACAGTTTGGGATTCATTACAGTGCCAAAGCAGCTCCTCTGTTAGTTGGTTTCACTGATTCTGATTGGGCTGGTGACCCTGATGATCGGAAGTCTACTGCCGGTTATGTCTTCACTCTTGGTTCAGGACCTATTACATGGGCTTGTAAGAAACAGGCTGCCATTTCTCTTTCGTCAGCAGAAGCAGAGTATCGTGGTGCCGTGGAAGCTAGTAAGGAAGCCTTGTGGCTTCGTCAGATCCTATCAGAGTTTGGCTTTGAGCAGCAGCATCCAACCACACTTTGGTGTGATAATCAAAGTGCCATTCAGCTATGCAAAGATCCAGTTCAGCATCAGCGCAGCAAACACATTGAACTACACATGCACTTCATCAGAAAGCTCATTCATGACCATGTTCTTGAAGTGCAATATTGTCCAACAGATGATCAGGTTGCAGACATCTTCACAAAGGCTCTCACAGAGGCGAAGTTCACTAAACTTCGATATATGCTTGGAGTTCAGGAAGTTGTCACTAAGGGGGGATAGGCTCTAGTGCCTCCTTCCTTCTCCTATTGTGTCATATTTGTAAATCCTTCAATCCTATCCCAAGTTGTTCTTAAGGGGGGATGTTAGGATATTCCGACACATAGGATATAGTTAAGTTCAACTTGGTCTAGTTTAGAGTTAGGTATAGAGTTAGGTAAAGTGTGTTTCTTTACCGTTGTACATTTTGTAACTTACAATCCGACGGTCACGATATGTAGTGATCCGACGGTTCACTCTCACCTCGGTATTATCGACACTTGATCCGTGGCTTGACACCCGATTGGTCCATGAGTTCTATTTAAAGCGCATGGAGGGTCATTGTTCGGGTAATCCGTGCATGAGAGAAGCTTATGTAAATTTTCATTCTTTGATTAATAAATTGTCTGTACCCACGTTGGGACAGGCCGTGGACTGTTTCCCTCCTTGCACTCTGAGGGTTTTAACCACGTCAAAAATACTGGTGTATTGATTTGAGATCTGGTTGTGAGCGGTGTCCTCTTGGTATTCTTTCTGAGGAACTTACCCTGTAAATTCCTACACAATAGTTAAAAGTTTTTAGCTGTGGCTGAATTACCAAGACAGTCCCGTAGACTTCGGGGCTAGTCTCTTGAGGTTGTAACCGTGGCTGATTTGTTAAGGAAGTCCCGTAGACTTCGGGGCCAACCTCCTGAAGAAGTCCCGGGGCATTACGAAGGTTTGAACGTCCTCGTAACTCCCAGTGGCAGTAAAGTAGGGTCACCTGAAGAAGGAGAGTCTTCGTTGGTTGTTCATCCTGATTATCAAACTCTAGAAACAGGTTATAATCCTGAAGCTATTTCGGTTTCCGAACTTGCTGGTAGTTTTTCATCTACTAGTTATATAGGCGAAGAACCCGAGATATCTGAACCTGTTACTCCAACATCGGGGTTAGTCTCTCCAACTTCTAGTGCTCCTGATTCACCTAGGGTAGAAAGAGTAATCACCGAAAATCTTCCTTATGGTTTGATAGCTATTGAAGAACTTGCTCCGGAAGAAGAAATAGGCGTCCCTATCCCTGAAAATCAACCTACTATTGATCTAAGGGAGCGTGAATCCATTTTTTACAGTCCACCTAGAAGTACTACTTGGTATCTTTCCTTAACTAATTATTTGGACAACTCAGTGTCGAGTTTTTCACCACCTCATGTTTCTTATCCACCTAGGGGTATTTATACTCCCGTAAATATTCCAGGTCAGTCGTCCATGTTTACTCAATCGCCCGAATCTTTTTTGTACGGCGGTCCTTCTGTTCCCGCTGGGTATCAGTCTCTTTCTGGTACTTTTTCGGGAGCATCTCCTCAACCCATTGAACAAAGGATATTCACTGGAAGCAATGGTGCAAAGCCGTTGAGTGTAGAAGACATTCTTATGATGTCAGGTTCTATTCCCGCTTCTCAACCTCAAGGTGGCCAGTTACCGCCTGGGAGGTAGCCTCAATTAACGCCTGGGGGGCAACCTCAAGGTACAAAATTTGCATCTGGGGGGCAACCTCAAGGATAGTACGTGCCTACGGTACATTAAATTCCTCAAGGTCAACCCCAGACTCAATATGTACCCCAAGGTCAACCCCAGTATCAGTACATGCCTCAAGGGTATCTGCCCCAAGGTCAGCACTCGAACCAAGGTTTCCAACCACCCCAAGGTCAATCTTATGTTCAGGGAAATGTACCTTTCAATTATCAATCCTACCCTCAACCCGGTTATGGATCTCAATATCCTCAACCTGTTATGGGTAAGTACCCCGGAATCAACATAGTGTGGGATCCCTCGCAAGTTCAACAGGTGTTGCAGCCAAATGTACAGTTGTCATCTCAAACTGGACAACCCTTAGTTTCTGCTGGTTCACCCCAGCAACCAGTCAAGTCTAATATTCAAACTTCTGTACCTTCGGTAGTTTCTCAGTTTGGGCCTATTTTGCCTCGTACTCTATCTCAAACGACTGCTGCAACATCTGTTCCATCTAACCCACTTACTTCTGGAGTATCGACAGCTCCGGTTTCTACTGTCCCTGTATCTAATCCTCAGACATCTTTACCATCGTCTGGATCCACGATTCAAACTACGGTTCAGATGCCTGTAGGGCAACCTGTTACCTGGTTTAAGTACGGTTGTCACAAGTCAACCACAATTCACTTACCAACCGTACCAGGGACAGTACCAATTCAGTCCTACTGTCCAGCAGCCAGTTTACCAGTATCAACCGTATCCTGGGTACACTTATCAACAACCACATCAACCCCAGTACGGTCCGGTTAATCTTGGTTTTCCAGGAGGATACAATATCCTGAACGCGATTCCTATTCCTAGTTATCCTGGATATCCTCCTCCTGGGGCTGGTATAGTGACCGAGAGTTTTAGGGATCCTAATCGGCAGCTACCGTTTATCGCAACTTTGGATTTACCAGACTTGTCGCGCCTAACGAATGATCCAATTAATTATCTTCCATTTTCGCCGCCAATGCCGAATAAGTTGCCCAGTGACATTCCCAAGTTCGAAGGTAAGTCTGGAGAGGACCCGTCGAATCATGTGATGACTTACCACCTTTGGTGTGCCTCTAATTCCATCTCGGATGATTCGATCCGCTTACGTCTTTTCCAGCGCACTCTCATTGGTCTTGCAGCCAAGTGGTATATTGAGTTACCACGGGCCTCTTTTTATAATTTTAGCCAGTTAGCTACCTCATTTTTAACTCATTTTCAGTTGCCGATCAGATATGATAATGGCACCGAGTTACTAACTTCATTAAAGCAATCGACGTCCACTTATATTTCCGATCATATTCATGAATGGAGACGTCGAAGGCGGTTAGTGAAAGTTTTTATCCCGGACCAGATCTTAGCTAAATGGTTTGTTAAATCATTGTTACCGAAGATTACTGAAGATGTAGCTAAGGCCGGAGTAGTTACTGAGGATCAAGTGATTTCTCAAGCACAGTACCTTGACTTAGTTTATACTCAGTCAGGTACGTTACACGAAAAGATCCCAGATCTTCCTAAGTCAAATCAAATCGTTGCTGCTCCGTCAGGGTCTCATGCTGCTGATGGCATGATCGGTACGGTGAACACTAAAAGCAAGAAGAAGTCTTCCAAGAATTCTTCTCCTATTATAACCTTACCAGACTCCTTGACGGGAGATTCTTCTGCTGAACTCTCCGCTGACATTCACGCTGTAGAGTCATCTACGGCTAAATCAAAATCCGGTGGGAAGAAGAAAGGGAAGAAGAAGAATAAAGCAGACAAAACTCCAAAGGAGAAAACTGAAAAGGCGGAATCCAATGATGAAAAGCGCAAGCCTCGTTTTCCATGTCTCATTTGTGAAGAGGAACATTTTACAAGAGACTGCCCTCATCGAGCAGAGGTTGCGAAAATCGTCAAAGGTTCCCAAATTCCTGCTGTCTTGAGGGATCCATTTCCAAAAGATAGCAAAATGATAGTTTCTTCCTCGAGTGCCAATGAAGAACCCATTTTGATGATGTCCCATGTAAGGATTGCGACTCGATCACAAGATTATGGTAGTAAAATTCCCGTTGATGGCAAAGAAGCAGAATCTTCTCATTCTAATCCATCAACCTCAGCTCCCGGTTCCGATCCACTACAGATCGAGAAGCCTAACCCAGACTTAGTAATCAAACCGCCCGCCAAGGGTGTACTTCGAAGGTCTGCTTTCAATCCACATGCGAGAGCGGCTCAGAATTACAACATTGATGAGGATTTAGCTGTTTCACCCTCAACAATGTCAGCTTTGGAAGTGCTGCAATCGTGCCCAGCACAATGCAAATTACTTTTGTCGGCTATAGGAGATGTTGATGTTCAGGACCCGAACCTAATAATCTTTGATCTAGAAAATAGTACATCGCGTTTGCCTCATCAAATGGCTTTCCAGATCCCAGTGATAGTCAAAAACAGGCCTATTCATCGGACTGTAATTGATGAGGGAGCTTCAACGTGTATTATGTCGATACAGTGTTGGAGATCGCTTGGTTCTCCTTCACTAAATCAATCCCCGACAATTCTTAAGGCCTTTGATGGCCGTGGGTTTCATCCTTTTGGCATTCTACAGGATTTGCCTATAGGGGTTGAAGGAAAAACCATTAGTCTAGATGTGGAGGTGGTTGATGCCCCTCTAGACTACAACCTTCTCTTGGGTTGAAGTTGGACTTACACTATGACAGCGGTCGTTTCATCGGTCTTCCAAGTAATAAAGTTCCCACATAATGGAAAGATCGTAACAATAGACCAGCTGGCTTACTTTTCATCCGACCCATCCTCTTCAGAGAGTATTCAGCATGTCGGTAAAACGACTATCCCATATAAGGATTTTGGCGTAGGATTAGTTAAAGATGTCGGTTTACTGGGAACTTTTCCTTTTCCTCCACTCAACGCATCATCTTCATTTGCAACTATTCATATGATTACATCAGACACTATTTTTTATGACGATCCTTGGATCGTTCCTTCTGAATCTGAAATAGACTCATTTGGTAATTTTATGCCTTTGAGTCCATATGAAATTGCTAGTGAAGCCGTGCAGTCTTTTACCGACAAGTGTTCAACCAAAATCGACCAAATGAATGTGGTCCGTGAGGAATCACTTTTCACATCAACCTCGGAGTTAATAGCGTTTCTCGAAGTTGTGTCATCTGACGAGCAACTTCGTGAAGTCCTATGTGTAGACGATTTACCATGGGAGGATCTCCATCATAGATCTTCATTTTTACCTGAGGATGATCGTTTTGAAAATGATTTCTCATCAGTTTTTACAACTGAATATGTCGAGGAAGCTCAGAATCCCATGAAACATCTTGATTCAAAGCTGAATTTGGGAAACATCTCTCGAACTATTCCCATTGACATTTCAGTTAAGCCCGGAATTGTTGAAAACATTCATATAGGTGCCTCGTGTACAGATGACGAAATTCATATATACAAGGCCCTATTTCAAGAATTCTGCGACATGTTTGCCTGGTCCTATGAGGAAATGTCAAGAATTGATCCCGCGATTGTTGTTCATGAGATCAAGACTTACCCGGATGCTAAACCCGTCCAGCAACGTTTGCGTCAGATTCACCCACGAAAAGCTGCTGCAATTAAAGCAGAAGTTGAAAAACTGTTGAAAGCAGGTTTCATTTATCCGATCCTGTTAACGGATTGGGTATCGAATATTGTTCCGGTTAACAAAAAACAGGGAACAATAAGAATATGCATCGATTATAGGGACATTAATCGAGCTTGTCCAAAGGACAACTACCCAACACCCTATATCGATCAAATCATTGATGATTGTGCCGGCAGCGAAATATTTTCCTTTATGGACGGTTTTTCCGGTTACAATCAAATCAATATTCTACCTATCGATCAACAAAAAACGGCTTTCATTTGTCCATGGGGGACATTTGCTTATTTCAAATTGCCTTTTGGGCTAAAGAATGACGGAGCAACTTTTCAAAGGGCGATGTCTTATGCGTTTCATGACATCAAGCACATTGTGCAACCGTATCTCGATGATTTGCCCGCTCATTCATTACATTGAGCTGACCACCTTGTCCATTTACGAGCAATCTTCATGAGGTGTAGGCATTATCGTATTCGGTTGAACCCACACAAATGTGTCTTCTGTATAGAAGTGGGACGATTGCTAGGATTTGTAGTTTCGAAGGCTGGCATTCGCGTCGATCCCTCGAAGGTAGAAGCTATCATCAAATTGCCTCCTCCTTCGAGTCTTCACCAACTCCAAAGTTTGCAGGGGAAAGCAAACTTTTTACGACGATTCATTCCTAACTATGCCGAGGTTACAAAGGGTTTTACACGGTTGTTGAATCAGAACGCTCAATTCTCTTGGGATGAGATAGCTCAGAAATCTTTTGATGCACTCAAACACGCGTTGACCCATGCACCGTTGTTGCATCCTCCCAACTACAACCAGGATTACTTTTTGTATCTCGCCGCCTCCCATTCCACCATTGGAATGGTCTTAGTTCAGGAAGATGAATTCGGAATGGAACATGTGATATATTACCTTAGTTGGATGCTAAATCCAACTGAGCTAAAATACTCACATGTGGAGAAATTGGCATTGGCAGCCGTTCAAGCTGTCCAACGTTTTCGTCACTACATTTTACTCCGTAAAACTACAGTCATTTCGGATTGCAACCCTATGATCTACATTTTGACCAAACAATTGCTAGGGGGAAAGTACTCCAAATGGATTGTTATCCTGCAGGAGTTCGACTTGGAGTTTGAGAAATCTAAGTCTAAGAAATCTTTAGTTTTTTCAGAGTTAATGTGTCACTTCCCGCGTGCTGACTGTTATAGCTCCAAATCTCACTCTTATGGTTTGTGATGCTGCACTTATGGCCTAGGGCAACCCCTCCTTCCAGACCTGGTCCAAAAATTTAAAAAACAGTGTTTTATTCCCTGTACGCGACTTTGCCCTGTGTTAAACGCGTGTACACGCGGGTCTGTCATACCCAACCCGCGTGTATCTATTAAAACACTTAAAAAAATATAATTTCCTCTTTTTCGGGCGGTGATCGCGGGTTTACCTGCTGGATCACCTGTTAGTGCCCGTGGCCCAACTGTTCCCAACCAACTCCTAACTAAAAAACTACTTTGGAGAGGGTATAAAAAGACATCAAAGGGAAGGCCAAGGGGAGAGAGAAAGGAGAGCAAGATTATTATGCTGAGATTTTTCCCTTAGACCAGGTCTGAAGTCCTTGGTGCATCCTGCACTTCCCCCATTTTGCATAGGAAACCCTTGTTTCCATGTGTATTGGTGATCATTCATCCTTGACATCATCATTGAGTAGGACTTGGAAGGAGCTCTTGCTGGAGGCTGGAGGCTGGAACGAATCCGGGAGGAAGCTTGCTTGGGGCCTGCTGAAGGTGTTCAGATGATATCTTTCCGATATACGTACTTTATTTGCCTTTATATATAAAGAAACACGTCTTTGTTCCCGAATAATCTTTCTTTATGCTTATGAGATTCTTGTGTTGCATTCTTATGAAAGTAGTTACTTAAAGATTATTTATAACTAACTTTATAGCATAAAGATGATTTATACATAAACTTCTATACATGTACTGTTGAGTTCTTTGATTTGTTTGTCTTGCAGGTCAGAGAAAGAAGAAGGGAACTCCAAGAAGGGTTTGCACCCTAACGGTCTTCTCAGACGTAGGACCTTAGGTATGTACCCTAAAACATTAGAATTTGCTTAAAAGTAAAAAAGATGGCTGTGTGTGTGTGTTTCTTTGTATAAGCAATTTTCAGTCTGGTAGAGTCTCAGCCCAAAGGACTCTAGGGGTACTTTCCCTTCAACCAGAATTGGCGACTCCGCTGGGGACAACACTCTTGTTGTTCCTAGTTTGGGTAGTCCTCAAGCCAATCAAGGCTCAGTCCCTCTGTTTGTTGGTTCTGACTGTTTGATATTTTCTTGAACTCCAAGCTGTTCCAGTTTTTCAGTTTGTGTTTTTTATTTTTCTTGAAACACTTCATATACGCACTTTTTCTGGATTACAGAAGCGTATATACGCAAGTTGCACTAAGTAAACCCGCGTATACGCCGGTTTCCTTAGTTACAGTCGCGTGTACACGCATTCTGCAAATAATTGCAGGCGCGTATATCACATAATTTTCAAGATTTATAATTTTTCTTTTGGCTGAATGTCTGTCTGGTGGTTTGGGTCAGTTTAAAGCAGTCAATTCCCAGTGACAGTTCTCTGTTTAACAGGGGGCATCTTGTTTCGAACTCTCTCTAGGAGTGCTAGTCTTGTTTTTCGTTGATTGCAAGCGTCATTGATTTTTGACACACAAGGTTTCTGTTTAAGAATCTTGATTGCTCTGTTTCGGCAGAGTGGGAAGATTGTCTTAAAATCTTTGTGTCCATTTTGTTTTCATGACATTTGTGTTTGCTTAACGAAATCATTTTTATGACCATTTGCTCCTTCGTTTCGGGAAAGTTGTTTGTTACCATTTCCTTGAAACTTGTCTTTTGATTTCTTGGACTTTCATTGCTGCTTTTGATTGTCAAAAGCGACTTCGAACACATCTTATTTTTGTGGAGTTCTCATCATTTCATTGGTGTCAATTCACAAAAGTGTTTGGTTGCTTGTTTATCAATCATTGGTGTCAGTATTTTTGAGAGTTTTTCCTTTGAAAAAGACTTTTTGGTTTGATTGAAAGAAAATCTTTTGAAAGTTTTTGAGTTTCGCTTTCTTAAACTTGCTTCTCATCTGATTTCCTTTTTTGCGAAGTGAAAGTGCTTTGTTTTTTATCTTAAAACTTGTTTTTATTGTTTGGACGAAATGATTGGTAACACATCATCTTCTATCTAAGCATTTTAGTGGCAAGACAAAATTTGGTAAAGCAGCAACTTTCCTTCTTTGTTTGCAGAGTAGTCTTAAAATCTTGCATTCACATATAGTTCTTGCATTAGCATAGCTTTGCATCCTCTTTTAGGCATGCATAGTTTTGTTAGCTTTTGTGAGTGTGGAGTTTGAAAAGAAAGCAAAAAACTTTGTTTAATTTCAAGTACATCTGAACCTCATAGAAATTGGTCTTCATTGAAACGAAAAAGTGCATGTGCATGTAGTTAGGATAGTTTCTTTTTACGTCCTAAAAACACCACAAGTTTCACTTTCGTTACCTTTGACTTAAAGAACAGCCTAATAAAATCAAGCGCTTAATTAAAATCCACTAGAACTTTTTGTTTTAGTTATTACACCAACAAGTTTAGGATTTTAGGGCCTTGGATTAGGCGAGTGGAGAGTTAACTCTCCAAGGCCACACAAAACGTCAAACATAAGAGTCTGATTAAAGAGAGTAAATCCAATAGCGTTTGGGAGACCAGGAAGACTCCGGATCTGGGAGTTAAGCACGAGGGTCTGTGAAGACAGGGAAGAGAGATACCCCCTCTCCTACTTGTCCGAACTTACCTCACGACTGTTCCGCCTGGCTTCTGCGACGAGTTGGTACCCATAGTTGCCTCTCCTAGGGATCTGCATAGGTGGCTGCGGAGGGGAATCCCGTGGCACCTGAGGTCGACGTTGTATCACTCTCGACAGTACTTCTGGAGGGCACCCTTGCGAAGCTTGGGGGCTTGCACCGGCGCAGGCTGTTGTTAGGAGGTCAGCGTAACTTCCTCTGATACCTTCGCTGATAGGACTGGGCCGTCATTATCCCAGACTATCTTCGGTAGGCCCCTGACTCCGCTTTCTTGTATTTTGGTGTCCGGTCCTCAACACCCGGAGCGGAAATACTTGAAAGTTGTTTGACTGGCTGTTTCTTTAGGGACTTTATAGTGAGTGCTCTTTGCTCCTTGTATATAGTTGGCTTTAGGTATTTTTGTCTAGTCACGTTTGGACTTTGTGTTCTGAGTGACTGGCTTGCCACTCTACCGATCTTGAAAGGCTTTTGGTTGTTCTTTCAGAAGTTGTGGAGTTGCCTCCTCAAGGGCAAAGGTTTTGATTGCTTATCCATATTCTTTGAAGAGTTATTTCTATATTCCCGCAAGGGATAGGGTCTTTGGATTACTTAGATATGGCTAATATTCCTGTGGAAACCAACCAAGGTACCCTTCCAAAAGGGGATCCTTGTGCTTTTCCTTTCTTTGGAAACGTTGGTACTCCCTTGATGGCCACTTTGAATATTCCTGGGTTGAATGTTGGACTACCCGTTTGGCTGTGGTCCACTCCGAATATTCCGAATGCTCTTGAAGCTTCTCAGTTGAATGCTTTATTTCAGGGGCATCTTATGGGTGCTAATTGTTCATCTTCTCTCAAAGAGAAATCTGGGATTCCTTCTTCCCCTCCTTCTTGTAACAAGAAATCTAAAAAGAGGAGAAAAAGGAAGTCAAAGAAGAAGAATAATTTTAGCACTTCATCTTCAAACTCTGCAAGTCATGTTGGAGATGAGCCTTCAGCCGCTGCAAGTCATGCTGGGGGCACAAGTCTAGTCACTGCAAGTCATACTAGCACTTCATCTTCAACCTCTGCAAGTCATGTTGGAGATGAGTCTTCAGTCGCTGCGAGTCATGCTGGGGGCACGAGTCTAGTCAATGCGAGTCATACTAGCAAAGAGTCACCGACCTCTGCAAGTCATGTTCAGGACTCTCCGCAAACCACTGCTAGTCATGTTGGCGGAATGGAGGTTGATAAGAAACCTGGACGTAGAAGTTTTAAACCTAAGTTCCCTTGTAAGATATGCAAGGAAGACCATCTTACTCATTTATGCCCTGGTATTCCAGAGGTTCAAAGGATATGGTCCGAGTCTGAAAGTACTTCTACTCCTACATCTGATATGGTTTCTCATCAATCCCATCAACCGTTGGTTGAAAATGTGGTAGAGCCAGTGCAATCGCTGGCCGATTACACTCCTCTTTTGGGGGGTGAAGTGCCTAACAAAAGAGTCTGTTTGATCTCTAGTACAGAGTCTTCTAGTATAGGGGGCATTCCGGTTTCTTCGAATGTTCCCCCTCCAAGTTCTAAGAGTGTTTCCTTTGATTGGGATAGTCTTGTTGAGCCTCGTCTTCCTTCCGCTGCACCTTTCCAAATAAAGGTCAGGGTTAATTCCACAAATGTCTATCGATGTATGGTGGATGAAGGATCCTCTACAAGTATTATATCCTCTTTGACTTGGAAAGCTTTGGGTTCTCCAAAGTTGTTGACAGCTCAGAGTCAGTTGTTAGCCTATGATAGAAGACCTGGTGAATCTATGGGTGTTCTTCCTCAAGTGCCTATCACTTTAGGTGGGAAGACTGTCTTAATCGATATGATGGTGGTTGATAGCCCTTTAGACTTTAATATGCTACTTGGGCGTGATTATGTCTATGCTATGAATGCTGTGGTGTCTTCACTCTTTCGAGTAATGTGCTTTCCTCATAACGGGAATATTGTCACTATTGATCAGCTTGCATCTAATAATCACCACCCTAACTCGACTTTACTGCAGAATGCCCCTTGGTTTGTTCCAAGTGTTCAAGTAGACTCTACCCCGCCACGGGTCAATTATGTGGCATTGAATCCTCAATGTTCAATTGCTTCTAAGAAGGATCCTTTGACTTACTATTCTCCTTCTTGGGACTTGGTCCCAGCAGTTGACCGAGAGATTCTTCCTATAGGGACATGGGACCCTTTAATTCCCTCTTTTGATCCTTGTAGTTCTCATGATTTCTTAGAACTTGTTTTGCCTTCACAGGAGGAACTCTTTGAAGCCATGAGTTATGACTACCAAAGGAGCGCTTGGCCTGAGCCCTGCAAGGGGTTTGTTCAGCAGAACTGTTATGCGTAAGCCGCAAGGCTGCGTGGTTCCCTGTACCATATTGTATATATGAGGTACGCATCTTCAAGTTTTGTATCTTATAACACAAAGATTTTATATGAAGTTTATATGTGGGATGTATTAACTTCGTGTCTAGTGTTCCTATTTATGTTTACAGAACTTGGAAGATTTCTCCTCTGGAAGTTTATGGTTGGTCCGTTCTGACAGGTATTGGTTCTCGAACTTGGCATATAGGTTAGGTTTTTCCGCCTGCATTGTGCATTTATCAGTTTCCTTTTCCATTTTGGCCTTAGGATCGACCCCACCAAGTTATGATGCGGAACCTTCTCATTGCTTAGAAGTATCATGACTTGTGTGGTAGAGCCTACCTTATCATGGGTGCCCTAGTTAGTACATGATTGTCACTTGGCACTCATGCTGATTTTTTGTCACTAGGCTCGGGAGTCCTCTGTAGTCCCGCCATGACTTGTGCGTTGAAGACTCATTCTTCCTTGCTTCTTCGCTTCGTTCTGGCCTTATACCCTAGAGGCTCCTATGTGTGTTGAGTTGTACTTCTGCATTGCATGTTGACCATTTGCACCTTTTGGCCTATAACCGGCTTCACTTGGACTCGTGTTTAAGCCCACTTTTGACCATGACGTCTGCAAAAAATCAACCTTGCATACCCTTCACCTCTGCAGCTTGACATACCCAGATCCGTGGAAGGGACATACCTCTGAGTGTCACTGACCAGTTTTTCACCTCCCTGCATTGAGCATAGGAACGTTCCTTTCCCAGGAACTAGAGCATCTGTTTCACCGACACTCGTTCTTTCCACTGTACCATAGCATTCTTTTATTCTTTTTTCGGATTATTAGAAAAAGACAAAAAAAATTAAATATTCCAAAAAGAGCGGGAACAGGGACATTATTTCCATTTATTGTTGGCAGCTAGAGTCAGTCGTGTCGCCCTTGAACAAAGCACTCAAAACAAAGTCTCCTCCGCACGGGTGGGATTTAGTTTGACTTAGGTAAGCCATAACCTTGTTATCGAGTCAGTTCTCCCCCGATTGGTTATCTCTTCCAATCATATGGAGGGTTCGTTCGTGCCTCCTGCATGACGAACTTATACAGATTCATTATATGCTGCCACATAGTCACATTGAGTCGTGCTTTTGTTCAAGGGAAGTTAGCCTGAGTCGGCCTTTCTGCGGTGTCTCTTGACTCATTTTTCAGTCGGCCATCCCTGGTTGTCAGTGTCATGTCTATCATCACATCAGTTATATTGGTCCTTCACTCGTGCCGGTTTGAGAAGGTCCCCATTGACTTCTTGCTGGCGGGTCTTGTCCTTATCGACGACGACACATTGCTCTGAGGGCAAACCTAGAGACCGCACCCTGGCCCTATTTTCATTATTGATAGGTCACCTTGTGCTCAGCATCGATCAGTATCATGGGTCTTTGACTGAGTGGTTTCCCTTGTGTTCGACATCAGCATACATTATCACACATTGGGATTCGTGCAGTACCTTGGTTTCCATTTGACCCTATTGGTGGATACCTCGCCTCTGTGTCAGCTTTCATTATTGGTTGGTTCAGAGGGTTTCTGCCGTGCGCTAGCCACATCTTGTGTACGCCGGAAACGTACTTTCGGTTGGGTTACTACATCTTTTTCGTCCGATTCCTTCCACATTATTGGCCTACGGGTTACACTCGCGCTAGATTGATGGAGGATGCCTTAATGCCTTCCTTCTAGCGGATCTTTCCCTATCGACTCCCACTCATTGCTCTGGGGCAAAGATCTAGAGTCCATTTGGCAGTACCTTGGGGTTTGCAGTCATTAGTGGCAGATTCCTCGCTATCGACAGTGGGAAACCATCATTGTCTCCTGATTGATAGATTCTTACAGGTGTTCGACTTCAGCTCATCTATTCACACTTGTTAGATTGTACTGGGTACCTTGACGCTCATTATCATTATCGGTGAGTAGTCTCGCGTTTGTTAACGGTATACATCAATGACCGGTAATCAAACGATTTCTCACATGGTCGACTTCAGATCATTTATTCCCATGGTGTAGAAATGTACCACGGCGGTCGGTGAAGACCTCAGGTTGTATCAGCATTCATTGGTTCACTTGACAGTTGCTCCTGTTACTGCTAGTTGATACCATTCCACCTTATATGTTGCAGTCAGTCATGGCGACATTCTATATGCTGGCACCTGAGTTTGCAGTGTAGTACCATCCTATTCCATCATGTTCAGTTGGTACCTTATGGGATCAGTCTTTGATTTCAGTGATCCGTTGCATCTTTCAGCATCATTGACAGTTTTATATGTGATATTCAGACATGTACTTACTCATTATGATCAGATGATCCATTATGTATTTTTACAGTCATTTATACTTGTATACTTAGTGGATCCGCTTGTACTTGATATGCGGACATGCTTTACTTTTCCTGAGCATGGGTATGCCCGCCTCAGACAGTGTTTCTTTCTGATCTCCTTTCGGTGGCTTGGCAGGCTGAATTCTGGTGAAGTCCTCCTCGGTTTTTCGGCAGAGTTCCTTTCCTTGTACTTACTTAATGTATTTCGGCCATCATGTTCCCCTTCTGACCTCATACATTAGGGGCATCTGTTATAGCTCCAAATCTCACTCTTATGGTTTGTGATGCTGCACTTATGGCCTAGGGCAACCCCTCCTTCCAGACCTGGTCCAAAAATTTAAAAAACAGTGTTTTATTCCCTGTACGCAACTTTGCCCTGTGTTAAACGCGTGTACACGCGGGTCTGTCATACCCAACCCGCGTGTATCTATTAAAACACTTAAAAAAATATAATTTCCTCTTTTTCGGGCGGTGATCGCGGGTTTACCTGCTGGATCACCTGTTAGTGCCCGTGGCCCAACTGTTCCCAACCAACTCCTAACTAAAAAACTACTTTGGAGAGGGTATAAAAAGACATCAAAGGGAAGGCCAAGGGGAGAGAGAAAGGAGAGCAAGATTATTATGCTGAGATTTTTCCCTTAGACCAGGTCTGAAGTCCTTGGTGCATCCTGCACTTCCCCCATTTTGCATAGGAAACCCTTGTTTCCATGTGTATTGGTGATCATTCATCCTTGACATCATCATTGAGTAGGACTTGGAAGGAGCTCTTGCTGGAGGCTGGAGGCTGGAACGAATCCGGGAGGAAGCTTGCTTGGGGCCTGCTGAAGGTGTTCAGGTGATATCTTTCCGATATACGTACTTTATTTGCCTTTATATATAAAGAAACACGTCTTTGTTCCCGAATAATCTTTCTTTATGCTTATGAGATTCTTGTGTTGCATTCTTATGAAAGTAGTTACTTAAAGATTATTTATAACTAACTTTATAGCATAAAGATGATTTATACATAAACTTCTATACATGTACTGTTGAGTTCTTTGATTTGTTTGTCTTGCAGGTCAGAGAAAGAAGAAGGGAACTCCAAGAAGGGTTTGCACCCTAACGGTCTTCTCAGACGTAGGACCTTAGGTATGTACCCTAAAACATTAGAATTTGCTTAAAAGTAAAAAAGATGGCTGTGTGTGTGTGTTTCTTTGTATAAGCAATTTTCAGTCTGGTAGAGTCTCAGCCCAAAGGACTCTAGGGGTACTTTCCCTTCAACCACTGACACGGAAACTGTGGCAGAGGAGCCCATTGGGGACGAATATTTGTCTCTAATCAGCACTTTAGATTCGTGGTATGGGGATATCATCGTCTATCTCCGGACCCAATCCTTTCGGCCCGAAGCTTCAAAGTCGGCACGTCGGAGAATTCGATTCCAGTCCCAACAATACAAAATTATTGGAGATACTCTTTATTGCCGTGGGGCGGACTCTATCTTTCGACGTTGTTTAACTCACGAAGAGGCTGAAAGGGTTCTAAATGACTGTCACTATGGAGCGTGTGGCGGTCATATGCCTAGGTATGCCACAGCCCAAAAGATATTGCGCGCTGGCTACTTCTGGCCGTCCTTGTTTAAAGATTGTATTACTGTGGTCCGAAAATGCCACAACTTTCAAGTGTTTGATCGAAAGATGTGCGCTCCACCTGCTCCTCTCCACCCTATAATTTTCGTTGGTCCTTTTGCCAAATGGGGTATCGATTTTATTACATGTAACCCTCACTCGGCTGGGGGGCATGCGTATATCATCCTTGCGGTAGATTATTTTACTAAGTGGGCCGAGGCGATGCCTACATTCGAGGCAGACGGCAAGACAACTGCAATTTTCGTATTCAATCATATAATTGCTAGGTTTGGTGTCCCAAAAGCGATAATCACTGACCATGGGCGCCATTTTCGAAACGTTATGATGACAAAACTTACAGGTCAGCTTGGTTTGCGTCACGATAGTTCAACTCCTTATTATCCACAAGCAAATGGTCTGGTTGAGTCCATCAACAAAGTTTTAGTTATCATGATCCGACGAATCATTGGTACTCATCGGTTGAATTGGCACAACATGTTATTTTCAGCACTTTGGGCGTACCGAACCTCAGTGAAAACATCAACAGGGTTCACTCCTTTCCAACTAGTTTATGGTTTGGAAGTTGTGCTACCCATTAAATGCGAAATCCCGTCACTGCAAATGGCCATTGAGTTACTTCCAGCTACTTCCGAAGAGGAGAAGCGTTTATTATACTTAGCTCAATTAGATGAGAATCGACATGATGCTGCATTGGTGATCGAGACTCACGCAAAACGTATGAAAGCTCAGTATGATCGAAATGTGACCCCTCGAAATTTTTCGGAAGGAGACCTAGTGTTATTATATGATCAAGCTAATGATAAATTAGGTGCTGGAAAATTCGTTCCTATGTGGCATGGGCCCTATATTGTCAAGTGAAACCTAGCAAAAGGGGCCTATGAGCTGGTAGACTTTGACGGGGACTCTTTGGGTAAACCCAGAAATGGGCTTTACCTAAAGAGGTATTATGATTAAAAGATGGGTATGGAGATTTTTAGTTAGGTTAGTTTTTCTTTCTAGCTGGTGTGTTTGTTAGTTTAGACAGTGTGCTTAGCTTAGAAAGTGTGTTTTTGTCATTATTCTGGCTTATCTTGGTTTTACTCTTGATGATGCAAATGTTGATGCCTCTCCAAACATACATTGGTTTCTCTGATGGTGCTTGTTGTAGTACACGAAATATCTCTTCCGCAGCTTGGGTTATCTATTCACCCTCTGACGAGTTAGTATCTATGCATGGGGTGAGCCTCGGTCAAACAACAAACAACATTGCCGAATACAGTGCAGTGATTGCGTTATTGTCTGAATCTATTTCATTTGGGATTCAGAGTTTGATAGTGAGGTTAGATTCTAAACTCGTTGTATTACAACTTAATAGAGTGTATGCCATTAGAAATCCAGTGTTATTAAGGTTATTTTTGAGAGTGCGTCTCTTGGAACGTGAGTTTGATTACATTGAATATCAACATATTCCAAGGTCTTTAAATACATTAGCAGATGCAATTGCTTCTCGAATGTTAAATAGACATTTGCAATAATCATACATGTAAATTTAAAACCATTCCATAACATGATTTACAAGATAAGCTGGTAATAATGATATATATAGATAGGAGTGTGTCAAAAAATACATCGTCTTCGATCATAGGTTGAAAAACACCTTATGATTGGCAAAAATGATAAGTACAAGAAACCAAAATGTCACATGTGTCTACAAAAACGACCATCCAATCACTGGTGATGATCTCTATATGACACCACTGCACGGGCCACCCTACACAAGAACCTCCTAAAAGGTCCTGGGACCCCGACTACATAGCGCTGAAGCCTGATAGGAATATCATCTATGGTAGTCTCCGGTATATCTACTGTAAGACGCTCTAGGTCACTTTCCAACTCAGCTAAAGTCTCTGTGGCCTCGTCCTGTGGGGCCGATGCCGCAGCAACTGGTAGTCTCCTCTCATAAGGCCGGAGATTGGCTGGACGACGTGGGCCTACATCTGCATTTTGAAAATTATTACTATCAGTTTTGAGACGATATAAACAAACAAAAAAATAGATAGTTTAAAAACTTGTGGAAAATGAAGTTACCTGTATCATCCCATTGTTCTCCCGGTGGAAGAACCATGTCCGGATCTCCACGAAAATCAACTCCGGCATAAGGAAAATCCTGTATAGAAAAGACATGGTCTTCGAACCAGTGAAAGTACTCCGGAGTAAATCGAACAACCTCCGTTCCCTCATCAGGATGACGGGCCATAACCGCAACCCATCGCATCAATTTGGGCTCTCGAGGAAGCCCAACACCAACAGTGAGCTTCTGTGGGATCAGCATCGGAACCCTCTCTAAGCCAAAACTCACAACTAAAGGCCCATAACCAAAAGTTTCTAGATGTCCGTTTTTGGCTCTAGTCATTTGGCCTTTTACATTGGCCAACACAGCATCACACCAGTTGAAAATGGTACCTTGATAGCAATCAATGGCCATCCGCATCTGGGATCCAGTGGCAATGTGTAAAGCGGCGGCCTCGCAAATTCTGGTAACTGTAAAGGCAATCACCATAAGTTCAGGACGGGATATAGTTTTGATCTCTATCCCCTTCTCCTGAGTCTGAGTGCTACACCACTCTAGTCGGAGACTAGCGATGGACTGGCCACCCGGCCTAGTCCCGAACAGAGTCAAGTGTTTGCCTCTCTTGGGAAAACCAGTGAGAAAGTAGATATCTGCGGGCTCCATCTCGAGCTGGTGCCCTCCAATATAAAAACACTGGTCCTGAACGTTCCATCTTTCTACCAGCCACTCTAGAAATCTCACTTGGGCCCTCATGCTAGGTATGGCCCAGTATTTATAAAGGCCGCATGCCTTCAAAGCATCAATTGATGGTTGATGATTAATGGAGGCCAAATCAACATCTTCGTGCTCTCTCTCGCGCCAATCAAGCATGGTCAACAATCTACACACCAGAAAACATCCATTAGATTCCATAAAATCAAAAAAATTTGGTCCATTTTGGAGAATTTGGGGTTTAAAAACTCGTTGCACGGGGTACGCACCCCGCCTTTTGGAACAGAGCGTGGGTACGCAGGTTCCCTGAAGGCAAGGTGCGTACTCCTGACATTTTTCCAACTGCAAAAATGTCGGGGTACGCAGGTCCCTAATGTGGCACCTGCGTACCTCGAGAGGCAGTCCTTGAAACCCCAAAGCCTCCAAAAAATAAAATCTAGGGCCTAAAAAAGAATTCTAAACGGATGAGATTGAAGAGGAGGATGTTGTAGAATACCTGGAAGAGACGACGTTCGGTTTCGACGGTCGGATTCTCCGCAATGTCCACGGGAAGTTTCTTGCCAAAAGCCCTTTTTCTCTCCTCAACAGTAAAATGGTAAAAATGAATTGGTAAAAGCCCTTTTTATAGGTTTTTTGGGTAAATAAATAGTAAATTTGTTTATTTTTCACCATGAAAAGGTATTTTTCAAAGTATTTTTATCTATCTTCAAACAGGTATGAGTAATGTGTTGGTTTTTGTGCAAGATAAAGGATTTTCAGGGAAAATTGTCATTTTTTACAAACAAAAACATCAGAGTCATCTTTAAGCCCTTTTCTGACTCCTAAAACATGAAAAGATTGCCGAGCGTTTCTTTTACACTTGTTAAAATGGAATTAAAAGACGGTCCTCTTACAGCCGTTTTCTGACCGTAAAAACATGAAAATATTGCCGGATTTTTGTCGTTTCAAATTCGATATTAGAAATAAAATGACGTGTCCTTGATCGCTTTTTACTTTTCAGATCAGAGACACTAATCATGAAAGTACTCCTTGGTCGTAAAGATCAAGCGGTTCTCTCAAGTACTATTTTATACCTTTTCGGGCTTGGGAGACACAAATTTACGAAAAAGGTCAACCCTAGAGTCTTCTTAAGTTTTTCAAACTCTCTAAACTTAAAAAACGCCGAGTTTCTCCTATACTAGACTCGTTAAAATTTCATAGTAAAGGACATGTTTGATTACAAACAGGGACGGACCACTCCTTCTTAGGGTTCAAATCTAAACTAAGTTGGACTCATCCGAAGGATGAGCTTATAATCAAGCAAATGTTATCCTCCTCAAGCTTGTAAAAAATAAAGAGGTACTTGCCAGAAATGGTGGGGGAAAAGAGAGAAAAATGAGCCTATTTTTTATCCTTTGTCTCAGAAAAAACCTTATCACCACTCTTGAACACGACACTTTTCATTCACCTGGGTTGGGAAATCCTTTGCCTAATAGTTGATCAAACCACATTGAAAGTCTTCAGCCAGTTTCTGGGTATTAACTTTGAGTCAATTGTCACCAAGCCATCTGTTGTGTCGTAATGTGTTCAAGAGGTCACTGCAAATAAACCATTCATCTGCAAAATATCTGTCATCCATCTTGACCATCCCTGAGTCAGTCCTTACAGCTACATTTCTTCAACTTGATTTATGATTTCGTGTGGTGGGCTTGCCTACAATGGATCGCTTTCTATCGACATAAGCACATTGTCTAGAAAGATGATCTAGAAATCGTCAGTACCTTGAAATCTGCATGCATCAATGGCAGGTTTCTCGCCTTTGACGACAGTTTACATCATTGACTTTCGATCGAAGGATTCCGTGACATGTTCGACATCAACACATTCATTCACATCTCATGGATTGTACTGGGTACTTTGAGAACCATTGACATCACTGGTGGTCTCTCTCACACTTGTTAACAGTTTACATCATTGAATGGTAATCAAGTGGTTTCTACCATGCTCGACATCAACTCATTTCTTCGCATGGATAGAATCGTACTATTTCGGGAAGCATAAATGAAGACCCTGGATCTAGTTTCCACCATCCAGTCTGCGAGGAGTTTTGTATTCATTATATAGTAGACTAATCATAAACAGATGGCTGCGTCCATACTATGTCTACATGAGTTTATGATTATGATGTACTGTGAAATCATTCCTATATCAGAGCAGTAGTTAGTTTGTTAGTTAAAGTTTTTGATCTAAGTATGGGAATGCCTACCTCAGCGATGATATGATCTCATATATATATATATATATTGTTTTGAATATTTGTAGGTTCCGACTGGGCTCTCCACAAGATAATCTTGAAATGATAAAGTGCTTCACCCTTCCTAGATGATATGAAACCCTAATCTACTACAGGCTTCGCACTTTAGGGGGCAATCTGTTACACTAAAATTTGTCACCATGACTATTTGCAGTCAGTATGGCTCCATCAATTGTCATACTGTCCTCCTTGGCAAGTCTTATATCTCTGCTCCTCATGTCAAACTCCAAAAAAGAGAGAAAGTCTTTAAAAGTCAATATAACTCTGGTTACGCAGTTTCTCTTACCCTTACCTGCGTGTACGCACCTAAAGTTCATAATACCTGCGTACTTGTATGCTCTGTCTGTAAAGGGGTGGGTGCGTACTCCTGTAAAGGTCAAAAGGTGCAAGTTTTACTTCAAAAAACTTACTTGTGGTCGATTCTAGAGCATTCTAGAAGATGGTTTGACGTGGATTGAGCGCCTCCAAATGGTTCATGCATCCCAATGAAAGAGGAACTTATCCCATGAAGAGGGGAGCTATCCCTTTGAAAGAGGGGCTTATCCCATTGATGGTGGACCTGATTAACTTCCTCCAAAGCACTATAAATACAGGCATTGGGCCAGAGGGAGGGGGGGTTGAAAGCTGAACATTCCTAAGGGTAGATGCTGCTGAAATTAGGACTCCCTTTTAGAGCTTGAGAGGAGAGATTCAAATCCTTTCTTAGCTTCATTTGGAAGTGGGTGAGCTGATCAAAGTAAAGGAGAACTCTTGCTGGACCCTGGGAGGGACCTGCACAACACCAAGGCACTAGTTGTAATGGTTTCTTTTGTTTCCAATTAATGCAATTAAGTTCATTTTTCTCAACAAGTTGTTATATATAATTTGTTTCAGAAACTCCTTGGTCTTTATGATGACTATGTTTTATTATATGAGTTATTCAGGTGCTATGTAATCGTTTGCTTGTTAGTGAATGAAGGCTTCAAGGAGAAGGAGCTCATCTGGATCGAAGAGGCTTGGCTGCTGCAAACAAGCGTTGGACTAGAGGTAAGCCTTAAACACCTGGTTGCTTTTATTTTAATGCATATTTAGGGAAAGATAGTGCTTGATTGTTTTGTTTGTCACTAGAAAAGCCTTGTTTTCTAGGGAGGTCGGTTTTTTCCGCAAAATTGACTCTTTCCGCATGACACCTCTCCTTCAAAAAAAGTGTTTTCCTCAATACTTGAGTAGTTTTGGATGCTTCTGTATAAAATTCTCATCCTCCCATGTGGAATCTTCAACGGATAAGTTCTTCCACTTGATAAGATACTCTGAAATTGATCGATTTCGTAGCTTTTGAGTTCTTGTTTCTATGACTGCCTCCAGTTCCAATATAATTTTTCCTTCCTCGTCAAGTTGTGGCAATATTGTTTGAACTGGGAGCTTGTCACCTATAACCTTCTTTAAACATGAAACATGGAAAATTGGGTGCAATCGAGAAGATGCAGGAAGCTCCAATTTGTATGCCATAGTACCAATCTTTTGCAACACCTTATACGGACCATAATACTTTGGTGATAATTTATTATCCTTCTTAGCTTGCTTGAGGGACATCTCCATATATGGTTGTAGCCATAGGAATACCCAATCACCTACATCAAAACTTCTTTCGCTGCGATGTTGATCTGCCTGTTGTTTCATTCTATTATGTGCCAACACAAGGTTATCCTTTAGGAGTTGAAGGACTTGTTGTTGATGTTCGATGTAATGTTCTACTGCTTGAACCTTAGAATTTTCTCTTAAATTTGATGTGATGGATGGTGGCTAATATCCATAAAGTGCCATAAATGGGTTCATTTTTTTTGCTGTATGGAAGGAAGTGTTATACCACCATTCAGCTAGAGGCAACCATTTGACCCATTGTGTATGTTTATCAGATACAAAGTAATAAAGATATCCTTCCAAACATTTGTTTACTATCTCAGTTTGCCCATCAAATTGAGGATGATAAGATGAGCTATGAGCTAACTGAGTACCAAGACAAGAAAATAATTCTGTCCAAAAATTTCCAGTGAAAATGGGATCTCTGTCACTTACAATAATCTTTGGGATTACATGTAGCTTTTGAATTGTTCCCATAAATGCAGTAGAAACCGTACTGGCTCTAAATGGATGTGATAATGCACAAAAGTGTGCATACTTGGTAAGTTTGTCAACTACCACCATGATGACACTCTTTCCCTCAGACTTAGGTAAACCTGTGATAAAATCCATTGAAACATCCTCCCAACGTTGGCTTGGAATGGATAAAGGTTGTAATAGACCCGGTGTCTTAATTGTTTCAAATTTATTTTGTTGGCAAACCAAACATTCTGCCACAAATTTTTGAATATCCGATTTAAGGCCATCCCAAAAAATTTCCTTCTTAACCCTGTGGTAAGTTTTTAAAAATCCTGAGTGCCCTCCTAAGGGAGAAGTGTGCAATTCCATAAGAATCTTTTGTTTTAGTTGGGAATTTTTATAGAGGTATAAGCGATCTTTGTACCATAAAGAATCATTTTTCCAGCTAAATGTATCAGATGTACTGGAATCTTGTTGTAATTTTGAATAAGTACCCATACTTCTTCATCATTCTTCCATTCCTCCCTTGCTTCGTTTATCCAATCTGGTTGGATAATAGAAATGGCACACAATAATGCTTCCACATCCTCATCCTTTCTTGAGAGTGCATCTGCCAACACATTTTGCTTCCATTTTTGTAGATGATTTCAAAGTCATAACCCAACATCTTTGTGACCCACTTTTGTTGCTCTTCAGAGGATAATCTTTGTTCTAAAAAGTATTTAAGGCTATCATGATCCGATTTTACCTTGAAGTGTCTTCCCATTAGGTAGGGTCGCCATTTCTTAAGTGCATGGAGTATTGCCAACATTTCCTTCTCATAAATAGCTTTGTGTAAAAACTTTCCGTTGATTGGATGACTTTCAAAAGCAATGGGTCTTTCATCTTGCATTAAAACAACACCAATTCCATTTCCTGAAGCATCAAATTCCACAATAAAGGTTTTTGTGAAGTCCGGTGTAGCTAAGACCGGTGCTTGGCACATTGCCTCTTTAAGATGTTCGAAGGCCTTTGTTGCTTCTGGAATTCATGAAAATGCATCTTTCTTCAATAATGTTGTTAGAGGTGCTGCTATTCTCCCATAATTCTTAACAAACTTGCGATAATACCCTGTCAACCCGAGAAATCCTCGCAGATGCTTTATGGATGTGGGGATTTTCCATTCCTTAATGGCTTTAATTTTGCTAGGGTCTACCTTAACTCCTTCATGTACTCCAAAGAAACATTTGGATCTTTTTGCATATAATTGTTTCTCCTCCAATAATTGTAGCACCCTGTCAACATGTTCAACATGATCCTTCCAAGACTTGTTGTAGATTAGTATATCATAAAAAAATATTAACACAAATTTTCTAAAGAATGGTTTGAAAATGGAATTCATCAAACCTTGAAATGTTGAAGGTGCATTGGTAAGGCCAAAAGGCATGACGAAAAATTCATAATGACACTCATGAGTTCTAAATGCTATTTTTGAAATGTCTTCAGTCTTTATTCTAATTTGATGATATCCTGAACGAAGATCCAACTTGGTGAAGTAAATTGATCCATGCAATTCATCCAGTAATTCATCAATGACATGAATGGGAAACTTATCTTTAATAGTGAGCATGTTGAGCTCCCTATAATCCAGACACATGCGCCATGATCCATCCTTCTTGTGCACTAATACTACTGGAGCAGAGAAAGAACTTTGACTCGGTTTAATTATACCACCCTCTAGCATTTCTGCAACCATACGTTCAATTTCACTCTTTTGGGCATAGGGATATCTGTACGGCCTGATGTTTGGAGGAACACTTCCTGGAATCAAATGAATAGCATGATCATGATCACAAATAGGTGGGAGACCTTTGGGAGTCTCAAATACCTTGGAATGATTGTCCAAGAATTTTTTGAGATGTAGAGAAATAGATGATTGCAATGTGGAAACATCTAGCGAACATAATTGTGAAATTACACCCATTTGTTCCTTTTTTAGAAGCTTTGTCATACCATTAGAGCTAATTATCTTTCCCGGTTTCCCTGCAATACCCCTTAATTCAACTTCCTTTCCTTCCACGGAAAATTTCATGAAAAGTTCTTGAAAATTGAAAGCTATTGTACCCAAGGATTGTAGCTGTTGTACTCCTAGTACAACATCATCACCTCCCATTGGAATGGAAAGCATTGGGCTAGTCAATACATATTCTCCCATCGATAGCTTGATATTATGGCACTTTTTAGAGAAATTTATTTTTCCTCCATTTGCAACCATCACTTGACACTCTGGTGCTGGGTATAAGAAGCAATTCAATTCTTTTTCTACCTTACAATGAATAAAATTGTGGGTACTTCCTGAATCAATCAACACTAGTACCTTTTTCTTCTTTATTTGTCCTTCTATCTTGATGGTTTGAGGAGTGGTAATTCCCGCCAATGCATTACAAGATATGGTCGGATTCATTTCTTCTTTTTCTAGGCTTTGTTCCTGGAGTATATCCTCTTCTTTTGACCTTTCTTGCTCCTTTTCTTCTTCCTCTTCACAATCTATGTAGAATAATTTCTTCTCAGCACACTTATGACCTTTAGTGTATTTGCTATCACAACTGTAACAAAGCCCTATTGCTCTTTTTTCTTCCAATTGTTGTGGTGTCAACCTTATAGGTTTTGTGAACTAGTGCTTGCAATATCTCGTTTTCCTTTGATTCCCATGAGAGTGATTTTATTTGCATCACCTGATTCAGAACCTAAATCTTCTTGAGTGATAGAAGTGGTTTTATGTTTCCCTTTATTATTGAACTTATTTGGTCTCATTTCTGGATGGAGTTTCCAACAGTGGCCTTCATCATGTCCCTCTTTGGAACTGGATGAAGCTCCAATCTCCTTAATTCAAGTTTATGTGTGAAGGGAGGCCCTTATCCAAGTCAATGTCAACATAGATTCTGGCACAGGTAAACAACTGACCCTCAGGTTCATCCCTATCCAGGAAATGACCAACCTTGTTACCAATATCCTTCAAACAACCATCGCTCCAACAAACCAGGGGTGATCTAGGAAATTTAAACCACACTGGAACTATCGTTGGGACATATTCATCCAGATTGAAGTCAAGGGACCATGTGTTTAAGTACATCCTCCTGGCGCTGAAGAAATAGGGACCATATGTTTAAGTACATCCCCCTAGACCTGAAGAAGTAGGGACCATTATGAAAGGTAACATCACGTTCCTATTTCAGCTCAAACAAAAAGGTGAAAAAGTCATTACCCATAGTGTAAACTGCCAGCTTCCCTTTAATCATTTTCCTACAAGTCCGCTCAGCGCATTTATCCATGGATTTTGGTGAGGGCCACATTCCCATGAATTTTCCCACCAAAGGTGTGTCCAAAAATTTCAGCATCATCCTTCGAAAGTTGGAGGGAAGTGCTACATATGGAATATTCTCTTATCACTTAACAAACTTCTGAGAAGCTTCTTTTGGGCGAGGATTGGCCTTCAACGAGGTTATGAGGTGCCTAAAGGTAGCCTCTTTTTTAGAGGGAGAGGCGGATACCCCTCCTGGCGGCAGGCGCTACCACCATTAAAAGCTTCCACAAAATGCCAAAACTTTAGAAAAGGCTGGCAAAGATCAAGAGAGCACTAGAGATTACAGAGAAGAAAATAATAGCTCTAATACCAGTTGTTAGTAATAAAATCAAAATGAATGCATAAATAAAATCATAGAATGAAAAAATACAAAGGAGATATTAATATACATGGTTAACCCAATTTTGGATATGTTCATAGAGAAATAGCCAATCCTTCCTTTTATTTCACCCAAAAAAAGTGGAGTGATTACAACCTGCAAGACATCCATTGCAACCTCCTCTTCTCTCTCTCATTGTCTCCTCCCTCTCAATCACAATTCTTTCTCAATGATACACAACCACAATAAAATTACCTCACATTCTAGGGAAAGAAACTCTAACATACCGTCTAAATGAATGATCCATATTGACTATGAAATTACAATATTTACAAGGAAAAGTTTCCAAACAATCTCTTCAAGGGTGTAGCACCTAAAGCCCTATTAGGGTGGGCTCCAAAGAGTCATCATAGCCCCCCCCCCTAGATTCCTTGGAAACAATAGTATGGGGGAAATTCCCCCTTACAGCCCCCATGAGGAACTAGGGTCCAAACATGGCTAGAAACAAGGCCTCTAAATAAGGAAGATAATCAGGGTCCACAACCAACAATATTTGCTTCTCTTAATTAATCAAATGAGTCATCAATTCTTGGTTGAGGATATTTATTCCTCTTAGTGACTTTTTTTAGCTATATAAAATAAATACATAACCTCAAAATTCCTTCTTTCTTCTTTACAAAGAGCACAAGTTCTCCCCAAGGTGAGACACTTAAGCATATATACCCCATCTTTTACCAATTCTTCTAACTACATTTGCAACTTCTTCAACTTTAATGCACTTATTATGTATGGGATCCTTGATATAGTGCATATCCAATCATTAAATAAATATATAAATCTTAATTTCCTTTTTGTGGTAGACCCAACATTTCCTAAAATACATCCTAAAACTCTAGCAACACAATGAATTTGTCAACACTTGGGGTTTTGTTATTGGCTAGCTCTTTCACATGAGTTTCATACAATTGACTCTCCTTTCCTAAAGCATCTCTTCAACTGTAAGGATGGGACATCCCTTATAGAAATGGAAATTGTAATTTGTTTTAATATCCTCTACTTTCCCTATTCGCCAAAACAAGTAAAAGTCTTCCTATGACAATTTAAAATAGCATGATGCACTTCAATCCAATCCATTCCAATGAGGACATGATTTGATCCAAATGTTATGATGTTTATATCTGCAACAGTATTGACACAATTCATATCTAATGGACAACCTTTAGCAATCTCATTGTGTCAAGAGGTGCTCTACAACCCAGTATGGGGGAAATGTGTAGGCGTTAGGCATAATGTAAGAAAGATTGTATGTCAACATTTTTAAATTTCGTCTCAATATGTTGAATTTATAAGATGTAAAGGATATTAACATTAATTCAACATAACTAATAAATTAAATTTATTTATATATTAAATCAAGAAAAATAATATGCAAACTCGAAAAAAATCACGAATAAAATGGAAAAAGTCAACAAATGCAATTTTGTTTCAATAAAAACCATTCCCATATTTATTTTATATCGATTCAACGAATATTTCAACTTAAATTAAATTATTAATAATAATTTTGTGATAACTCTAAAAGCTCTGTTTCATGGTCATCTCCTCCATATCTTAAATTTGTTTACATATTAAATCAAGAAAATAAGTATACAAACTAAAATATGGTGAAAAATTGGAAAAACTCATGACTAAGATGGAAAAGGTCAACAAATGCAATTTTGTTTCAATAAAATTTATTCCCACATCTATTTTATATCAATTCAATGACTATGTCAACTTAAATTAAACCAGTGAATATCCATCTTAACTCTGGATCTACTAAGCGTCAAGAGGGTGATAAAATTGATAAAGGTAAATTTGGTTATTGACATTTATATTCTTCATAAATTTTAACTAAATTAATTTTATTGGTAAGTTTTAGATTTATGTGATTTGTTTAATTTTATTGGTAATTTTTAGATTTATGTGATTTGTTTTTGCAGATAAAGAACTAGGATTTTCTATAGTGTAGTTTGAAAGTTGTACATGTTTCAAAATTAACAATAATAAATTATAAAAAGAATTTTTAAATTTATAACTTACTCCATGAGGTGGGGGAGCATATGTTTTTTTTTACCATGGTGAATTAGTAACTCGTTGAAGTAATTTGGGCCTTGGGATCCCATTGTGCCAACCACTCAATCACGCCACTAAAAGATACTATTCAATATTAATATTTTAAATATCATTTATTAGAGTATTACTAATAAACCAACCTAGATCAATCTTAAGTCTGGATCTACCAAGTGTCTAGAGGGACGAAATCTCTTCACTCTAAAAGAGGTTTTCATCTTAAGAGATTTGATCCCTCTCAAAGCTTGGTAGATCTAAAGTTAAGATGGATCTAGGTTGGTTAATATTTCTATTAGTCCCAGTAGCAAGTTGAACTAAACATGGTTATCTTATGCTTACTTCTTTTCAAATGAAATTGTTTAACCAACTTGAGGGAAATGTAACCGTGGTTTGCTCACAAAACAATTAAAATAGCAACATGTTGGTTAGCAATCTTATCTTCAACCTCAATCATATTTTCCTAATGATATACCTATCTATTTCCTAATATTTTATATATTATTAGGATGTTTTTTTACCAACTTCTTCCATTACAATTTCCTCCTACATATTATACACAATCATTATTATGTGTCCCTTATGATGAAAATCTTGGTACAAATTTTGTCCAATTTATATCCCCAACACTTGATTGGTGGTTTTTCCTTTTTCCTCAAGGATTATACCCTCATGTATTCACTTTAAGTTGACTAACTTTGTTGATATGTATTAGGGCTATTTCTAAATAAATGAGGTGTAAATCCCTTCTTCATATTATCTAGTTTTTCCTTCTTCTTATCTTTCCAAAGGTTCTAAAAAGTTGGTCTACCTATGTTCTAATCATATAGGTATTTATCTTTCCTGTTTCTCTCTTCAAGAGCCTTGGGGTTGTCACATTAGATATTTTCTCTATAAGATGTTGGAAGTTGACTTAAGAACCTTTGTATCTTCACCTTCTCATCTTTAATAAATCCCACATATCATAGCAACTCGAAAAAAAAATCATATTTTTCCATGGTAATATTTCCTAGCTTGAGTTCGGAAAACTCCTACATATTATCATAATAGTGCTATAAAAGGTATTCCACTAAAAATTATCCTTGAACCACTTCCAAGAAATCCTCCTCTCATTGATGTGCATAACTTATTTTCGTTGATCCCACCATACAAAAGTTTATCCTTGTAGATTATATATAGCAATCTCAACCTCTACATTATATTAGTAGCTATGTAATTGAAAGTGTTTTCTTATTCCTAGAACCCAAGCTTTAACTTCCAAGGAAATAACACCCCTCACAAATCAGAGAGTCGAGTTAGGTCACTAAGGTTTTCTAGATGGAGTAATTGATGGAGAACCAATGTGCTTGGTCCACCTTGGGGACTAGACTCACAAGCAGTGCGACATGTTGGTAGGCAATAAAAGAAAACCCATGTTGAATGCTCGATGACTCAAATTGATATTCCCCCATTTTTTTTTACCATCAAAGATTAATTTCTCAAGCTTCCTAATATCTCCTTTCAAAATTTCTTATTCATGTCTTCTTCTGTGGTGTTTAAATAGGGATACTTATGGGTTGTTCCATGGTACTTTAGATGCATATGACTTTTTGGCTAAATGAGTTGGTTAAAAATGATGCCTTTGAGTAGTGGTAGCACTTATTTATCTTCTAAATCTGCTATGGCTATCCCTCCTTGCATGGGATCTTCCTTCTTCCTCATGTATTGAATTCAATCCATTCTTTATTTTCCTCTGCAACTGATTTAAACTTTCTAGCAATTGAGTGTTTAGTTGATTTCGTTCCTCCTAGGATTTTAACAATCAAATATATAACTTTGCACCTCCATTTTCAAACTCCACATGGTTTCTAATAGCTCCCATTTTGCCTCTATGTTTATTAGACTCTATCTCCTCATTTCCCATATTTATATTCAAGCCTTTAACTTCTTCATGATTGTAAGGTCAAGTATGAGTCCCCCATGCCTCCTCCTCCTTAATGCTAGTCTTCAATTATGATATTTACTTGTGTTTGTTTTATTAATGACTCTCCAAGAAGCATGCATACAAATGCAACTATTAGATACAACTCATTTCTAATCTATAACATTTCTTTCAAATTCTAAAAATTATGCACTTGCCAATTTTTTTGTCAATTAAGGCAAAAAGTCCTTCATCTTCTCAATATGAAGAAAATTGGAGCTCTTGTCCAAATTCTAATTCTTCATACTTAATTTCCTTTGAATTATCTTTCCAATGACTATACTCAAGCTCTAATCTGAGCTCAAGGATAACATTATAGCTCTTAAAAATAACCATTTTTGCCCATTTTCTGCAATTTTCTTACTAGTGCAATTTGACTCAGAGAACAATTGTTGTGCCCTATATGAGAAAATATATTAAGAACCAATAAAATTTTTGTATTGGGCACAAATAGTATTCATGATTGCGATTACTGAAACTTTTGGATTAATGATTTGGCAATCTAATAAATTTCTACATTAATATGGATTTGTCAATGTTGTCGCATTTGCACCTTTCTCTCTCTCTCTCTCTCTCTCTCTCTCTCTCTCTCTCTCTCTCTCTCTCTCTCTCTCTCGCTCTCTCTCTCTCTCTCTCTCTCTCGCTCTCTCGCTCTCTCTCTCTCTCTCTCGCTCTCTCTCTCTCTCTCTCGCTCTCTCTCTCTCTCTCTCTCGCTCTCTCTCTCTCTCGCTCTCTCTCTCGCTCTCTCTCTCTCTCTCTCTCTCTCTCTCTCTCTCTCTCTCTCTCTCTCTCTCGCTCTCTCTCTCTCGCTTCTCTCTCTCTCTCTCTCTCTCTCTCTCGCTCGCTCTCTCTCTCGCTCACTCTCTCTCTCGCTCTCTCTCTCTCGCTCTCTCTCTCTCGCTCTCTCTCTCTCGCTCTCTCTCTCTCGCTCTCTCTCTCTCGCTCTCTCTCTCCTCGCTCTCTCTCTCTCGCTCTCTCTCGCTCTCGCTCTCTCTCGCTCTCTCTCTCTCGCTCTTCTCTCTCTCTCTCTCTCTCTCTCTCTCTCTCTCTCTCTCTCTCTCTCTCTCTCTCTCTCTCTCTCTCTCTCCTCTCTCTCTCTCTCTCTCTCTCTCTCTCTCTCTCTCTCTCTCTCTCTCTCTCTCTCTCTCTCTCTCTCTCTCTCTCTCTCTCTCTCTCTCTCTCTCTCTCTCTCTCTCTCTCTC